>JBAMHW010000001.1:26602867-26613699 GCA_037177495.1 Rhadinocentrus ornatus | reverse complement strand
TTTTTAATTGCATTACAGGAAATAAAGAACTTTATCCCAATATTCTAATTTTCTGAGACAGTCCTGTATATATATATGGTTTTAAATGTTGTTTGACCAACATTTTTAGACCAGCTGTTTAACGAGCAGTAAATGTAGTTTGTTGTTAAGAGCACCTCTTCTCTAACCTACCTGGCTAGCAGCCTGCTGGCCAGCTGCTTTTCCTCTTCGCTGTAGCATGGCCAGTCCCTCTGCACGTACTTGAAGAAATCATCCCTCAGCAAGTAGCTGCTGTCTTTGGGATTCAGTCTGGCCACCTCAAACATCACAAAACACATATTTTTAAATAAACAAGTAGGATATTTTCACATCTAGTGGCAAAGACAACAACCAAATGAAGTCCTAAATGAAGTTTACTGTGATGTGTGTAGTTCCTTAGAAAAACAATCACTTATTATAAAGGCTCTGCCATGTTCGGCTTGTTGTAATCAGTCCTGTTGTTCAGAGAGCAGCTACCTTCTGTGGGGTACAAGAGGTGAAATGGAGCCAAAATAATTGAGATTTGAACCTGACAGCAGCAAGGTCCTTTTACAACATTGTCAACGGACAAATAAAAATATTCACACATTTGACAGTTAATAAAATCAGTGTTTGGACCAATCTTTAGTAGCAAGGCAACATGATTCTGTATTTACTCTTTTATATCCAACCAAGTGAGGCACTGTAATGGAAACATCCCAAAATGAATGCATACTGTATGAAACAGACAAGTGTGAATTGGAATTTAATCAATCAGGAATTAACAACAAGGATCTACTAATTGGTTTACCTTATTTGGCAAAAATGTAATAGTCTGTAAAAAACAGAGTTGATCTTTCAGATCACTAATTATTACGTTACAAACTTTCATAGTGTAAACAGATGAGGACAGGGGCATTTAGATTTCTTTTTGTTGCACTGAAAGATAAAAAGATCACCGTTACATTTCTCCACATCTGGGTTTAGTTGTCCTGTTAATCCTAAACCTGTGTGTTATATTCTAAGTTTTGCTTTGTTCGGTCATTTGAATACACGCATTATTATGATAATTAAATTAGGCAATTACAATATTTTGTAATTTCTAGTTGTGTGGGTAAAAGAAATAAAGCTTCTCAGTTAATGGAATTTAGGAGCATTCCTAAAAAGCAAAACTCCCCTGTGATTCTGGTGCCAACCGAGTCTCAGTCTCTTTTTCTCACAGTGTATTAGTCTGCCGTCTGATTGCCCTTCTCTAAAGACATTTATCTTTTTGGTGCCTTCTGACAGAGAGGCCCGCCCAGCAGCAAACACAATCTCTGAAGAGACAATTACAGCCACAACCTAATTACTCACACGCACTGACACAAAAACCACATGCATGCACACACATCAACATGCAGAGGGCCTGGAAAAGACACAAACACTGATGTTGCAAGCAGAAATACACATACATCCTTTAGGAATTACTCAAAAATGTATACAGGAAAGTCCAGAAAGTAAACTCTGAATTAAATAACAGCTTCAGCTAAAACACAGCCGGTCCTCTTTTCTTTTACCACCACATTTAATATTCGCTAGACCAAATGTTGGCTTCTATTAGTTTTCAGATCCTGGGTTACAAATACCTTAAAAAAAATAAAATAAAATATCACGTAACTTTTTTATTGTTCACGTTTTTACATTTGCACTAATTGCTAGGATTCAGAGCTGTTTGTTACCTCATAGGGAACCTTGAAAGCAGTTTTTTAAAACAAGGGGTCAGATGCATTTTATAATGTGTTAATGGTTGGAACATTGGGTTCATATGCATTGCTGTTCAGTTTCTGTTTTAGTCTCAAAAACACAAAAATCACACAAGGGCCAACAAAAACATGTTTGTATGAATGCAAATGAGTGTGTGTGACAATGTGGGACGTTTACAAATATATAGGTCAAATGTATTAACATAGACACAAAAGAGCGTTGCATAGCATTTACTTTGTCGCCATGTTTCCGGCATGGATGAAAAAAACCCTCCTAAAATCAGTGTGAAACATTTGTGTAAGACAGGAGAGAGTGTCTGTGTGCATGTAAAGAATGTGTTTTTAAGTACCTCTTCAAGTATGGCACCCAGCTCGGCCTTATCCTTTGGTCCAGCTCTTTCTCGTTCCAGCCACAGCAGAAGCTCTGGTTTTTTGTATGGTTTGAGGGCCAGCAGGTGAATGACACGGTCCTTCAGGGTTTTCTGGGTTATGGTGGGCAAACTGCTGTTCCTCAAGTTGTTGGAGGCTTGCTTGTATAAGCTGGTGTCTGGGGCAGACAAAGGAGCAGGTCTCTTCTGGTATTTGATGCATTTGCCTAAAACGCAGAGAGAGAGAAGCTCAATTTCATCAAAAACTCCAGGTTGTATCAGGTCAGGAAGGAGGAACATTCCTCTCCCACAAACATATCAGTAGTCAGTTCACTTACATTTGCAGAAACATAATCTCCAGACGGGAATCATTTCATATTTATAGATTTTTATGTAGGATGTCAAACACAGGCAACAAGATGTGACAGAGAAAAGACTGATTTCACAACTCCAAACCAGCTCTACTACCTGGGTCAATTTAGGAACACACTTGTAAATCTGCAACATCTTTACAGCTGGATGACTGATGTAAACATTCATTCTTTTAAATCCAAATATCTCCAAAGTACTATCAATACATCACATGTGCTTTAAAGCATGCAGCTATTTGTGCTCAGATGTAAACATATGATCGATTATTGCTTACATCCCTACTGCAAACAGAAGGGGCATTATGGAGCAGTGAAAGCCATCTTTCTCTGCGCTAATCCCATTACAGGTTAATCTGTGCTTTGAAGGTCAGCGTGGGGGAGAGGTACAGAAAAAGAGAGCTTTCTATTCAACCTCCAAACTGTGTTCAACTAAGATATAACATGCGTCGTCACTGAGCTCTTGATAGTCATCAATCAGGATAAAAACACACTTGCATACTTAAATAGGATTATACATTTGGAAAGATGTTTTAAGTCTAATTTTTCCATGTATTTAGAATAAATTACTACTAACAGGCAAATACAAATATACTTTGTCATAGAAATCCTGCTGAGAGAAAAAGTCATGACTGGCAACCACTAAATATCCCTACAGAATAATAACAGAGAGCAATCATGTGCAGAGAATTGAAACTGTTTCTATTTGCAGGCTGAGGCTGATTTCTACTGGAACCTTGTTGAAGGAAAAGTGCTGTACTGAAATTGTTGGAAGATGAGTTGGTGCAGAAAATGTAAATGCAAGTGAGAACAGAGGGAAGCTTGAATAACTTCATATACAAAGCAAAAACTTTCTTTAGATGCAGTAGGAGGTTCATTAGGGGCTGTTTTTACTTTTTACCTTCAGGGGACTGGTAAGTTGTGCAACAGCTATCCTAAGATGACTACTGGTAGTTAAACAGGAAAAGAAATCTGACACCAAAAAATGCTGTTGCAAAAGCAGAGAACTTGTGCAGACAGAAAGGAGGTCATTTTATTTGCTGCTTGTTGCTAATCTCCTTCTGAGTCTTAATTCTTTTGGAGCTCATCTGTATATACCTGAGATATCTATCAAATTGATACACACCGACTGAAACAGGTGAAATTATTTATTATATAAATGGTCAGGTCTGAGAAGAATTGGTCTGACTTTTTTCAATAATCATCTTATAACACACTGGCATGTTCAAATAACAGGCAGCGAAGGCGATAACTACTGAGGTGGAAAGAAGTGAAATTTAAACATCTCTCTGCACCTCTGCAATATGAGAGATGAATTTATTTTTAAATTTCCAAACTAATTCCAAACTCGAATACAGAAACAACATGAAAGCCAGTGAATTTATTTAATAAGTAGTCTCAATTTACCTTGATGCAACATAGGATGAATGTTTAAAACGAATACATAAAGACATCTATGTTGCTGTTAACGATCAATTTGCACCCAGTAGTAACAACCAATCCTGAAATCCAAGTAAGTACAAATTCAGATTACAGCTGAAGATCCCTCCTTTCTGAAGTTTCCTGCCAATATTGTAGCTGCATTAGCATATTTTAACCTGTCAGGCTGCTTATGTGCTTCTTATATAACTCAAGTCAAGTCAAATCAAGTTTATTTGTATAGCCCTATATCACAACAAAGTTGTCTCAGAGGACTTTACAGAAAGAGGTGTAAATAAACAGTCAGTAATAAACAACATGAATGTACAGATAAAGAACACACATAACCTACTTTATGTAAAAAGTAGTTATATATCTGTACTTGACATAAGGCCCATCTTTGAATAATTATGCATTGCAAAGCATCACAATCTCAACATATAAAGCAGACTAAGTTACTATTTTGGTGTACTGTTTGCAAGCACTGCTTTCTAACTTAGTTCCTCCATGACAAGACAGCCAGAGAGGAGTGAGAGGTGGTGCTTAAAAAGTGAAAGTGCAGTTAGTCGCAGAACAAAGAAGCAATTCAGATATATAACACCTTATTTATAGCTTGGTTTACATTGGTTTTATACAAGTTTTAGTCATTGTGGACCAGCAACCTAAAAGAAAACAGAGCAATTTCTTTCCTCTCAGCAACACAGGTTTTCAAAGCTAAATTATTTCACTTTGAGTTATATCCTGAGAGTGAAAGTGGGAGTTGTTAGATGTGTCCCTTTGGCACTGTATGTTACCATGTCATTCTAACATAATGATCTGATGTAAGGCCAGATGTAATCTACTTAGTCTAAATTTGGTCCAGATTACCCAGAAGTTCAGCTTCCTTGGTTTGTGACACAAGTAAGTCATTTCCAGGCAAGCATGTGGCAGAATTTTAACATGTTAGGAACAAATATTATAGTTTACAATAACTAAAAAGCCAAAATAGCATTATAAACATTATGTTTCCACTAGAAGTGTCTTCCAGTTCTATACTGAGTCTGGCTTTAATTCTGTTACTGTCCTACTGTTCTTTAAAACAGATAGTTGGTGACTCAACAATACCAAACATAATTTGACAAAAACTCCAAGGCCATTTTTGAGAATAAGAAAGAAAAATCATAAGATTAGATACATCATCCACTGATGCAAAATGTTTTTCACCATAGGGGCCTGAACGCTGATCTTACTTGGATGTGTGGCTCCAGGTTTGATCTCAATGGCGGAGCGGCTCCAGCTATCCTTCTCCACCTGAGACATCCTCTCGCGGGTCATTTGGTAGGAGTCGTCGGTGGCACACACAGTGATCTTGTCCTGGATGTTGCCTTGACCTTCAAGCTGCTCACAGCCATCACTGTGAAACCAAAGACATGCAGTCGCTGAAGTTTTGAGGCTTTTACAGCTAGCTCTATGGTAAATTCTGTAAAGACATAGTACTGTGTATTGCCTTAGAGCAGTATAGTGTCCATGCAGCCTAACATGGCTTTGTGGTAAAAGCTGGCTAAGACGGCTCTATGGTTACTGTATCTTATGTCACAGGCTCAATATAGCTCTGTAGCTTGGTTCAAAGCAGGACAGAGCTGGTGGATTACCCTGGCTCCTGTCGGCATGCTTGCAAAACAAGGATCATCTTGAACAAAAGTAAATAGTTTGATATCTAAAGCTGGAGTGTACGAGTCCTGTAAAGGAGATTTACTGGGCTACCAAATTAATTTTTCATGCCATTTTACAAAAACTTTTATCCTCATCCAATGTTACATTTTCAGAACACAATTACATTCGTGATCACTGACTATCTCTGCTTTTTATCCTCTAAATATGAAAATACATGCAGGGGCACAGAGAGTAAGATCTCAACCTCATTGCTGTTGCTCTATGTTTCTTGGCTGCAGCAAAGACTGGAACCAAAATTGGTAAAATTTGTCACCAATTAGCTCTATCTGGGATACAGAGGAAGAAACTGAGTACAATTTTTAGTTTCCGAGCATATCCATAAATAAAGCATCACAGATCTCAGTAAAAAGAGGCTCGGCCCAGAAATATGAAGGAAATTACAATTGCTCCATGCTGCGTGCAGCAATCTTGGACCTAGCTGCTCCTCCTGGTACATTAGAATAGAGAGAGAGAAGGAACCGGTTTTTCAAACATATAAATTTCAGTTTCTGTCTTGGATTACATGTGTCACATGCATGAAAATCCCAAAAAGTTTGAGCCAATTTAAAAATTGGAGAAGTGTTGGGGAAAAGAGGAAGCAGGTAGAAAAGAAAAAAAAACACGTTTTAAGGCAAAATAACAGCAGCAACCCCCAACTTTGTCTTTGTTTTGTGAAAATAACAGGTTTTAACAGATTAACTCCATACCTTGAAACATATTGATGGATACAGTCAAAACTGGCTTGCGGTTGGTCTTTGCTGTCACTGGATAGGTAGAAGGAGAAAACGCGAAGAGCAGAAGGCGACTCTGAGGTGGGAGCTGGGATCTTAATGTACTATGAAGACAACAGCAGAAAAGAAAAATAAAACGAGGGATTTCTATAAAAATAGCTGTACAAACACACAAACACAAACCCAAATGACAAGCAAAGTTGTATAAGCACACAAAAACAAACAAATGCATAAATATGCAACTCGTACTCCTTGTTTCAATGCATATTTTATGGATCTTTCTTAAGCAAGTTACATAAAGAATTGTTTGCCTTTACCACATTATAAATAAAAAAAAAAAAGACATCTTGTTCTACTGGCTTAGCACCAATTGCCATAATTTATCTACTTTCACCTAAGAATTCGTCTTTTATTATCTCCAACTGTCAATTTATTGCCGGGAACAGCAATTATCTATTCAGCAAAATTTCAGCTGCCAAATGCATTGAAGCCAAGAAACAACGCAAGTCAAGATTTTTGTCATCGGCATGAATCAGTACTTATTTTCACCACCAGACAGCCTGCAGCAAATAGCAGCCTATAAAATTTGAATTAAATCTTAAAAAGGAATAGTTCATGTAAACATTGCTCATCACTATCTACTTGAAGCATCATTACACCCAACAACAGATATGTGTTAAAGGACTAAAGCAAACAGGGTATGCATTAATTTTCTGAGTTAACAATATGCATAAAATCTTTTAACAAAGGAAGAAAAAGAAAAAACCACAGAGCTATTTAAAAATCCTGTCTTAACATAATGTAAAACATCAGAGCATATTACTAGAAATCGTCTGTGCCGAAGGTAAATTTGTGATAAAAAAAATCCAAAAGAAAAAAATAAAAGAAAGGGAATCCATCATTTGTATAACAAAAATGTGGTTTGTAAATATAACGTTAATCTGACCAGCAGATACCAACATCTTATTCTTACATGCAGACATCAGTCAGCTGCTAATATTAACAATAATATTAATAACATTAATGTTATACATGACATACACAAAATGGTCTCAAGTAACAGGGTCCATGCTGCAACACAGTGATGCAACCGGGGCCATTTTGGGACAGACGCCAGACAGTGTTGCTTCATCGACATTTAGAAGTGGAAAACGAATAAACACCTTTCTGATACAGAAGTGGCTCAGTGCAAAATTCCACAAAACACTGCTGTGAAATTTGAGGTAGAAGTATATTAAGATGGCATAAATTTGTCCCTCTTATAGCCCCCGTTCTGAGTAGCTTTTAGCTTCATCTTGCTTGTCAGTTAAGACACAGACTACCCTAAAGTATTTCACACAACCCTGGCTCGATAAAACCAAAACATTTAATTGCGTCCAGACTTATACAACCAACTCTTCTTCTGTTTATTTTTTGATCAACACAAAAAACACAAATCATTTACATATTGTTCAATTTTAGTTTTTAAACATAATGATTCATGTCTAAAACTTCCATCAGAGTAAAAGGAAAACATTCAAGAATATTCTTTTGTGACCAAAGTCTGAAAAAGTAAATGAGACATCATTTCTATTTATTTCCCAAAAATATCATCAACAAATGGCCATTATTCCTTACAAGATGTACACGTATTATCAATTTAGCTGTAAGCATGGTGGAATATAAATGCATAGAAAGGGTTAACTCCCTAAATCACACCTTCAATTGTCATTAAAAGGTTGACCTGACCCATCATTTGCTCCATTTTAGATTTCATAGCATCATTTAGCATTTTATATGTAGATACAGTGCATAACACACACGCACACACAGAGGATTTAAACTCAGATTTGGTAATGCTCTGTAACTAAATAAATCTCCTTGGGTAAGCAGTGTTTTTAAGAGTTTGCCCCACCGAGGCGTCCTTGAGATCTCTTGGCAGACTCAGTGGAGCGCAGCAGAGCCAAGGCTGCAACCTCCAGGGCAAACCAATACACATAAAGACACACACACACATACACATAATAACAGCATGAGAGAAAAGGTTAGGATCTGTGTTGCTTTGACCAGTGAAAAAGATGTAATTACAGGTCTGTAAGAGCAGAATTCTGAAATATTCACAGGCGCTTCCAGTTACATGGGAAAATTGCAGCACTGCATCACAGAAACATTACAGGAGGTCAAGGGAACACATAAATGAGTAATCACCACCTCACTCACAAGCTGCTAATGAGCCACAATAAACAGAGTTAGTTAAGTCTCAAAGTGAAGACTCATAAGCAGAAGAGAGACACTGTGCCATTACAAGTATTCTCCAGTATCTGCCAAAAAGGGCTGAGGGATAAGCAGTTTTTTTCATTTCATTCTTCATGCTATGGATAAGCTGTGCCGTCATTTTAAGTTTAGAGGCATCCTGAATCACAGTTTAAATGGGGGATGTTCTCTCCCATCTATTGTTCCATTAGACACTACCGTGCATTTGGACATACTTTCCCCATTAGATTTAATGGAAAAGTGTCCAAATTTTTGACCGATACTGTATGTTAATATGTTAATGTTTATTTTAACATACATTACATGAAATAAGTATTTTTAATTTCATCACATTTATGCTGTTACTGATCATAAAGGTTTTAAAAAGTTCCTGGTTACAGATAAAATTACTGTGTGTGAAGTGTTACTCATTTCTACAAACAGACTAGATTTATGAGTTTGTTTGAAGTGTTTTTTGTCCACACCCTCAGAAATAAACACCAAGTGTTCGTAAGCTCCAATATCTGAGTAACCAGTAAGGTCAGTGTAAGGACCAACTTGACCAGTTTAGGGTCACATGGTCAAAAGCAGTTAAAATGACAAACAAGAAACACAAGAAACAACATGCCTGGTGTTGGGGCCTTGCATGCCAGCTATGATACTGCTGCTGCCTTGTTTTTTCTACCATAATCTCAAAATTGACAAAAATGCTAACCTCCTCTGTTGTTGCCATGTTTATCTTTTTGTTTACACCCTACAAATTTGGCAACTTTATCCAGGCTGAGCACACAAACAATAATGTGAACAATTACGCTCATGACGGAGTCGGTTGCCTACGCCAATGTGTAAAAAAGCATGAATATTCTCAGCCTTAGAGAGTTACATAATACATGTTAAAAGGCCAAAAATGGGCGTTTCTGCTCAGGTGTTTTGGGGACTGGTCTAAAAATAACAAATCCAAGGTGCAAGTTGGCCGCATATAAAATGAGCAAAAGCAAGACAAATAGGTCTACTATGTGGCATTAACCGCATTCATCACTGAAATGGATCTTCCCTGGATGCCAGTATTTACAAAACTTTGGCTTTGGGAACAATGACAAGAAAAACTGGATTAATTTTGTGAAGACTACAGCTAAAATGAGACAACTGCAGACCTGGCAACACACCAGAGCACATTAGCACAACACAGGGGTTTGAAGGTGGCACAACTACTGAGAGAACTGAAGCTTCAGGAGAAACTCCAGTCAGTGGATTTGTTTTGTGGAGGACTGCAGTGACAGAGAGACTTGTCAGTCAGGGTGTTATGCAGATATGCCCCCAGTGTCTCACAGCAGAAAGCACTATTTACCTGTGGGTACAAGACTTGATTTTATGTACTTTTCTTTATTCTTTTAACCACTCAAGTGACAGACTCAGAACATAGATTTAACTCTGCTTTACTTAGACTTTAAATGTAAAAGCATCCTTTAAATAAATAATTCCTCAGCGTGCACTTCACTGTGCATGAGAATTAAAGCTAAACTATGCATACATTTCTTTGGACATGTCTCAGTGGTAATGCAGCAGGTCTGTCCATTTCTACTCAGTTTCCCAGCATGCAAATTCCAATATCTCTTGATGTTAATGCTAAGCATAACCTTAGATGCTAATGGCCAATGGAAAATCACAATGGCAAGCCATAATGGGAAATGCATTTTAACACCTACTAGTGCTAATGTGTTCATCTGTATATGTCCCTGATGACAGTTTCACTGTATGATCCGAACTGTATTCACTGTGTTTGACTTATCATCTTGCATGAGGATTTTAAGCTGAGCCTTTTTACAAATTCAATATACACTCTGAAGACCACTAAAAGTTAAACAGGTTTTGAAGTTGACCTGAAGTGATATTATTATGAATGATGCTTAACACGCATACAGCTGAGGAAGTCTTATTTCTGTGTCGCTGTCTATGAAAAACCCCTCAAGCCTTTTGGCAAGTGTGCAACAAAGCAACACAGACGTTGGTTAAAATTTTCTTATCAGGCTTCTGCACATGTCTTTGCAAGCAATCTTTTGCTGCAGGAATCTATACAAACTATATACAGTTGAACTCTGACAGCGCAGAGCAGCTTGTATGCAGCTGATCAGGTAGGTCTCAGTTTCTTGCATAACTTTTGTATTAATGTGTCTTGTGCTGGATTGTGCAATGTTTGCCTGTGAGTAGCCTCAACTTGAGGCTAACACTAGAGTTTCAGTGTATGAGAGAGACAGAAATATAAAATGGTGTGTTGGGGGGGGG
>JBAMHW010000001.1:26589222-26600298 GCA_037177495.1 Rhadinocentrus ornatus | reverse complement strand
GGTGGGGGGGGGAAGAAAAAGGGAAAAGAAAAGGTTCCCCCCCCCCCCCCCCCCCCCCCCCCAAACAACCTCCTGCAGATTCTGAAACACTGAATTAGCTTTTAAACCACAGAAATAGCTGACATTCAGATCTGCTCTAAACAAGAGTTTAAGCTTTAGTTGCAAATTGAGAGTTGCAGTGAGAGCTTTTTTTTGAAAACTTTGTTCCAACAAGCACAGGATCTCCTCTTCTTGCTGTCATAAGGTTGCCATTTTCCCTTTAAATGCATGTGCAAGAAATCATACGGCAAAAAGGGGTTAAACTGGGCGGGGGCTGTCCTGGGCTGAGCCCCTAACGTAAGCCAGTGCTCAATTATCCTCTTAAGCAAGAAAATCTTTATTATGAATTTAGGTTCTGAATAATTAAAACCATGTTTTAACAACAACTTTTTTGGGGGGTGAGGCATCAGTTACAGGGATGACAGAAAAATAACAGGTATGTGATGCTGTTGAAGTTGCGTTTAAACAGGCGACTACATCAGTTTTGTGTACAATCAAAACAAAATAATTCAAATAAATAAATCTTATATTGTTGGAAAGGGTCTTTATTTTCCATTTTTTAATGGAGCCAAATTTGTAAGGAAAATCCTGTTGTGAGATGAGCAGCAGAACTAGTATGTGGGTTACACCAATGAAAAATTCCTTTGCCAAATCTTTTCTGCCAATGCCAAACAGCTTATTCTGTTTTGGACTCTTGTTTGGTGTTTATTTATTCTTTTTTTTTATTGGGTCATTGAAGCCACCGGACATATTTAACATTTTATTTAAGTAACAACCACAGGCCTCAGTAGCATGTGGAAGAACCATACACAGCCATAACAGCTTGACACCTCCTCTTTATGATGGTCACCTGTTTGATCACACATACGCTATAAGATGGCTTCAAATGGCATTTTTCCACAAGTCGGCCAATGTGGCATCGTCTTCTTGGGACGTCTACTTCACGGCCTGTCTCTGACTTTCCATTGTTATATTGAATTTGTACTGACTTCAAATAATGCCACACATGCTGAACATCAGCTTGAAGTTGGCCTATCACATGGGCCCTATCCAGATTAGTCAAACATGACACGCTTGGAGCTTTACAGCAGTTTTAGATTTATTGCCAAGAAGCATTGTTACAACAATGAAATAATCCAGCAAACACAAATTTCCTTACTTTTGACTGAATGAATGAATTTACTGTCATTGCACAACAATTATATCAACAATCATTGGCAATGAAATTCCAGGCTCAACTAACAATGATAAAAAAGAATATAAACCACAATAAAAATAGTCGAACACAAAAAGCAAGAATACTACAAATAAGTTAAACAGTAAAATATATAATAAGCAATGAGGAGATGTTATTACTTAAAGGCAGCGTTGCTGCTGACAGCATTTAGAAGTCTTATGGCCTGCGGTATGAAGCTGTCCCTGAGCCTGGTGGTGCGGGCTTGAATGCTGCAAAACCGTCGGCCAGACGGTAGCAGACTAAACAGTTTGTGGCTGTGGTACTTAATGATTTTGGTGGCCTTCCTCCTACACTGCTGGGTGTAAGGGTCCTCCATGGATGGCAGGACTGTCCCGGTGATGTGCTGAGCAGTTTTTACCACCCTCTGTAAAGCCTTGCGGTGGAGGGCGGTGCAGCTGCTGTACCAGGCGGTGATGCAGCCAGTCAGAATACTCTCAATAGTGCACCTATAAAAGTTGCAGAATATCCTTGAGTCCACGTTGAGCCTCCAACATCCATTTCTATTACAAAGCTGCAGCTTCGTTAATGAGGAAGTCATCAGAGAACACTTTTTCCAAACTTCATCCACAGCAGTAATTAATAATTCAGCACAAGATTATGTTTTGTGCCGCCACAAGACTCCAACTGTTTCAGATTTACTGCCATGCAGAGGAAGGAGGACTCACTGACATTGTTTGACGACTGCTCATATGACCTCCACTGGCAAATTTCCTCACTCCTGCTGTGAGAACTACAACAAGCGCTTCACGTTCCCAGCCTCTGGGGCCAACACCAAAGCCAAGCACTCTCCCCCGAGAGGAACAAACTGCAAATCAAACTCAGAGAGAAGCTCTTACAAAGGATTTGGAACTTTAGGAATTCAACTGACCGTGAATAATAACATGTTTATTGACTTCCTTTCAAGTAAAATATTCAGAGAATATTTGAGAAGGTTGCTTATAATCCTTTTGTTTCCGACTGAAGTAAAAATGAAAATTGGAATGAGCTACGAGTGACCAAGACATTAATATGTAAAAACAAGTTGTGACATGGGTCTTTTCTTAAAACACAGATGTAAGAAAATTTGCTTAGAAAGTGACTTATGACCCCAGTAATGCTTAGTGACCCCCAGAGGCCAAAACACAAAGAAGCAAAGCAAGAAGAGCCTGAATTGACAAAAGTTTCAACATATTTTAACTTTTAAACTTAAACCATACTACTAAACTGTCTTTCTTGTTGCTATACCTTTTCACAAACTCCTCCTCTGTTAAACACTTTCCTCAACTCTTGTCAAAAGGGCAACGTCCATCTGTTTATCTGTCTCCATCAATCTTTTGTGAAGGCATTATTCTTGGCTTAAGCCTGTCTCTCCATCTGTTTTCTTCATTCTTTTGGGTTTTATTAGCTTTCTTGTTTCGGTCAGACTCAGACTCCTTTTATATATTTTGTATACAAGCTGATAAAGTATAGGGGAATCATCAGAAGGATTCTTTTTCATGCATTAGATAGAATGCACTGATGGCAATGTCATTTTACCTTGACTGTTATGGACACCGTATTGGTTCGTCTAACTTGACAATCATAAAGGTGTTAGAAAGGAGAAAGAGGTTAAAAACAACAACAACAAAAAAAAAACAGGCGTGAAAAGAGGCTCAATCTTTCTAATGAATGAATGCATTAAAGTGGCAAGCATGTAGCTGGCGATTTAAAACATTTTCAGCTTAATATGAGACGCACACCCATCACATTCTGAATGTAAAATGATTGAAATGCACAAACTGAGCCAAAGCGAAGAGTACTCTTCCTCATCTCACATCCAGTATCGCAAAGCTCCGATAGTTTTACCATTTACATAATGTTGAAAACAAGTTTAATTTATGTGAAATCTTAGCGTTTTATTTAAACATATGTGGGCACCACTGCAGCCCCAGTTTAAAGTACTGCAAGTCATTACCTACACTTTCTGAACTCTTACTTAAATGTCTGAAAATCAGAGATACTAGTATGTACAGTCTAAAAATTCTAAGTCACACTGATTTTTTTTGCTTATTTATACAAAGTTGGTAGCATCCCACACAAGGGGAATAAAGAGCTGTAAAATTCCCATCTTAACTAAAACAATCGTACATCAGTTTAGTTAGCTTTTCCTTTTTATTTGTCCAGATTTCTGTGAAATATACACCTCTGTGTCAAAAACAATGGAATGAGTTTTATGATTAACCCATTTTTACGTGCTGAAATTCCAAATGTATTTTTATCTGAACAATATCAGGAGGTGATAAACATGGGACAAGACCACAAAACGCAAAGGAATGTACTTTTCCCCCTCCACAAGCATCAACAGTGGTTGAAACCTGCATTAAAAGGCCAGAATATCACTGAGTTGTGATGTTGTGGATTTGGTACTAGGAGATGTTGGGGATATTCATTCAGCCATAGATCTGGACTGATTATCAGCAACAAAAAAATATTTTTGCAGCATTTTTAAAAAAATGCTTAGATATCTTATCGTCCTTTTATTATCATTATTGCTATAAGGACACATCTGCTGAGATAATCTTTGACTTCACAAAATGCTCAGATGACTTAAAGACAAAATATTCTGCAACAGAAAAACAAAATCAGCTGCTAAAGTTTAAAAACAATAAAAGTCATGACTGTTGAGCCTATGTGGCAACATTATCTTAATGAGCCGCTGTTCACTCGCAACTGTCATAAATGTCTCCACATGCCGAAGGCGTAGAAGGGGAAAGGCTCATTTTCCCGGCTTATCAAACTTTGCTAAAAAGTCGATTGAACAAAAACTGTGAGAGACTGCTGTCGGTGCACCAGGCTTATGTTTCCTGCAAGCTTTTGGTTGAATGTGGGGTCTGGGTGTAGATCTCCTGCAGGCTATTGTTTCCACATCCTCTGCAGCCTGAGTAATGGCCTTCTGAAAACAGGCTGTCTTTTGTCCTGGCCTCCTCGGCTCCAGAGTGGGATACCATGGCACTGCTTCCCTTTTCTGGTAGATGGGAAGAGAGGGAGGATGTGCAGGAGCAGAAGGAGGGGGAGGGAGTCAAACCTGTCGCCACCACTGCTGACTGTTATCAGCAGGAGGCAAGTTACTCTGGGCCGGCAGCTAAGGCAAACTTTTGAGTATGAGTGTGTGTTAATTCAGTGTGAGCAAAGAGTGTCTCAGCTCCGGTTTCTCTCACCAGGGTGTAATCAGCATTACTGCCACTCAGAGTGAGGAGAGAGTAAGGCCAAAGTGGAGTGATCAGCCAAACATCTATGCCACTGGCTTACAAAACACACCCGAGGACACACAGAAGTTCACACAGCAGCCACCCACTGCCCTCATCCTCACCACACTTCAGTAAACACTACTTCTCATCATCTCATCGCAAACAAAAGAGGCAAATTGTTCCCAGGACCACAAGTTGACACATGCCACTAAAGACAAGTCCCCCCCTCCCAATGGAGGACAAAGAAAAGATACAAAAACACAATGTGTCTGTGTCTGGTCGCATAGAATAGAGAGAAAGACAAGGGCAGTAGAACTGGAGAGGAAAGACTGAAACTAGCATTTTTGTGTGTTTTTATGCAGCCCTGTGTTTATGATCCCACAGTCAATCAGTCAACACTGAGAGCTGCAGAGTCGTCTCCCTTGCTGAGTTCCACAAACCGACACTGGGTGATTAATGTGGCTGCCTTGACTGGGAGACAGTGCATGTAATCAAGCCCCAGCCTGTAATCACCTTCTATTCCTTTAAATTTGCAATTTCACAGAGGGGCAAAGCTGCTGCCAGAGCTGCAAGCTCCAGCAGTGGGGGAGAAAAGGGCAAGGGTACAGTGCCACAAGCATCCCCTCAGATAAACCCTTTGACTGCCAAGAACGATACGTCTCTAGCAGGTGCCCGAGGGCCAAACTGTCCACTTTAACAAATTGTGGGTTACAGTGTCTGACAATAGCCCCTACTTCTACTCCATGGAACGCTACATTTCTAGACATGTGGAGCCATACTATGTATGGCACACACGTGTTAGGGGGATGGGGGGTGGGAACAAACACCCTTTTATGCCTCATTAACTTGTGGTCTGAGTTTTCACATGAGGCAATTAGATGGGACTCGTTCCTCAGCAAGTCAAGATGCGCTTCATATCTCCAAGGCGCTTAGTCAGACAGAGAACCTACTTTTCTGGGGCTGCTGCTGGATCGCAGAGGGATGTTTGTCTTCGGCCTGCACTCACTATCGCCAACAGAACAAGTAATCTGGTTGGTGCACAAGATTTTAATTTGTGGCTTTTAGAAGTAGGAACAACAACTTGTTTCCACGTGTCAATGAATACTTTTAAAATTCAGCTTTGAGGAGAATTTAGACAAAGTGAGTGTATTTTTGCAGTACTTTTAAGTATATGCAAATAAATAGATTGTGATTTATGCCCTCTAATGAAGCATCTACTTAAACTGAAGTGACAGTTTTTCCACATAAAACAAAAAAACAAGAAGCATTGGCTTCTTCTAATTAACATGTCTCCTGAGTTTTCTTTGTTTGCTTGTTTGTTTTATAAACACCTTCAAATAAACCTGTCATGGAATAACTCAACCAAATACAATATCCGATCACAAGACCTCTTACTATTAGCTGTTCCGAAGGTCAGAACAGAGCAGGGAAAAGGCTTTTAAATATGCTGCTCCTGCTGCCTGTGACCTGCTTTTAAAGATATTTCAAATTTATGGTCAAATGATAAATCAGAGTGTAGATGCATTGTTTAACACATTTAGATCTCTTGGTACTTTCTAGCCTTAATAGTGTTTTATTTCATGTTTTACGTGTGTGTCTTGCTTATAATAATATGTGTATCTTATCAGTATGTTGTGAATAGTTGTATTACTTCTGTGCTGTTGCTGTCTGGCCAGGAAACTCTTTATAAATTGATTTTTAATCTCAATGATTAAATCTTCCTGGTTAAATAAAAGATGCCAGTTTCAATTTTGACTTAAAAAAATCATAAATAATAATAAAAAAACCTTCAATGAAAATATGTTTGCAGTGTTGTCACTTTTAGTTTCCACTTCATTATCCACAGCAGGGATGCCTCTATCATGCCAGGCACAAAAAAACCCTCAGGGCAGACCACAACACATCTGGGCTGACTGCAGTGCACTGGGCTGAAAAACTTGATTCATTTTGGGTGATCCAGGCAGGGTGAAAACACATAGTCTGCATTCCCCTGCTCATTGTTATTCAAATCAGAGGAGACAGCACACAATCAGCAGGGACGCCCAGGATCTAAGCATAGCCAGCCTAAAACGCACACACAGGCCAGAGAGACAGAGAAAAAACATACACTCAAACACACAGCTAAACCAAGTGTTGAAAATCCCCCACTTTTCATCATGCAGGCAAACACAAAACTTACAGAGGGTCCTCAGGCAGGGGACTGAGGACTGCAGCACAATGGACCCAAGGGGGCCCAACAGGAAAAGGAGGTGGGACATGAATAAATCATGCCTTTGGACCACACAGGACAAAACACAAACAAACACAAAACAACAACCATCCACGCCCAGATCATGCAAACAAATAAATTTGACAAGCAACAAGAACAGTTGAGCAGCAGGCAGCGCATCATTCCACCACCTCAACAAACTTTACAATTTCACACACACAACGTGGGACTCCAACCTGAGTTTGGGATAGAAAAATTAGCAGGCCAGAGTTAATGTCATTGGGCTTGCTATTACTGCCGCAAAACTGTGCCACAAACACACACACACAGACACAGTGTTATGGATGTCTGAGTCCAGCAGACAGCGAAAGCTAATGCAAACTGAAGTCATGATGCCTCACTCTGTAATCAAGAGCATTACAGCTCCTGTAATTACGTCTAAACGTTCATTTGGCTAATAACTTTAGCTTTTAGTGCGTATATTGGGATGGGTGTAAAAAATTTTTTTGCAATCCCTCAGTCATCGAGAGCACATTCAAATACTGAGAAATATGTGTACTAGTACACAAGCACAGCAGTCTCAAAAATTAAATTTCACAAGTTTGAATCCTTATTGAGAAATAGCTGCTGCTTCTGCATGCAGCACAAGACAAAGCCAGAAAAATTATGCTGAACAAGAACACCATGAGCACCACTTTAGTTTACAAGGAAATATGTTTATTCTTTAAAATACACCTTAATTAAATAATTAAGTTTCACTTTGAGGTTAACTACTGGTTATTGGCACATATTCTGTTCGACAGCTTCGGGTTTGCAGGACTCCAAATCCAAATGCTACGTGCACCACTATCATAGCTCGGTGCACTGGAAGCTGCAGTTGTAAACTATGGGGCCAAAACAAAGGAAAACAAAACAGCTGACTGACTGACTGCCCCTTCAACACCTGACCCTTGTCCACAGAACTATCACCCTGGTAATAAATCCTGCATGACACTTTGAGCAATGACAGTTCAGAAATGGCCATCGCAGCTCACTGTACTAATGAGTCTAAAGGCCAGGAAGTAAAAACAAACACTGCCCCTCTTGAGGCAAAACTAAGCTTTCAAATTCAGACAACAGTAAAAGCAACACACCCACCTCAACACCATGGGTCCATACAGGTTTAATCCAGTTTGTTAACCACACAAGCCCCCTTTCAAAACTCACCACCACTCAGCTTGTCTTGTCGTGACAGGAAGGGGGTTGCAACTCTTTCCAACCAGCCTGTGCAATTAGCATTGACTGAAAAGTTAAGTATTCCCCAAGGACACAGCTGGTCCTGACTGAAGTCAAAACACACATAGTTCAGGCTGCTTACTGCAGATCATGGCCCAACACTTCTAGACCCAAAGGAAGCTGCTGTCTTCATGTATTATATATGCACACATGTATACGAAACGTAATAAGCTGTATTTTCCAAAATGAGAAAGTGCTGTAGTTGTAACTGTGTGACTCATGATCAGTCTTCTCTTCAAGTTGACTCTGGCTTTGATC
This sequence comes from Rhadinocentrus ornatus, assembly GCA_037177495.1. Classification (NCBI taxonomy): domain Eukaryota; kingdom Metazoa; phylum Chordata; class Actinopteri; order Atheriniformes; family Melanotaeniidae; genus Rhadinocentrus; species Rhadinocentrus ornatus. The sequence goes on along the minus strand of JBAMHW010000001.1, from coordinate 26,592,074 downwards.
ATGTCTGTGCGCACGTCTTCGTCCCTCTCCCCCTCCTCCCTTCTTCATCCTTTTCCCAGCGTCGCTTGCTGACCCAACAAAGCCTCTGCACAGTCACCAGCCTGACCCAGTAACCTGCATGCCTTCTATCTGCTGGTGAGGACTGGCCATAAGCTCCTATCCCAGCGCTCCGAGGAATGCAGCAACACCGTGGGGCATACCAGTCAACAGCAAATCATTATGAATATTTGGAGAAGGGAGAAAGGATTTACTTTTGTTTAAAAGAAATCTCACAGTGACAGAACTGCCTGCTTAACACAACCACTCATCTCATTATACAGTTTCATCCATTTAAGCAAATGAGCTAAAGCTGTGGGGTATGCAGGTGACTATAACCAACTGTATTTCATGGCTGAAGTGGTTTGAAAAGGTGATCAATCTACAATGTCAGCTGGGTTGTTTTTCATGACAATATGAATAATAATAACACGACAACAATGGATATAAAAAGGGTAAACTTACCCCTTGGTTTTCTTTAAAACAGATTGAAGGTTTGCTTTGTAAAGCTCCCTGAGGTGAGAGGAGAAAGAAAAAGGCATTAGTTGTGGTATTGTTGTAAAAGCAGTTGTGTGACCCAAATTATCTCAATAATTTTTTTTTTTTTTTTGCAGTAATCTATTTAAAATGTAAGTTGAAGTTACACAATCAATAATGCCTGTTTTCTTTAAATGGTCTCCACTGGAGATAGTTGTGAGACAAACTAGTGTACTAGTCAGTTAATATGCATATGCTACTGTAACTGCAGACTATTCAGCTAAGGATGTTTTAGCTATACTTTAGAGCAGGAAAGCGGTTTTAAGAGCAAACAGCTGAGGAGTTGCTCTGTCCCCAAGATAACAGGGTTCTGTCCTACTCTGCTCCGTAGCAACGGTCCAAATGATTCAAGGATGAATAACCAGAATCAGCTGTATGATGATAAAAGCGTTAATGTCTGTCTGACACCACACGCTGTTAGAAGAGCCTACACAAAATAACAGGGCGGTAGTTTACCAAGTGCAACGGTTTTAAATAAGAAGATAAGCTCAAGCACAAACTTTGAGAGGTATGAAGTCTTCCCCAAACACTTAAACGCCAGGAGAGAAAGAATAAGAAAAAAAAGTACCTTGAGATTCTGGTAAGCTTCCAGCGCCCTGAGAGCCGTGTCCGTGAGCTTGACATGGTACAGCGTTATGTTGAGGCTGGTTTTGTTAGTTTTTCCACAGGAGAGCCCATAGTGGTGCTCTTGCCTGAGCGAAGCCATCGCTGGCTCTTCTCGCTGTCCTACGATTGAAGCAGCGTTCCTCGCTCAGCTCAGCACGCTCCCTGCTACGTAACGGTATGGGCGGAGCTTCGGAAGCACCGCGGACTGAAGGCTCATAGCGCTCTGCCAGACCACGTACCCTGTTATCCAGAGCATTCTTTAGCATTTTTCCCCGCAATATTTTCTTATTTGTTTCTAGGACTAGGTAGGATTTTTTTTGTGTACACATGACTTTTTTCCCCATTCTTTTTAATCTTTATATTTCACAGGTGCAGCCAATTAAGCTGATAATCACAGCCATGTACCATCTAAGGACTTCGACGCCGCCAGTCCAAGGCCAGGGGTTGCGGAGGGGCGTAACACCAAAACAACTCAAACCCTTGCCAAATTTTGCGCTACTCCTTCATTTGCAGCTATCTTCACATAAATAATAATAGACGTAGCCATAATGAAACCGTTTGAGAACTGACATTTTCCAGCTCTGGGTTTTATTTATGAGAAATTTTGCCTTATCACCTTGGTCTTTTTTAAAAGCCAACGGGTAAGAAATTGCAAGTGGAAAGTGAGAAGTCACCAGCACCTTGATCTAAAATTTCCCACTACTAACTTCAGTGGATTACATAGTGTTCCCCATTTTGTAGTGCCAGCAGACTGCACAGTGAGATTTAATTTACAATGTAAAGCTTACTCAAAAGTATCCCATGATGCACTGTGTGAAGTGAATGACAAAGTGTGCTTGATTTTATGTGGTGCTGTACTCCAGCCCTGAAGCAATACGTGCTGGATGGAAATGATTTCGCTGGTTCCGGAGTTTAACTTGTTGCATGACATTAAAACCTTGCAGACCATGGTGGCAGCATGGAGAACATGAAACACGCTGCAGCTGCTGTCCGCTGCACATTAAAGGAACTTGTTTGAGCAGACGACTTTATTGTTAATTTGTAGTGAACTCCAGGAAGGATCTGGACTTTACTGGAAAAATAAAAACGTTATGAGGTCTTTGATAGCTAAACTTAAATTAAAAATGAGAAATGAATTTAATGACGACCCTACAGAAGTTGTTCTGTTTTAGAAGTGGATATGCCACTTATAGATGGTGAACAACTATTCTATAACTTTTTAAAAACCATTAAAAACCCTTTTGAAATCTTTCCAAGACTGGATTTTTTGTAAAATGATTCAGTTTCCCACTGTAGAGTATAAATATATCTTATCCTGGGTTGGATAATTGATGAGAAGATATAATGTACAACAATTACCACACAATTCATCCACTAATTGATAAATGCTGGAAACGTGTTTTCCTTTCCTGTTTTGACTGAATCAGGGAGTCAAGCCATTTTATTTGTGTTTAACCCTCATTTAGGTGAATGCTGCTGAAAAACAAACCTGCTAAAGGAAAGTGTACTTGTTTAAGTGATGCTCTAGAGTCTAGACTATCTTGTATTCTCACACAATCAGCTGTTAGTGTAAACTCAGTTGTGTCTGACAACTCTTACAGGACTGTCTCAGAAAATTAGAATATTGTGATAAAGTTCTTTATTTCCTGTAATGCAATTAAAAACATGAAATG
>JBAMHW010000001.1:26565899-26585010 GCA_037177495.1 Rhadinocentrus ornatus | reverse complement strand
CCATCCTTCCCTCACTCGTGAACAAGACCCCGAGATACGTGAACTCCTCCACTTGGGACAGGACCCTATTGCAGACCCGGAGAGAGCACTCCACCCTTTTCCTCAATTTCCTCAAATACCATGTCTAAATTTGGATCATTTAATTCCTGGAGGAGACCTTAATTTGAAAATAAACCTTAATCTTGACAAATCTAACCCGAAATACTTGTTTCAGTCCAACATGGCGAAGAATCTTTACTCATCAGATTGGCTGTGTAGATGCATGGCACTTACCCACGTTATCAAAAGAGTTTTTTTAATTTTATTCCTCAGTCCACCACACACACCTTTGTATTGATTATTACTTTGTAGACAAAATTGTAGTACCTTCAGTGAAATTGTACGAATGCTCAATTCCAGTAATTTTGGACCACGCCCCTATTCTGATGAATATGGAACTGTCTCGTAAACTAAATCATCCTCAATGTCAATTTAACATGGAACTGTGATGTTCAAATGCATTCTGTATTTATATCAGAGAAAATCTCTTTTTTCATGCAAACCAATAAATCTGAATCTACCTCCGGCTCCCTTATGTGGTAGACTTTGAAAGCATTGCTAGCTTAGATTATCTCTTATAACGCTAGAATTAGTAAGCAGACGGTCAGCATTCACTAACCCCTAATATCATTTTTTACAACTGAAAGGCTCAAGCTCCAAACAGAATTTGGTATAATCTCTACAAATAAGGCAGAATTTCTCTTAAGACGTACCAAGAGCACACACAACGAACATTGAGACAGGTCCTGTAAACTACTTGCTATGCAACTGAAACACCAAGCCACTTCCCAATCCATTATCAAGATTCGCAAAACCCCTTCTATCGTGGTCTCAGATGAAACTCTTTCATATAACTCTTTACAGATCGGAAGCTCCATCTGACGCAACCATAATGCATAACTTTCTAGAAGAATAAGTCTTCCCTGTATTTGATGATACCACCACTTGCCAACTGGAGGCTCCGCTCTCTGTAAATGAAGTCTTAAACTGCCATAAATCAAAGCCGAGTGGTAAGGTGCCCGGATCTGATGGTTTTCCGGTTCAATTTCTCAAAAATTCTCTGACCAACTTGCCCCATTGATGCTAGACATGTTCAACGATTCTTTAGAAAAAGGGGCCCTTGCTCCATTTGTAACTCAAGCCCATATTTAGTTGATTCCCAAACCCCATAAGAATCAAAAGAGTGTAGCAGCTGGAGACCGATTAGTTTACTCAATTCTGATGTCAAATTATTAGTTAAAATTGCCTTCCCAGAATTATTTATGATGATCAAACTGGTTTATAAGAGGCAGGCAGCTTTTTACAAACATTTGTAGATTATTAAACATAATACTCTCCAAGCCCAACACAACAGAACCAGAAATGATTATTCAGAGAAGGCCTTTGCCCAAGTGGAGTGGAAATATAAATTTTCTGTTTTTACCAAATTTGGCTTTGGTCATAGATATCATAGATGGATTCGGCTGTTATATAATAACCCCACAGCATGCGTTATTACCAATTCCACCCATTCAAAGCCATTTTCACTAACACAGGGTTGTCGCCAGGGATGCCTCTTCTCACCTTTGTTTTTTGCTCATGCTATTGAACTGCTGTCCCTCACCCATAAAACATCTGCCTTTATGCTGATGACCTCCTGCTGTACATTCCCACACTACTCTCTGCATGAATGAGGTCTTACAGATTTTACAAACATCTGGATCCTTCTCAGGCTATAAGTTGAACATCAGTAAAAGTGAATGTTTCCCTCTCAATGACACTGCAAAACAGATCCCAGCCCAAATGTTACCTTTCTGTTGGATGCCCTCCACTTCCCGCTATTTAGGTGTTATTATCTCAGATAATCTTTTTTCTATCTATAAAAATGATATTTTAAAATCGGTTACCCAAATTTAATCTGACCCCAAGCACTGTAATGCTCTTCCCATGTCCCTTATAGGAAGAATTGACACAATAAAAATGAATGTAGTCCCAGGAGTCTTGTTTCTGTTCCAGTGTTTACCTGTGCACCTTCTCCAATCTTTTTTTAAAGATGTCAACCAGCATATTTTATCTTTTATTTGGGCAGAAAAGACTCCTAGAGCCAAGTTCTCTACTTTGCAAAGATGAAAAGAAAATGGCGGTCTTGCACTCCCAAATTTCTTAGCATATTGTTGGACTGCTAATATCCCCGAAATTTTCATGTGCTATAACCACCTCAAAACTGGATGGTGTCAGATGGAATCAGTCATGTAACAGTGTATCATTAGCAACTCTGAGTTGTGCCACCCTCTTAGCTCTTATCCTTCAAATTACACTTTTTCCTGTCGTTTTAAACACTTTCTGGAGGCAGTTCAGACACGAATTTAAGCCCTCAGCCTCACTGCTGATGCTGATTTGTGACAACCATCAATTCTTACCTTCATCTGTTGACCCAGTGCTTGCTTCATGGAGGGACATTTTGTTTCAAACAATTGTTTATTGGCAAAACTTTTGCCTCTTTTGGCAGTCTAAAAACAAAATTTAATCTCCCACAATCTCATTTATTTAGATATTTTCAAGTTCGTAATTTTGCGTGCCAAAATTTTCCAAACTTCCCCTATTTAAGACCTAACTCTCACCAAGACATTCCTGTCCTTTCCTTCAGGTCGTAAATTAATTTCTGTTGTTGTGAGATCAATGTCATCCTTCTCACCTCTACTCGCAATTAAGGACATTTGGGAACATTAATTGAGCATCACCTTCGAAACTTACTGGTGGGAAAAAGTCTTACAAAGGATCAACACCACTTCCCCTTGCGCCAGTCTAACACTAATACAATAAGGTTACAATTAAGGTTCAGTTAGACTCAAAAAATAATTTAACACAAGTGATAAGTGTTTTTCTCTTGTCTAAAACTGGGTTTATTTTGGTCCTCTTTTTATGATACATTATCAAAAGCGCTTCCTCCCCTTCTATCTTGATTTTTGGTCTTCCTGAAGATTCTGGTCGTTTCACTAAAAGGTAAAGTAATATCATTGCTTTTGCTTCACTTGTGGCTCACAGATGCATTTTACTTCTTTGTAAAGACTCAAACCCATCTCCTTCTAAATCTTGGTTGAATGACTTAATGTCTTTTCTATATTTAAAAAAACACTATGAGAGAGCACTCTGATCTCTTTCATAAAACTTGGGGTCCCTTCCTCTCTTATGCCAACTCTATTCAGGTTTTGGATGACTAACCTGTAGCATTCAACCAGACGGTGTCGTGGTATGCAACTACAAATCCACCCTTCTTTTTCTCCACTTCCTTTTAATTTAATTCATGACATCAAAATACCCTGGGTTCTTTGTTCCTATGCTGATTATATGTAAAAGAAGAAGAAGAAGAAGAAGATTGCACAGTTTTTCTGTTTTCTATGTTCATAACCTTTGGTAAACACTTATTTAAAAAAAAGGGGGGGGGGGGGGGTTGTTTATGTCCAAGATAGAATTCATAAGCAATTACTCAACTGCTGGCTAATTTTAAATTAAATAACAACAATGTGGAGCTATAATGAGGGAGCAGTTTTTTCTTTAAATTAATTTTTGTTTTGACTGTTGCTGGCATTGAATATGCCCACTTTTAGTTACTGTGCCATAAAATGCTTTGCATCAATCAAGTCACAAGAATCTCAGCTTTCTAACAGTCACGTTAAATGCACACATGCACAACACTTGTGTGTAGTGGACAGGTGGTCCTATCCTACCTTCTTTTATGCATTATTACAGCTCCATTGATATGAAGCATCGCGGTCTAATTGCCAAACTTTTTAAAAAAAATGTAGACACTGTATATCAGTACGTTTTGCCACGTCATTTCAATTTATGTTTTTATAAATGTTTTATTATTATTACCAGTCAGAACTACAAGAGAGTTTTAGTCATCAGCCAAAAGCCAGGAAGAAGAGATCTGCATGTGGCAGAGATTTTTTTTGAGTGTCTTTTTTAAGAGGCAATTGTTTTCCTCACCTAACCAAAGTCTAGTGTTTAATGCCTAAACTGAACATCCACTAAAAGCAAATTGAAGCTCCATTCACATAAAAGAAAGTGTAAAAAGTTGGGCTGGATAGGGGATTAACTCTGTTTTTCTGGTTGTCCCTCCATGGCACACACCCCAAACACAGACTTTTTCACTTAATCATTATCAAATCAAATCATTAATTTTTGACAGTCTCATGAGAAGAAACCATGACTCTATTGTCTTTTTTTTTCTCTCTTTTTTAAAATAAAGTTAATGTTTTATTAATTTTAGGGAGATTTCATCATAGGGTTAGATATTAGATCTATTCCCTTCACGTCTGTTTATGAATCAAGTGGACCTTTCTGCGCATCTAACCCTTTGAATCAGTGTCATATCAATGATTTTGCTATCTTAGTTTTCTTGTCTTTTATCGTACTCTCTTGTTTTTACACTGCATTTTTTATTTTAATTTGTTTTTGCATACCTAAATGAGGTCATTTGTCTTTTACGCCATCAAAGCTGAAAGTTATGCTTTTTTTTTTTTTTTTGTAAAGAGGGACAAGCTCATACGTAAGTGTGCTCCACTGGAGGTCAGTCAGTTGAAGCTTCCCTGAAGCACATGTGACGTTTGCAAATGAGTGCGATGTCAAAAGCACAGATATTATCACTGCGTTTGGTGATATTTAGGAAGACAGATAAGCCCCTCCAGCTGGCTATTTGACTTCTTTTGCATGTACGACTTTTACGTCATGTCAGCATGAGCTGGTAAATGTGACGCATGTTATCTAATGTATCAAGATGCAAGGAACTGTACACGAACAAGATAAGACACTAAATGCCACTTTGCTATAAGTTAATGTATTATACAAGAATTGTTCCTGATGTATACTAAATAGAGGAAGATGAGTCAAGATTGCATTTTATTGCTAGCTTAAAGTCAACAAACCCATGCACCAGAAAAGGGCAAATAATTTAACACCAATTTAAACAATAATTGCTGTATATATGTAGGACTTCATGGTTTAACCTGGTCTCACCATCATTCATTAGTCACCATCATTATGTTGTTTTCAATCATCCCACATGTGGAAAACACTTGAGTTAGGGAGTAAAGCCTGTGTGGGATTCAGGCAGGAATTCTGACATTGTTACACTAAGCCACATTCAAGGCTTCTGCGCTTCCAACGTGGAGGAATTTCAAGGCTGTGTGTTACTTGTGAGGCATGTTGGTAGTTGACTGGACCACAACCTCACAATCTCGCACTAAAATCTGCAGTCTTAAAGTCCTGCACAATCTGTATGAAAAAGTATAAAAGCTACATTTTTATGTGTAGTGTATCTTGATGAGATGTTATCAATAAAATTAATTTCATGTTTCAGTGCAAAACTGACTCAAATGCACACAAATCTCAAGAGATAGCCCGAGTTGCGATGAAAACTACTTTGTGTATATAAGGCACTGAGGAAGATAAGATGTAATCAAAACGACATACCTGATGATTGCACAGGCTATAAACAGCTTTCCTTATACTACCATGTTTCTTTAAAAATATCTAAATAATAGAAATACATCTGAAGGTGGAAGTAATCTACTGCAAACTGCTTATTCAGCTAATTCTACAGATTATGTTCACATGTGAGATTGACACATTTTTCCATTGTCTTCAAAGTGAGGGTGGGTGGAAACTTTCCCCAAAGCAACACAATCAGACATGGGAATTAGCTTTTCATCCCCTCTGAATGTTATGTGAACGTGTTTTTCTGTCTCTATGCCATCACACGCCTGCATGTACCCACTTGTTGCTAAGCGGGCCCAGGTGTTTTGGTGTTTCACTGAGAACACAGACTTTTTAAAGCCATTACTACAATGACTGTACAGGTGCGAGTTATCATTCAGTGCACTCAAACAAAGCCTTGCTTTTAGTCGTCTTGATCTGGTAGACCCACTCACAATATTATTTTGGTCTTTTGTTCATATGTGATATGGTTTAAACAGTCTGACTGTAAACATCCTCTAAATGTCCCATTTTGTAATTCCCCCTTTTTTCAGTGTGCTTTCAAAATACTCCAATATGACATTCTGTCAACAGCAAAACCTCAGAGCCAGTGGGACATTTAGGTTCTGTGTTTTACAGCTTTATTGTCATAATTGGACAATTTATGATGAAAATATCAGATTGGTTTAAAATAACCAGCTCTCAGCTGCTGCACACTCAAGGCGACAATGTATTGTCTTTGTATTTGTAGCTCCTTCTAAAACATAACTGGGTAATTGGTAGTGAGAGCCAATTTCCCATAACCACAGGGACAAAATGACAGAGAAATCTAATAAAAGTCAGACACGAGACAACCCACTCAAACCCTATGCCCGTAAAAAAAATGCAGCTCTAAAAAACTCTGTGGTTTTATCATCCAAAATGATTCAGCTGTGGATTCAGGAGGATCTGCCATACATGGTTAAATATCCTGTTAACACATTCTTTGAAGTGATAGAGGTGGAAAAATAGATGGTGACAAATGAAAGGAAAAAACTGAACCCTTGACCCCTACAGTTATGGGACTTGCAGAAGCATTTTGCAATAAGGTTTAAATCCATTTGTCCCCTAGAGGTATGAGTCACTAAAAATGAATGCAAAGTTGTTCTGACTGATCACCTTAATCCTGCAGGAAAACATTTTTATCTTAATAGTAGCTGTTTCCCCATATTTTAAGGTCTTTGCAGTCCTTTGCAGTAAAAAAGGTGACATGTTGATTGTTTAAATATAAAAAAAAAGACAAATAAACAATAAAATTCCAATAAATATTTAGTGTAAAACTGAATATATAACATCCGTGTTAACCTCAGTGTAACGCAAGTTCAATTGAATGCAGCATGTAATATACTTCTACATGTTGTTATATATTAACACTATCACACTTTTATGTACCCTGCCTTTCACCTGAAACACTGCTGGGATAGGCTCCAGCTCACCCCGCGACCCATAATAGGAACAAGCGGTACAGATAATGACTGATGACACACTTTTATGATAACGCAGCACATTAATATTTGCTGTCCTAACTGTTTATATTTCATAAAGAGGATGTAAAGTTCATAAAACCCACCAAATGTGATGACTGTGTAAAGCTAAACAGACAATAATATACACTAATAAAATAGCTGACTTGACTCAAATCAGATTTTTTTCTATCACTAAAGTATAAGTGTTTGCAGTGAGACCATCGTAAGTAAACAACTGTTGACATAAAAAATTGGCTCCAGTTGTAATATTTAGTTAATATTTTCCTAAAATCTAGACCCATTATTTAAAACGTCTCATTTACATTGTAAGAGTACAGTCCTTTGTGTTGCTTCTGTGTTGCTGAACACCATCTCAGACACACAATCTTTCAGTCTTACAATCTATGGTCTGTTTGTTAGATAGTTATAAATCCAGGTGGTGGTAGATGTATCCACCTGGAATTTATGGAGTTTTCCACATAAAAGAGCAGCTGAATTGTATTTAAAAGCACTTGAGAAATAGAAGAACATGTTTCACAAAGTGCTGCCTGATTAGTCCAGATGAGAGTGGGCACTCTAAAGCAGGTAGATGATTCTTCAACTCCAAGTCCATTACGATATACAAAACGAAAGTCTGCAGGACTTTCAAAATGTTAGCTGTTAGTGCAACTGGTCTGTAATCATTTGATTCAGATGGTTGGGACTTTTTTTTAGGTACTAGAACAAGGTAGGATGTTCTCTACAGCACATGAACTAATTTCAGATTCAGGCTGGGGTTGAAAGGGTGCTGAAGAATGCAAAATAGTTGTTTTGAGCAGGTTTTCAGAACTCTGGGGCTGACAACATCCTGACCTGCAGCCTTGTTCCAGTTCAGTTTCTCCAGTTGTTTCTTCACATGACTGCAAGAGACAGACAGGCTAGAAGTGGAGGCAGAGGAGGCCTCAGAATGCTCTGATGTGGAGGGAGATAAGACTGTTTTAAAGTTCATAATTGAGCTGCAGGATGACAGAGTGAAGGTGTAAAAGTAAAGATGTGGGCTCATGGAGGGTGTGGGGTCTGTTGGACTGGATGCAGGGAAGGATGATGCTGAACTTTGTTCGGATTTGAACATATAAAAGAACATATTTGGCTGGATAGTTACTGTATGTCCAGACTTCCATCAGTTTCACCCTCCTTTCAACTTGAAGCCAGTGATCATTTTCATTCCTGACCACACATCCTTCAGTTTGTTCTGCTGGAGCTGCCTTTCTCCCTTTACCCTGTAGTCCTCCTTGAACTCCTTAATCTTTGTTATAAGCTGTTTTTGTGTTGTCTTCAATAACTCCCTGTCTCCCTCCCTGAAGGCTTTCTATAATATGTTTAGCAGCTTTTCAGGTCATTGGTGATCCAGGGCTTTTTGGGACGATGCTCTCCACTCAGAAGTTGATATAATCTGTCACACATGACATTGATGTCATCTCCATGTGGTTCACAGAGGACCTTCCAGTCTGTGGCCTCAAAGCACCCTCTCTGAGCATCTTCAGCTTTATTAGACCAGGTTTTGTTAGTATGTTTTGATACTTGTATGCTTTATAATTATGCTCCAGATATTCAGTTATGTGTTATACACCATGTCTGGGATGATGGGCAGCACATGTTTCATATTTTAATGGAAGTTGCGATCACTTTGGTATTGGGACATGAAAATTAGTGAAACAAATCCACGTGCACCCTTAATTTTTCTGTTGTACTGTATACACTGACTGCATCTATAAATATATAACAATCCCAATTATACTAAAATGAATTATTGGCACTCAGAATAGTTTTATGAAATATGTCAAAATGTCTGTACTTGTTAATGTAAAACCTTTTGGTAAAGAAAAAAGTGTCTTTACAGCTACAGCGCACCCATTGTTTAGCTTCATGTGCATAAATTGAGCTGTTTGAATTTAAATTTTTTTATTACATTTTTTTTTAATTATGTTTCCATTGCCCTTTGCTTCCACTCAGGGTAGCAGTATAAATGTTGAAACAAACTAAGATATGGACATTTCTTTAATGTGTTGGGGCTATGACTACAGATGGAAATTAGTGAGAACCCTAACATCTGGTAAATACCATCTTTATCCTGTATAATATGTTTTTGTACATGGTAACACATTGTAACAAACACAATAAGTATATATAGTTGTCACATGGCAAGCAGCACATATTTTATTACTTTTGACTCCAAAACATGGCAGTCATCATGTAAAACATCCAAGCAAGCTTTCGCTTTGTGAGTTTGCATGTCTTGTCACTACACTGCCAATGCCCTTGATGCTTGATTAAAGTTGTCACCTTGTCGAGAGCTGCATTATGTGTTGGAACAAGGTAATTACACTTGAAAGTCAAAGGATAAAAACATAAAAATGAGTTGCACAGTGTCTTATCTCAGTGTTCAATACTGCTCATTTTGCTCCTGTTGTTCCGCTGGATGATTGCTGCCTCATGCCGAGCTTCGTGGGGGGAATGAAGGGTACAGTCATTCAACAAGCTCTGGTTTCCCTGGCAGCTTTTAAGGGTCTTGATGACTCACAGGCCAAAGACGTCATCTTATTCAGTGTATTGCCACAGCTGCACAGCACCTACAAAGTGAATAAGGGGAAAAAAGATAGATAAATGTGGGGGGAAAAAACTAACAAGACAAAGAAAGAGGGAGGTCAAAATAAAACTATACACATTTTTGGTCATTTTGGTGTTGAATTATACATTGAGCAGCCAAAACAATACCCCAACAGGTGAAGCAGGTTTGAATTGACAGGGGACTGGGAGGTCTGACCAACGCTACCACATATTGAGTGGTGGGGACTGATAACAAAAATGTTTTTGTGCTCCATTACCATTTTATTTAAAGCAAAGCTGTTTAACTTTTTCAGGACAATAACATTTGCCTAATTGCAGTTTATGTCACTGGAAAACAAAAATCTATATATTGATTTTTATTCATTCGACATTTCTCACTAAAGGCTTGATTTTAGACTAAAGACTCAGCCTGAGTCTCAATTTATCCACTAATTTAGTTGTTATGACTAGTAGCCTCTACAGTTTTTGATGTTGATTGACTTTTTTCTATTAGCCTATTATTAGATTAAGAAATTATCACACTTGCTTTGATGTTAAACCCTAAGTAAAATGCTTTAAGTCCACATTATAAGTCCCTTTATGCTTTAGAAGTGAAGTGAAGTTGTAACATGGTAATATTCTGATTGGAAACTTTACATCTTTTTGTAAGATGAACATACATCTCCTCCTAGATGTCCCAATATTTAACAAATGAATTGTGTCTTTATTATTGTGAGTGATGTCTGAATATAAGAAAAGGGATCGACATTTCACAGAGCTTCTGTCACATGTGTGTCATTTTAAAAAGTTCTGCTTCTGACCTTTTTTTTTTCTTTTTAAAAGGGTACTTTTGGCTTTTGATTAAGTTTAGACACAAGAAGTTGGTCTGGGAGGGAAAAAAAGCTTGTGTTTCATCTCTGTCAGCTTGTGGTTTTACATTTTTTATTGTTTTTTTTCACCTGTGTCAGCATTGTGTGACTGTGTGTGTGAGGATGTACTTAAAAAAAGCTTTAAAAATACAAATGTTCGTAAGTTGTGCAGTGCCTACAACATGTGGAAAATAAACAATTTGCTACAAGGTTGTGAATGTTGTGCAGTATTCAGGAGGTAAAGTGACAGAGCAGTTGGTGGAGAAAGCAGAAATAAAACTAGTTTTATCATATTACTTCTGGTTATAAACAACTACAAGCTAACACTTTAATAATAATAACTCTTAAGTGATCATTTGGCAGTGTTGTGCTGCCATTTTTAATGTTAAGGTGCAATCCAATTAGAAAAAAAAATCTACATTTCCCACAACATTCAAAATTGTTTAAAAACAAAGACAAATAATAATGAACTCACAACATAGACTGTATCCATTCTCCATTCCACACAAGCTTTTATAACCAAAGAGCCTTGGGAGCTGCAACAAGATGAAAGTTGCTTACTGGATCTAATTCTACCCTTCATAATATTTGTCTCCATGTGTCCTCTCTGGGAAAAAGCACTGTGGATATTTGTTATACCTCACACCAACCATAAAGGGCTTTACTACACGGGATCAGTCTTATGTACTTTCTCCCCTCTGCTCTGGTCTCAGGAGCCATGTCTCAAGATGGGTAAGGTGTTCCCATGTGTCCTCCCACTCAGCTAATTGAGGCCTGGTTAAGGCAAGTTGCCATGGTGGAGGCTCACACATCTGGGATGCTACTTTTAGTGTCACTCTACAGGGAACACCAGTACTGTAATGAACATTTATTTGTGCGCATAAAAGTTTACAGAAATTAGTTTTCTAATTTTCTTTAAATCTAAATTGCTCTAATTTATTTGAAAATAAAAATGTAAACTGGATAATTCAAATGTACATCTATTTGCATACAGATTCTTCTTCTTATCCAGCTGGTGCTGAGATGTTTCTCTGTCATCCTATATGACCTGCTCGAATTTACAGCTTATTAAGTGCTACTTTTTTATACACTACACACATTGAAGATTAAATGCAATTAATTTTGCTATGACCATCCATCCATTCATTTTCTATACAGCTTAGTCCAATTCAGTGTCGCGGGAAAGCTGGAGCCTATCCCAGCAATTAGAAGGCTAGAGGCAGGGTACACCCTTGACAGGTCGCCAGTCCATCGCAGGCCCTAATTAACTGCCCATCTCATATGTTTTGGACAGAGGCATTACATTTATCCAGGTGTGTTTTCAGCGAACCTGTGCTGCCTGAGAGCCACAGAGATGGAGCAATTCTCTGTTCTGTATATGCAGGAACCAAGATGAGTCAGTCAGGAACAGCAGTGTGTTCATTTGCTGCAGGAGGATGAAAAAGAGACAGACAGATGACGACAGGAACATCTTGGACAAACACATCCATATTTTGACAATTAAGGATGCGTGTGTGTCTGATTACTGTACTTTTGGTGTAATTATCCTTTACCAAACTCAATTTGATCTCAACCATCTAAACTTGTCACTCGCATTGGCGTGTCCCTATTGTGAATGTTCTGCATTAGCTGAGCTATGGTTGTTGCCTTGACAACCATTTCTAAAATACATCATCTGGACAATATCATGTCATTATTTCACTGCTGTTATAAGAACAGCTTTGATTTTAGCTCATTGTCCTCAACACACTGAAAACATCGCCTTTTAAAATTCAATAAATACTCTCAGGAATTAAGTTGTAGTCTAGTTTTTAATCAAAGGTTTCATGTATAAAAGACTTAAACTGCAAACGGCCATTGTAGAGGACAAGAGCCTTTTCCATTTTAGTGCGCATCTTCATTTTTATGCTGTTAAAACCAGGTTACAAACACAATTAAACTGTGAGACAAACACAGTAGACTGATGTAAATTTAGAAAAAATAAATCTGTAATGTTTTTTTCTTGGATGGCAATTATTGTTCCCTGCGAAGACAAAGAACATTAAGTTAAGCTGTTTTAAAGGAACAGTAGTGACAAATTTAATGAAGTTCAGTGTTGCTGTGTGTAATCTGCAATCTGTAGAATGGAAGGAATTTTGTAAAGGGCAGAATACATTAAATGACTTATTTTTTGTCCTAAAAATCTTAGAAAGTTTATTTGGTGTCAGAAGTGTGAGGTCACCACTCACAGTCACATGCAGAAATCCAAATCTTTGGACATAAATATTGACTGACTGATAAGCTTCTTTTGTTTCCAGCTGCTCAGTTAATAGAAAACAGCAGCTCAGAAAGAGAAAATGTTCTGTTATAGGCCAAACCATGCACGATATTCCCCACATCCCACTAATTCTTCATTGGTAGCACATTTGATATATTTCTTTTGCTATCTTGCACCTGTCTTAACTTTGGAATCCTAAATATGTACATTCATAAAGGTACATCCATGCTCCTGACAGTGAAATTTAGTCCAGCCTAACCTCCACCCAAGTTTCCACAGTACACATTCAGCCAGTGCAACATCTGCACTCCTTGAGAAATTAACTTAGCAATCGCGTTCCTTCATTCGACCACAAAGACTATTTCCCTTCAGGAAAGCCAGTTAGAGTTCAGATAAAGGGTGAAACAATGTTTTCAAAGTCTAATGAGACTGGACTGGACATGCAGAAGAAGAAGGAGTGCTTTGTTCTGCATTAGTCACTATAGCGAAACTTTTTGTCCTGCATAAGAAACAGATAAACCTTCGAGCTTTTTTAAACTGATGACTCAAGTTTTATTTGTTGAAACGTACATTTATGTTGCTGGTTTAGCAGCAAAAGAAATATCTTTGGACAATCAATCAATAACTCCTTCTCATCTGATTGTATTGTTGAGGGTGTCCATCATTTTGAGAGGCTTTCACGCATGCAAAGATGTCCTAGTTCCCACAACAATGTGATGCATTAACCCATTTAATTTTTCTTTTCCACAATGCAAACTAAATTAATCAGAACAACTCACATCTACAAGATACACACACCTAATAAATGTAAAGGCTGGCTTTTGCTGTTGTTGTTGGTTGTGATAGAGCATGATTTACTACTGTATTTATCTCCAATGAACAATAAAATTGAATGGATTTATTTGCCTGTCTATTTAGTTTCTCCTTAAATCAACTGATTATTTGCTTTGTAAAAACTCTAAAAAATTGCGAGATATTTTATCACAAGAGCTTAAAGGTAGTTAAATGATAGATGAAATGGCTGCCAGTTAGTGTAATGTGATGTAATGATTTTGTAATGTAATGGGGCAGCGTGGCTTGGCAAGGTAGAGTGGGCGTCTTGTAATCCAAGGGTTGCCAGTTCGATCCTCAGCCAAGTCGAGTTTATGTTGAGGTGTCCTTGGGCAAGACACCGAACCCCTAATGTAAAATTATGTGACTATACAGTTGGTTAGGTTAACTATCAACAAAACATTTTCTATGTTCATTATTTGTCTTCTCTTCAAACATGTCCATTAGTAAAGAGTCAGATAACAGGGAATATGGTGTAAAAGAACTGAAAAGTAGCATGAGAAGGAAAGATCAGTAGTTCAGTAAATGCATCATCTTGATTTAATCACTGCTTAAAATAAAGCCAAATAACTACACCTTTTGTGGTTGGAAGACAAAATTATATCCATGTAATTGTTCGTTATTGGCAGTGATTAGCTCTACCAGGGAAGTAAAAGCTACAGTAGAATTATTTTATTCAGACTTGTTACTCTCTAGATGCATAATAGTTATCAGGTCGAAATGTTGTTTTGTTAGTTTAATGACTGTGTGCCAAACAAATTCGATTTAGCTCTACTTTTGCTGATAGCCACATGTTAGCTAATTAAGCTGAGATGGTGTACAATAGCTACCTGCCCGCTACATGTACTTAGCTAATGTTAGCATTCAAACAGCTTATGTTATCTTTTTCAGGATGTACAAAGCATAAAACATTTACAGCAAAATATCTGATGTTGAAAAATAAAGATTAATTTACTTGGTTGCAATAAACTTGTATTCTTAAGACATTTAAAATAAATACAAAAACACATGTATGCTTGAAACAGTTACATGTTTGGGTCAAATTTTAGTATAAAAAAATAAAAAAGCATGTTTGCAATATAGCCAGACAACATCGTTTTATCATTTCATGTCAAAATTAGCTTCAACAATCAGAGGGTGAGGGATGTGGAGGATGGGATTGGTAAATCCCATCAATCATTCACAACAGCAGCCAGGACTCTGGCAGTGTGATGGATGCTGGCGGTGAAATAGGACAGAGAGAAATACACCATACGTCCATCTTGTCATACTAAGTTTACACTGCCTCATGTTAGTGCTCCCAACACTTCATGATCAGTGTTCATGATTCCTCTAAAATGGGAAGCCGATGCACCAGTGATATGCAATACACACGATAATACTGGAGAAGAAATTATGGTTATCTTTTCCTCGCCCGACTCACTGTGCACTACATGATTTCATGAATTATCTGTCATCTATGTACATATTGATACCAAAATATCAGTACTACTGATACAAGCTTTTTATGTTCTAGGATCGATTTTCATGTTGGAATATCGATATTTTATTGATTTGGGGTAAAAATGAAAAGTATCAATAGCTGGAATACAGTGGAAAGTAACAATAATATCAGGATCTTCTCTAAATTATACCCAGTAGGCAGGAACTACTTTTTCTTACGCCTGCCAGTCATATGTGAAATGGCCCAGCGTGAGGGCGCAGCAGCGCATCTATCACTCACTTGGCCGTAGCATCACGTGTGGAGCTGAACAGCAACGGTGCGATGTATGATGTGTGTGGGAAGACATAGAGGTATTGCTTTAACACCACAAACCTCCTTAAACATCTGAGAGTCAGTCATAACACAGTATACAAATAAATTATGATGAAGAGGAGGAAATTAGTGGGACAGTTGTTGCAAGGGCGAGACACGTCACTCTTAGAGTCCTTTGATGTTGCATACAGGTACAAACCACTATTCAGAGAGAGGAAATGTGAAGTTGGGTACCACTGATGCTAAATTTTGGGAAAGTGATTTTCATCTGTCTGCTAGGTTCAAGTTTTTATGTTGATGTTCAAATAACAGGAATTTCCCTCGTTCTAAAGACTATTGCATCCTGTTTTGCTATGTGCAGGATTAAATGTGGTTATGAAATAAGAAAATGCAATAAGTATCTGAATGGGTTCAGCTTGGAGGGAAATGTGTACCTGAGATCAGCACACATCAATTCAACAGGCCTAGATTCAGTTGGTAAGGATGCTGCATAGGCTGGGTGTCATCAATTACAAGTAAAACAGTCATTGTGGGGTTTTTAATAATAAAAATGCAGATGAAAAATATTTAATAGGATAGAAAAACAATAACACCAATCCTTCTCATTTGTTTAGACTGATGGTTAACTAAATATTTTAGTATATAGGTGTTGACAAAAATATGAAATAAAGGTGGTTTGTATTTATTTATGCATTTTAATGATAATTTCAGTTTGTATTCTATAAAAATGTAACTACCTGTTCAATTCCCCTCAGCAAAGACTGCTTTGAAAGTGATTTTCCAAACACATTTATTTTCTGTACAAAGTATTGGTATTGGGCTTGTATCGTCGATACTGGCTTGTATTTTACTTAGTATCAGATCGGAAAGAAAATAAGTGGTATCGCACTTCACTACACAAGTTCAGGTGCTGCAATATATACTTCTATACAATTACCCCACAACACTAAGTTGTCACATTTACACAAACATTTTATATCCAAACTGAAACTATATATAGTCTACAAATTATAATGGAAATATTTAGGAGGTAATGACAGAGTAAGTAGTTAAATATAGTAAAAAGTTCAAGGGAAAAAAAGCAAAGATTTCCTTCCAATCCCCTCTGTGATTAAATTGGAGGCACGAACTGCAACATGAGGAACACTAGTCACACAAGAAAAGCTTTACCATTCAGAGCAGATGCAGTCAACATAGTCTAAATTACCAGGTGGTGATGATTCCACTGGGAGACAAATATAGTTTGCTTTAAGCGTGATGCAGTCACTGAAAGCAGCTGTGGGGAAAACAAGTTATAGACAGACATCCTGGGCTGTCCTGTGTCGCCACCAGCCCAATAAACTGACCACAGTGTTTGACATGCTACAGCCTGTTAAAGTCTTCACACCCCAGCACACGTGAAACCACTGCTGCTTATCCACTTGATCCTTCATTTGCAGCCGTTAATATTATGTTTTCAGTCTGTATGCAGGGAGCAACCGTCTTTCACAGAACCAACCATAAACTGCTTCTGTCTTAGAAATTAACCTGCTGCCAAGGCAGAAAAATGATAAAAACAGTTTAGTTCTTACATTAACCAACAGGAAAGTCAATACACAGCTAACCCCATCATAAATATATATGGAACACTTAGAAGACTAGGGTCATTTTGATGTTTTTTTTAAAGAAATAAATTACTAGCAAAGTTCTGCTCAACAACACTGAAAACAAAGTTTGCTAAACGAACCCTACAAAATGAATTGAAGTTTGTAAAAATAATATATATCAGACTATAACAAGTCAACAACTTTAAGGCCAAGTCATACCAAATAAAGAGTTTGAAAATCCCTTATTCTCTGCGTATTTTTTATATAATATAATTTATGTTTAGTTATACTTGTATGATGTGGTATCCTCTTCACATCTGTTGATGTGACCTTGGAAAAATTATATCAGTAATCAGCATCAGTTCAAAAAGTTCCCTGTTTCTTGGTACAAAGACCCCCAGGTGAATAAGTAAAGCCAGAGGTCAGTGGCCATACACATGTATTCTGTGGTTTCTACATAGCAATTTGGTCAGACTGAGTCACTGGAATCATCATTTGAGCAATCCTAATCTTAATCATTGAAGTTTTGTGTGTGTGTGTGTGTGTGTGTGTCATCACTAAATGGATTTAGTGTGCTCTTACCTAAGTAAGGATAATCCATGTGATATCACCCAAATTTTTCCAATACTTACATCCATAACCAAACATAGTTGAAATTTCCCTCAGCCCGTGCAGCAGCATGTTTTTAGAACTCATCTTGAATTTACTTTTGTCATACTTCGCTTTATCTTTAAGTTCTTCGAGTTTTAAAGAAATTACATTTAAAACTCTTGACGAAAGTCATTGTAACTGCTATTAAGTCCTTGTGTCTGCCAGCACTCAAGCAAAGCAAAAAAAGGAAAAAAAAAATCTTCCTTCTGACTTGCAGTTGTGTTATTTGTCAAGCTTAAAAACACTAAAGCCACAGTGAAAAAAATGGTGACGACTGACCAGCTGTTGTAAGGACATTTCTGACTGAATGGTCATAATGTTTGAAGCACCCTGTTTTACAGATGATTTAGACCTTTACAATTTTGAGGAAATAGAGACCCCCCCAAAAAAGAAGAGTAAGAACGTTTTTTGTTTTTTTTCTTACTTTAAGTCCAAAAACTATGAAGGAATGATGTGCAGAGAGCTGCACACCAGGGCAAACGTACAGCATATAATTAAATTCTAAAAAGACTTTACTCTTCACTCAAATAGAACACTGGTTAGACAATTGTAGCAGCAGTTTAATTACTCATTGTATTTACACAGCAATTATGTCCTTAAAATACAGCATCCACCTTTCAGCAAGAAACCCAACCCTGTATTCACTCTCCTCCTACAGCGTACTCCCTCATCTGTGAAAAGATTTCTATGTTGAATGTACTTTTCTCATTTTATAATGGAACCAACTTTCTAGTTTCCTTTCAAAATACGTGCATGTTAAATGCAAATTTTAAATAAAACCATAAAAGCATTAGGCAAGTGCAAGTTCAGCTGCAAACAGTGAGCTGTGTTTTTTGTCTATTCAGTTTCAGTAATAAGAATGTATGAGACATGACTCAGTCAACAGGCTTATTCAGCAGCCAGACAGTCAATAAAATCACAACACCAAGGCTGGTTGGAAACATCCTGCAGCCTTCTCGTTAGAAGATTTCATTTTGCACTTAATCCTTTTAAAAATATTTTCAAAGATTTTTCTTTGTGGAATAAATTTTTTTTGCATTTAGCACGAATCTTAGCTTAATGACTGTGTTAAGCACACACATTATAACTGTAAATTATCCATAATTCCTCTATTCAGTAGGAAAATCTGGCTTAATTCCTTCCTGAATGTGAATTTTACCTTCACACTTATGTAAGCATAGTCTGCCACCTGCTGGCGTTTTAACGTTATTTTTTTTAAATGTCAAATTTCAAATACTTGATTGATGTTGTGGTCTGTAACCTTAAGCCATTAAATCAACATAAATGTAAATAAAATTTTCAAATGTGCAAATCGTTATAAGCTATTTAGACCAGCAGTACTACATGCAAGCTGTCTGATTAATTTATTTTGCAGCATGACAAGTTCAAACATACAGAAATGAAAATACAGAATCATCAAAAGCAGCAAGCAAATAGCACATCTCACAACGCTTTACAGACTTTAAAAAAATCATAAAAAATGTAAAATTATACTAAAACAAAAGTAAAACAACAACAACAAAGTAATCAACACACAAGCAGAAGACACATTAAGATATATCAAAATTACTAAA
>JBAMHW010000001.1:26519096-26565799 GCA_037177495.1 Rhadinocentrus ornatus | reverse complement strand
TTAGACCAGCAGTACTACATGCAAGCTGTCTGATTAATTTATTTTGCAGCATGACAAGTTCAAACATACAGAAATGAGTAAAACAACAAAAGTAAAACAACAACAACAAAGTAATCAACACACAAGCAGAAGACACATTAAGATATATCAAAATTACTAAACCAAAATTAATTTTTATCAGTTGTAGTGATGACACAATCAGTGTAACTAGCTAAAAAAAAATGTAAACAATTTTTTTGTATGTGTTGTTAAGACTTCCAAATACTTCAGGCTTTAATCATTCACTCCAGTAAACTTCACCAAACAATAGTCAAAAGCAGAAAAAGCTATTAGGCTTTGGCAGAAAAGATTTGGCAAATTTTTCATGGGCACAAGCCACATGCTTAACTCTGCTGCTTATCCCACAAATGCTTTTCCTTATAAATGTAGCACCATTTAAAAATGGAAATAAAAGGCTTTCCAACGGTATGAGATTTATTGCAAAGAACACAACTTGAACATAAATGTACATGCAGATTTACTAATAATACTTATATGTATTGTTTTAAAAACAGTGGATGGCTAAACCAAACATTGATTTGCAGCTTTGTTTCAAAAGAACTTGGGGTTTGGGAGTAAATTAACTATCTGAAAATAATTTAAGACCTGGATGCTCTGCCTGTGCCTTCGTTGGTTCTTCAAATGCCAACAAAGGCACAGGCAGAGCATCCAAACTCCACTCAGAAGTTTGCATAACCTCTCTGCAACATGTCAAATTATACACATTGTGACGTGAATGGGTGGAAATGACCTGAGCCACTTACCTGTGGCAGGGAGAGAGAGAATGAATACAGGTGTGTGCAATTAACAGAGGAGGAAAATATCTGAGAGGAGAAGCAGGCCCGTGTGAGCTTCCGGTTAAAACTGTGTGGCACCTCTTGGTCTGGTCAGGCGAGTCAAGTAAACTCTTCTTCCCTATCTTAATTGCTTGCTTGTATATTTTTATTGGTCTGCAGGATTTTAATTTGTCTGGGGAGGGAAGTGTGTGTGGGAGGGTTTGAGTTAAACAGAGAGGGCAGTTTTTTGAATTTCCCTTAAAGTGCATGTACGAGCATTTTCCATTTAGAGGTGCTGTCACCCCAAAATGCATTTGTCTTTTTGCAGTGCCTCTTGAAGAGGGTGATGTGTTTATTGGTGGACTGGTTTGCCAAATAGTTTTAGTGTGGTGTTAAAGTGATCACTCTGGAATCATTAACTGCCCCGAGTTGTGGAAGGTCCCTGGGTTTTAGTGAACTTTGGTATACCTAATAAAGCTCCCTGTCAAATGACTGTTGTCTGGTGTGATTGTTTAAGGGCTCCAACATTTTAAGGCAAAAATTTCTGACTTTGGTTAAACTGCCAAAATTTATTTAAATAATAATACATGTACAAGGGGAGCTCACACTTAGTAGCTTGCTTTGTAAAATCCTGGTTATGACAACAGGTGTTCTATCGGGTTGAGGCCAGTCAAGGACATCTACACCAAACTTGCTCATCCATGTCTTTATGGGCCTTGCTTTGTGCACTGGTGCACAGTCATGTTGGAACAGGAAAGGTCCATTCCCAGACTCTTCCCACAAAGTTGGAAGCATGGACAAAATCTGCTGAAGCATTCAAAGTTCCTTTCAGTGGAATTATGGGGCTAAGGTCAGCCCTTGAAAAATAGCCCCAAGCCATAATCCCCCCCTACACCAAACTTTACACTTGGTACAATGCAATCAGAAAAGTGCCATTCTCCTGGCAAGCGCCATACCCAGACTCTTCCATCAGATCGCCAGATGGCTCCAGAGTCCAGTGGCGGTGTTCTCTACACACCACTGCATCCGACAGTTTGCATTGCTGTGATGTATGGCTTGGATGCAGCTGTCCGGCAGTGGAAACTCAATCCATTAAGCTTTCTTCGCACTGTTCTATTGCTGATCTAAAGGACTCGTTAAGTTTGGAAGTCTGTAGCAATCAACTGCATAAAGTTGCCAACCTTTGCGCAGTATGTGTCTCTGCATCCGCCGACCACCTCGGTCATTTTCTCTTTATGATACCACTGACAGTTGACTGGGACATTCAGGAGTGGGGACATTTCACGACTGGACTTGTTGCACATGTGGCATCCTATCTCAGTACCACCCTTAAATTGACTGAGCTCCCGATAGCGACTCATTCCTTTACAAATGTTTGTAGAAATCGTCTGCATGTCTCGGTGCTTGACTTTTATACACTTGTGGCCATGGAAGTGATTGGAACACCTAATTGCAATTATTTGGATGGGTGAGTGAATACTTAGAGGCAATATAGTGTATGTCTTTCCCAAGGCACATTGAAATTGGATTGTTTGTCAAATCAAAAGCTATAAGTCTTTCTGGAAATCAGATACTGCCTTTTTCTAGACTAAAGAAAAACGAGACTGCTTTGTTATCAGTGCAGAATTCAAAAGCTATAATCCGTAATCAGTATTAATATTAATCAGAATGCGCAAACAAAAAAAAACATAAAAAACTGCATATCAACACTTCCAGATCTGCTTCTTCTAAATTTCTCCAATGACGCATGCGCACTTCATGTCGGAATGTTCTGGTTGTTGTGCGGAAGTCTCGCGCATATTTGGCAGCCACAGTGAGGCGCAACCACAGCCAAAACAACTACTGGAGCGACGAGAAGGAAGCCAGCGGCCCTTTGGCTGAGCTTATCCGGGTTTTGGGCGAAAGAAGCATCGATTGCTAAAATGACCAGTAAGTATCAACATTTAATTTGACTGTAAGGTATCATGTGCTGCGCCCCGTTGCATGTTGTCATTGCTCTGTCACCACCAGTCCTGAGCGTAGGCCGAAATAGCTTTGTTTACAGAAGATAGACGGAGCCCAACTAGCTAAATGTTATGGTATGTGACGGTATTCAAGTCGAGTGTTGGCGCTTTAAATAACCATTTACCCTGTCCACTGCATGTACAGTCATTTTTAATGGCACGGTCTTAAACTACACGATCCGTCTGCTAGACATGTTACATAAGACGCCTTGTACGTTAAACAGTATTGGATGGGTCAGTGGGCTGTGTTTTGTACGACTATTAGCCTGAGCCCTGGCCTGCTCTTTGGACACAGGTAGCATTCACATAGAGCAAATATTTGGATATCACAGTTGCTTGTGGCAATGTGGACGTCTACAGTGTAATCCAGTAAAGCTTTGCTGTATAGAGCCTCTATTTTTACTGCCCGATTTCATTTACTCCGCTGGCTTTCGATGGAAGATGCTTTTCTTCCCTCTGTGGTGTTCTGGTCTTCCAGCTGCTCCACAGCGCCTCTGCCACGTCGGCTGCTCTCATGTTTGATGTTTTTGGCGATGTCCTACATGATATAACTGATCTGTCAGTGTCATTCACGATAGTTTAAGACCAGCGAAACACAGATTTGTTTATTTTCCTCCATATATTTATTCCGCAAGAGTTCTCTACAAATGTCGGGGGGTGCAGCCACATCTCTGGTGTGTCTCACTAATGTGCCATTGTTTATCTACACTGAGCTTGTCTTATGTTTGTCATACAGGAGGAAACCAACGCGAGCTTGCACGCCAGAAAAATGCCAAGAAGCATACTGAACATACTAAAGGGAAGCGGAATGAAGATGGGCTGTCTGCTGCTGCCCGGAAACAGCGGTAAGCACCAGGACATTAAAGAAATGCAGACGCATACTTTGCTTATTTACTACACCGTGTCTGAACTTGACTATTGTCCCTTCATATAATGAAATAAAATGAAAGAATAGTTTATTTATACCCTGAAGGAAATTCTAAAATTGTAGTAGTTTTTTTTTATTGATTTATTTATTTGAAAAGAAATGTAATATCAATATTTTAATAATACTACTCTTGAAGCTTGTACATACTAGTAATGCAGCATGTTACTAAGTTGATACCCAGGCCTCAGATTATCTTTAAAAATGTGAATAGGTCTTACAGGTGCACAAGTTATAATTTATTCTGTACAGCTTTCTCTTGATTAACCTTTTGAAATCTGTTTTCTCCTCAAGGGATGCTGAGATAATGCAACAAAAGCAAAAGAAGGCAGACGAAGCACCGAAAGGAACAAAGTCCAAGTAAAGAAAACATTGAAGTTGGAGAATAATTCAACTCACTGCTTTGAGAACATCCCATGTTCTGCATTCTTCCTGATTATTTATGAGAATGGATCTGTCATTTGTTGTCTACACTCAATAATTCAGGATCCTTCATTCTTTCCTGTGACAAATGACATTGCTTGTTGGATTTGTTAGTCTACACAGTGAAATCATGTGTCAGCGAGCTAGGGCTTGTCCCACATTGGTGCTGCATGCAGAGGAGCATCAGTGGTGTAAGCAGGATACAGCTGAACAATTCTTGATGCGAAGCATCTACATAACAGTTAAGTATTTTTGTACAAAAGTGTCCCCTGCCGGTTTCAAATAAAGTGTAACTTTTTAGTTCATGCCTTATTGAGTTATTCCACCTTGGTGTTGAAGTTTTTTTTTTTTTTTTTTTTTTTTTTCTTGTGCATGAGTATTTAGACCTTATGAAAACAGTGGAGGCTTGTATATTCTTTTGAATAAGTAAAACTATACTAATAATACTAATATAAAATCTGTCATTTAAATTACAGTGTTGTACACCTCAGTTAAGAAATTGTGTCCATCTCACCAGTTCCTATCTCTTTACCAAATGAACCACTTACTGTAAGTCTTTTGCATATGGTTTTAAAGACCGCTTTGATCCTTTATTTCAGTCTGAATATAGTGAATGTTTCTTTTAGTAACTTCTTTCTTACATGAGTATCCTGATATCAGAAACACAAACTAAAGTCATAAGCCCAAATATTTACAACTCAACATCCTGTTAACTCGAGGATTTACTGATGCTGTGTAATGCAAGTGTGCTAATTTTACTGGATATAGGGGATAAATGTGTCGGAGGTACAATGACCACTGAGTGGCAGCAAACACCATTTCATTTTAGATCCCTTTTCTACACTGTTACACTACAAAATTGTTTATAGAGTGTGCTGGTTATCTTTTTATACGTACTGATTGAGACCCACCCTCTGCCTAAAGAAAAGAAATGGAGGGCTTTCTATGTGCACAAGTCAAAGCCAATGTTGCTCATGGTGTATTGGCTCATCAAGTCAATAATCTTGATCAGGTTATTAGTAATCTGGGGAATTACAAAAATCCAGTTGGCTTGTGCCCTCAGCTTACAGAGTGCTTAAGACTCAAATTTATCTGTCTGCCATCTCGCTTAGCAAAGAGGGCAGCTGTGGGACTGAATAGTGATGAGGGACAAAATGCAGAATCAGCCAGTTGTGTAAATTTGCGAAAATTCAATCCTTATCCGCTATCATACCCCCCATACTCAGCCGGCTGGTTGCGTTGAGAAAATTCAGCCTCTGTGCATGAACATGCATACTCAGCCAGTTGGCATACCAGATAATTTCTCACTTTCAGTGCTTAAAAGTAAAAAAAAAAAATGTACATGTTTGCGTTACAGCAGGTCATGTGAAGGCGGCTTTTTAAACAAAAGCCTAGGAAATGTCTCACACTAAGTATGGATTGTGTTACTATATTTTGGAGATGTGCACAAATGGATCTATTAAATACTTTCTGTTGAGACTAAACTCCCATAATCCCAAAGCTAAGAGCCATCGATGCAGATGTGTGCTTTTACTCAGGGTCTCAGGTGGGAGTTTCTGGATGCTCAGTCTAACTATGGTTACTTTAGTGTCCTATATTTGTCAGACTGGCAAAAAGATCTTTGAAAAATTATGCAGGCACAGCTTTCCCAGATGCAGCTGTCTTTAGCGGTTATTAGTCAACCAAATAACCTCCTGGGTTTGGGACTTTCTAATAACTCTCTAAATGAACGAAACATACATGTTTACATCTTGTCATGTGTTAATGAATGCAAGCTGATGAAAATTTTTTAAATGAAAGGTAAAAGACGAAGTTAAAAAGGATCCGAGCACCTATTGAAGCAGCAGCAGTCCCCATGTACAATGTCAGACCACTCTGCTTACATATTAACTAGTTATTGTAGCCTGAGCACATGTTTAGGAAAGGTTATTCTTGAAAGAAAAATGTGAATATGACATTGATAATGGTTGATGAACACAGGTTTAGCCTTGAGGATGGATAAAGCGACTGTGTAATTCAGCACAACTTTAAACAGAGATTCTGTCCTAACCATTTATTAAAAACAGACTGTTTGAGGAATGATGGATGTTATTGATCTTCTAACTGACTGATGGCCACAGTGTGCTGTAGGCACAATGCTTGAACACATGGGTTCTGTTTTCATAGTTTTATGAGGTAGGAAAATACTTTCCTGTGAAAAAAAGAAAGTAAACTCTTTCCAGTCTGCTTGTCATAACATGATAAAACAAAGATTCTGATCCTACAGTACGTGTTACACTTAGGTAAATGGAACCTCAGATGAACAACATATTACGTTATGCGATTTCTTATGTAACAGATGCATAATCAAAATGCAGATGCTGCATATGAAAGAACTGAGTATCCTCAGCAATTAAACCTCTCACCAACTGTCCTGCACAGTGGTGGAGGGGTGATGGTTTGCGCTTGTTATCGCTGCTCAAGGTGGCCCTATAACAAGGGTGTCCAGCTCCGGTCCCTGAAGGCTCTTTGTTTATTTTTTAGGAACCCCATTAGCGCACGCAAAGAGGTCGCTAGTCTTCCTGGGGTCCTAGCAACAACGATAAGAAAGAAATATAGATCAATACAATACAAAAAATAGTAAAACAGAAATCGCAGAACAACACGCATTAATCATCAGCTCAATCACTGTACATATAAATCAACAAACCACCAATAAAAGGTTAAAAAACAAAATAAAACAGAAGCCGCATAACAGCAGCTTAAAGGCTGTAGTCCTGCAGGTTTTAGATGTTTCCCTACTCTTAACACACCTGATTCAAATCAACAGCTTGTTGTCAAGTTCTGCCCCAAGCATATTGACCAATTAATCAGATCAAGGTGTGCTGCAGCAGGAAACATCCAAAAACTGCAGGACTGTGGCCGTTGAGGACAGACTTTGGACACCACTGCTCTACAAGATACTGAATGTCATTCAACTCCTGCCGAAATAAGCTGCTGTTTCACACATGTGTTTTTAAATGTTTCATTAACAACTGAAATTTTAACATTAATTAATATGCAATTTGAAAAAGATAAAAAAAATGTAAATATTCTGACACAGAACGCATGATTGCTTATTATGATCATCCTAAATTTATTATCTGTCCCTAAAACCATAAATTAAAAATTACATTACCTCGAGTTGGATGGTGACAAGAGAAGGTTCATTAATCATCAAATTACAATCCCTAAATACATTTAAAGCATTTGCAGATCTTGACTTATATTTAATTAGCCAAAGGTTTCATAAAAAAACAAATCAAAACAATTTATACTGATTCATGGCTATGGCATAGATTACATTATCAATATAGTTAAGCTTTCCATGTATTTCAGCCCCATCAATAATCATGTCAACAGATCTGCATAAAAACATTGTCATCATTAAGAATACTTAATATAAATAAGTCAAGACTTTATTTTTACACTTTAGTTTTTCATAGGAAATGTTCATCTTGAGCATGGCTGCTTTGTTCCCATTTACTTTGGCTGTGTGAATTCACAATGACAGATCAAAAGATGTAAATAATAAGTTACCGATGTGATGAACCTCTTTAAGTTTGCCAGTAGCATTGATACAGCTGCTGCTGTGTTACAGTTTTAAAAAGCCAGGGAGGTTGATGTTTGTTTTCTTTTCCCTCTGGGATAAAGAAAGTATTTTTATTTCATTTCATTTAATGTTCTATGTTTGTTTTGCACGGGACATGTCTGAAAGCAAATTTCAACAGTATCAGGAGGCAGAACTGGATCCAGTTTAATGCTTGCAAAAATCTGTCCTGTTACTGGTTATTGTTTGTACAAAAGCCCCGTATTGTTGGTCCGTGCTACTTCTTAAAATGCCATATTCAGCTGATGAATGTTTGTTCTACCAGAACTTGATCATTACCTCTTTCTTTGCTGACTGTGGCTGACTTTCCATTTTTACTTTTCTTTTACACAAACTGGTCAGTTTGCAACTTGCATGTTTTCCATATCTGACTGCTCAGCGGTACAGTTTTAACCGTAACAGGGGGAAGGGATGTCAGAAGACAAGGGGTAAAATAGAAATATGCATATATCTGTGTCAATAAGTGATTCTTAAACTTGATAACATGGTGCTCAGATTCTTTACTTTTCCTAGATTTTCTTTTGCAGTTAGAAATTATTTTTCAATCTTTATTTATTTATCTATTTATCTCAGTCCCTGTCTGTCTGTTGTAGCATCATTTGAATGTGCACACATGACAGTTTTAAAATACTGTGAATGTTCTGTCTAAAAAAACTAACCAACCAAAAAAGCAAAAGAAAAAACAAACAATCAAACAAAAAAACAGTCATGGTGATTGATAGGACGACCCACATGCAGAGACAAGAAGTAGGTGTCATATGAAAGCACAATACTTTAATAT
Organism: Rhadinocentrus ornatus; assembly: GCA_037177495.1. Taxonomy (NCBI): domain Eukaryota; kingdom Metazoa; phylum Chordata; class Actinopteri; order Atheriniformes; family Melanotaeniidae; genus Rhadinocentrus; species Rhadinocentrus ornatus. The sequence goes on along the minus strand of JBAMHW010000001.1, from coordinate 26,557,224 downwards.
AACAAACATTATCATGTAGTCAGGACATTTTAAATCCAAAACAAAAATCCAAATGATTAGTGTAGCAAGAAATAAAAAATTGGGCAAGACTGGAAATAAAGATATCTGGCAAAGAACAACAGAAATGGGGAATGCATACAGGGAGGAGAGTATAGACAAACCTGGCACAGGTGTATCAATCTGTAATAACAAGGATATTTAAGTGCTTGGTTAAAAATTCAGCTATATTAACTGTGACATGAACACCCAGTGCTCATGGGGATGATTTGGCATGTGTGACCTGGGATGTGTAATCTGAATTGACTTAAAAGATCTTTCATTTTCCGTCATTGACTGTGAAATAAAAATCAGATTTTCAATTTCATCAACATAACGTTTACCATGAAATATGCAACGCAATCGTAATTGTTTTCAGGGCTGCAGCAAACAAAAGTCACTTTTCACAGTGCAGTGATGTGTTAATAATGAATTGCAAATTACCATCTTTGCTCTTCATCAAGTAGTCAGTGACAGCAGATGAGCTGTTGGTGTTGAAAGTAAATGGGATGTGTCACAGGACATCAGCAGAGAAAGAATACACGCACAGACATGAGCTTTCAATGTGAGAAAAGAAAAACAGGGAAATGACAAATAGCTTGCTTGTTTATTCTACTAACCTTGAGTCAATTATGTTAAAGAACAGCTCTTTCCAGGCAGTTTCAGGTACTCCTTCAATCCATGTAACCTTCACAGGTTTTAGATACATAGTCAGGCTTTTTCCTGTTAGCAGGAGACTTTTTGAGTCTTGATACATCATCAAATGAAGACTTTTCTGCAGTGTATTGTTCCACCAGAGAAAACTTTGCTGGAAAATAAATTGACTGTGGTAAAGAGTTCATTGTGCAGCTGAAGTTTAACAGTCAGTTAGAGTACAGCATATCCATTACCATTTATTAGATTATTGACATTAACTTTGGGATTTTTTTTGATTCACTGTTTGCTTTTTTCCTGTTTAGAGCCATCAAGTGCATGAATGAGTTATAATAGGTAAACGTGGAGGTTTTTCCTTCACACTCTGTTTTCCATCAGTAGTGTTGTACACCTGCCTCCAGAACCACTGCAGATGTGAAAACACCTGCAACAATTCTGCAGCATCTGGTCTTGGCAGATCCATACCTGTGATACATAAGTGTGGACAGCTCCTGGTTATCTAACTCCATCTAGCCCAAGTTATTCCTGTGCACGACAGAGAGGGGTACAAGCCACAGGATATCACTTTTTAGGCCCTCGCTTTATCTGCTATGACTTCACAAGTGAATCCCTGGGGGTAACCTGGATCCAATACAATAACTTCCTCTTCCTATTGCATTCCCAACTCAATGTTTCTTGTCTTTAGGAGCGAATTTGAACGTTATTTTGCCCTCCTTAAGATTGACCTTGACAAAGTAATGAATTATCATCCACATTTAAGTGCATCTTATAAATATTAAGTGCTTCTCGGGGAACTCAAATTCCTGAATGCATTTCATTTGGGATCCTTACATGTTTGATCCTAATCCATACACAGCTTCTCTGCTGTGTGTAAGTACACTTATAAGCTGCTGGTATAGGAAACTGTATAAGTGTTATGTCTTGCTTTTGATTGAATGCATAAATATCTGTAAATGATCAGTAATAAACCTGTTGTCAATGTTCTCAGAAGCCAAGAATAAAACACATTCCAGTGAGAGTTTGGTGGTTGAGACCAGATAGCCAAACTTGACATTTTAAACTGCACTCACTCACTTCCCACTGCCTCCAGAGCATCAAATAGATAAAAGCTGTCATTGCACAACAGCAACAGATGAATTATTTTTTCCCCCCTTTTCTTTTCTGGCTTTGTACATTTGCAATGTGGACTCATAAGACAGTATTTTGTGAATCATGCTAAATGCTTGGATGTTTGCAGATGTTTTGTGAAAATGGTGAACAGTTGCATGCAGTAATGTGCTGAAGGTTGGTGTGGTTTGTAAATGAACCTTCTGGTTTGAAAAGCTAAGAGAGAAAAATGACCGTCAGATTACACTATACAATCCACTGCACTTTACACAAGACAAAATTCAAACTTGAGGCTAGCAGTGTAGTACACTACAAACCAACGGGGGAGGTCATTGTTTCCATCTCTATCTTTAAAATAGTCGGCCAGTTTCTTCCATGACCACTGTTTAATGTTAAAATGCCTCTTTAATTGATGGTTTATTGAAAGGCGGCAATGAACTGATTTTTATTAACAACTGAAATGTGTGCTTATTGTAAGTACCACTATTTAGACCTTATATTACATAACATTGATGTAATGTGTGTGAATAATATAATATTTCAAGTATTTATCATACCTGAAGTGATAAAAAAAAAATCATTATCTTAAAAATCATGTGCTATATTCAGTCAATTCTGTCAGTAAAGTATCATAAGAGATCAGACTAAGTAATCCACAGCATGAAAAGGACTAACACATGCATGTGCCTAAACATGTATTTTATTCATTTCTTAGAAAATTAAAATAAAGTGCTTTTTATGTAAAATATAATAAAAACAACAGTCAAAACCTCAATGATACAAAAAATACAATTCACAATGTTATTTTTACACACACAAAAAAGAAAATCATGCAGGCAAGACCACATTTGTCTAATCGTTATTCAGTCAACTAAGCTTATGGTGTTCAGTATGTTGAGGCGATGCAGTCACTGTGTCTCATGGCTGAGCTGATCTGGAGGATCTGAACTGTACTTGCATTTTAGTACTACATCATGCAGCACAGATAAGTCAGTACTTCTATTGTGCTGTTTCTTTGTAACATTTGACTGCCTACAGAAGCTGTTTTAGGAAAATAGTTTGCTGTAAATGTTCTATGAATATATAGCTTGTTACATTCATATCCAGTACAGTATGTTTTATTACCCAGGAGCTATTCAAAATGAGACATTTACTGTAATACTGTTTGCTTTTTAGTGGAAAAGCATGTAATTAATAAATACTCACATTTATGACACAGTTTTTCTTTTCAGATTATTACCGAGATAGGTCAAATAGTATCTTTAGCTTTCTTATTTCAGATAAAGAAGTGATATTATGGTTAACACTGACTTCTCTAGATGTTTACTGTGCTTCCAGTGTCACTCTTTACATAATCTAAGGCTACAGAATGCAAGAAGTTTTTGAGCAGCTTCCAGCCTTGTATGCTAGAAAGGTTAATGGTGGCTTGGTGGATAATGTAACTCTACTACTGACCCGTCTTGTGTTGTCGAGTTAAGTGTGCCCAGTGAGGGCTACAATCACATCATTCACCACTTTTCTGATGATGAGGTCACTGCTGGGTAATGTACAATGTAGCACATGGCTAAAGGCAGAAGAACTGGTATATCTACAGTAAAGGATTTTGTTTATATTTATTTATTTTTTGTAGTGTGGCTATCCACCAAGCACCTCAGAAAGGTTACTGGGGATTTAGAACATTTGTCTTGGTAGAGGTGAATCAATTGTTTAATACAAAAGCTTTTAAAATTTTATTTTAATCTATTATAGTCTTTTTTCAAGAGAAATCCTTGGATAATTATTTATTCAGTCTTAGCTTGCAATAGTCAAAATTCTTGGAAAAAAGTATTTGATTTATTAATGAGAGTTGAATGAGAAGTTTGATATTCATATTTGTATGCTAGTGCAACAAGCCTGTTAGCTTAACACTATGAAAGCAAGAGAATGAGAGAAGGTTAATGCTATTTCCCCAAAAGGCGCGTTTAAAAAAAAGTCACTATACACCAGTTTTCATGTACAGAAAGTATAAAAATGACCACAATTTTTTTTTAAAAAGGAAGGAAAAAAAAAAGCTTCCTTAATCAAACTAACCAGCTATTAGCTTTTAGCTAATGATGCCATTGGGTAACACCACTAACTAATAGCTAATAACAGCAGGTGTGCCACCAGAAATTGGAGTTTCTTCTTGGCAATGGCTATATTCTGACATCCAAGTGTTAAGTTTAACTATTTAAGTGTTCATTAAATTGATTAGTGTTACTGTTCACTCAAATTTTAACAACTTTCTTAAGTTACCACTTTCCTTAACTTTACTTTTGCATACTTATTTAGGATTGGCTTTGTACAGTTGTCTTTGTATTTGAATACATGTTTAAAAAACCAAACCATGAATACACTAGCTTTTTGTAACTGACCACAAGGCCAACCTGGAGGCAGCCACAGTGTGTGCAGAACATATTGCGACTGAAAATATATAAGAAACTTGCATATGGACTTGATAGGTTTCAGACTTCTCATTGCACTCTCAGCAATAAGGTAATGTGACCTTATTTTGTAAGAATTTGAAACTACTCCTTTTATTAGCATGAATATATCCAAAAGAACACCTCTCCTGTTATGATGTGCTTAATAAAAGCCTTCAGAGGTGGGGAACAAACTGAAATGTATGCTAAAATTGTCAGCACTTTGAAAAAAAACAAAAACTCAGCAGTGTTCACTCTCTGGTTTCAATGCTACCTCTACAACACATCTTGCACAAGGTCCCTTAAAACACACAATATTAAGCACAGGTACTGTATATACACAACAAAAACGTAGGAAACAAAAATGAAACACTGACCGCTGCTGCACAATATGTATGCAGCTACTTTTGTCATCTTGTAGCATTTACATAGCTTTTTATCATCTGCTCAGTGTTTGAAATGGCAAATGTAGTCTTGTTTAATGTTGGAATACATACTTTAGGCTTACATGACCAAAACAGTGAAGTGGTGATGTACTCTAAGACATATGGTGTCTTTTTGTCATTATGGCCATGTAGATGTTCCCCAGTCTCATTTACACAACACTATCATCTTCCTACATCTTTGGAAATTCTGCTGAAGTCTCAAAGGCATATGCACTGAGAGAAACTGTGTTGGCATGGCTGCACTGGTCCCTGTAATAACAGATATCTAAAAATCATCTTTATTCTCAGCAGCCATACCACCTGTTTCAGTAGTGGCATTTGTTAAAATTTCCAATGTTACTGAAAGGTGCAAACCTGTAACCCTGATTTCTTGTGCTTTCACATTGGCATTTTGGCGACTTAAGTGTGGTGAATGCCTTTTAAGACATGTAACCTGGCCAGCTGGGGATATTTTAAGGTTACACAAAGTACTGTGCACCCACAGAATTATAGCATGCAGACGGAGTGTCGCCAAGAGGCCACAAAATTTGATGTTTTCCCCACAGCAAAATTAGTTATTTGTTTTGTGACTTTAACATCTTGCATGAACTTCATAGCATCTCACTTAACCAAGAAGTTTGTATTTTTTGTGTCATTCAAGCTCAGCTGTCTCCTAGTAGTGGTACCTGTAGTAAGAAGGCAGAAGGTAAAATGGAATATTAATAACCACATGGCAAATGTGCCATGTCCTTTGGCCCCGGTTCAAATTTGACAAAAAGATCAAATATTGTTGCCCAACACATTCTATAAAGTTTGCTATGAGCTAACAGTCTTAGAGAAATTCCCAACTTTGAACTTCACATTTATTTATTATTAGTGCCACAATACTTTTAGTGAAACCCCAACCCTGGGTCCATCACCATGTGCTCTTTGAAAGTGATCAATGCCAACACAAAGGGTGAGATGGTCATGAGAGGATGGCACTATTGCATTTAGATAGGACAACAAAGTTCATTTCTTTCTTTCTTTCCTTCTTTTTTTTTTTTGGCACAGTACACATGGTGATTTAGGTGCTGCCCTGAATATGTAAGGAAGTGTAAATGTCCCATTTTCTTTCTTTCACTTTCCTTTCTCTAACCTCTGTACATTTGAAGTGTCAGGTTTCTTTACCATATTTGCCTCAGAAAACTGGGCATCTATGTCTCAGTTCATTTATTAACCCACCATGGCCGCCAGCAGATTAATACTGCAGAACAAGGCTGTCCCAGTGTCCCAGATAAGTAGAAATGCAGTTGTCTCCCTAAATTGTCCATGGTACAGTTTTGTGTAAAACAGACCATCTTTTGACAGCAACATACATTCAGGAGGTTAGTGTCAGTGCTTGGGCCTTGGCGCATCCTTCTTGATCACCTCTCTTGATGCTGCAGCAGACCCTTGTGGAGTATTTCCCTGGTCTTTCTTCTTCTATTTATTCTTATATGATATTTACTTAGAAAAACAGAACAAATGTGCACCTGACTTGCTCTCATAATGTTTGGATCATAATGAAAATGCATGACATGAATAATATTCACCTAAACCTGAACTCTTGGTCACCGTGTTGCTGTTGCTTAGTTTTAGTGTGCATACAACCAGAAATGTGGCAGCCACTCTTCTGCATAAAGTGTATGAGTTCTCATATTCACGGTTGGGTAACTAATACTATTGAGTGATCGTCTGGCTGTAATTGTATGCGATAGGCATCTAGACAGAATAATTTACTAATACATACCTAAAGAGACAGAAATAAGGTCTCCTGTCTGTAGTTTTATTATTTTTTCCACCTTATATTTTCCAACCTTATGCTAACACACACACACATAAAGTGTTAGTGGCCATCAGAATGAAAAAAAAAAAAAAGACACTAATTTTAGCAGCTGCTATTCTGGCTGAAACCGGAGTGTTGCGCTACCTCCTTTTCCATCGTTAGCAGCAAACTGGAATTAACCTCTGGCTTTGGAGTGGAAATGTTTAAAAGAAATGAGCTCTGCACTGCTCACAGAACTACGTTACTAAAATTAAAGGTGTGCTGTGATGTAGGAGGATTTTAGGGTCTCCTCTCCTTTGCTTGGTGGTCTTTAACCTCAAGGTGATGAAAGCTGTTTGGCGTTGTTGTTTGGCGAATGCTGGACTGTCAGACGATGGAGTCTTTGATCTCGGAGCCTAACCTTACTCTGGGCCGAGGGCAGGTTGGGGAGTATTCCACATGGCTCTCCTTTAGGTTAAGTGGACGCCTGTCGGAGGACTCGGAGAAGCTCTTGCTGTTGTCCGGTGAGGGCTCGTGTGTGGGTGTGCTGCAGATGTAGTTGTCATTTAATGTCTGGTAGCCTTTGTGATCTGACGTAGATACAGGGATGGTGTTGCCGTTGAGAGGTAAGCTCTCAGTGGGCTTTCCTACAATCCTTGGCTTCTTCTGCTGCATGTTGGGGCACTCGCCTTGCTTGAGCATTGACTTCATATGATCGCGATTCCTGTAGATGACAAACAAAGAGAACACCACGAGGGAGAATGCCAGCAGAGCGCACACCACAATCAGTTCATTCCAGTAGGTCTTCATGTGGACTTGCTCAGAACGAGACACGCCGGGCATGATGATGGTTTCCTCTTGTGCAATGTGGGAAGTGCGCGAGTGGCTGATCAGAGTTGTGCTTTCGTGACGGGGCTCCGCTCTGACACAGTAATTGGCTAACAGCTGGCGAAACCCCTCCTCTTCTGACCAACATTCGTAAGTCTCCATCTTGTTGGACTGCGCCACCACTACAAGGTTTCCCTCTGGGGTAGCGTAGAGAAACTGGCTGGCGCTGTCACTATAATGCCACCTTCTCTGTGCCAGGTTGGACCGCAGCTTGCAGGGTAGGACTCGAAACATGTTAGCTGGGATTGTAATGAGCTTGCAATGGGAGCCACCTACAAAAAAAAAGAGTGTTTATTTAAAGCAAAGTGAGAAGGCCTCTTAGTTCACACATCAGGGAGTTATGCCATCACACTATCCAAAAAACACCTTGTTAGGATCCTGGCTTTTTTCTTCTTAAAAATAGATCTCATAAATACAAGCCACATTCAGGACAAATTAACTTGGCACAAAGACTCAAAGAAATAAAGAAACCTAGCTCTGTCCAAAAGCGTACAAGAAAACAGACAAAACAAAAAATGCCGCACAATATTCCTATTCCGGTTTGCTTTTTAAAAAAATTTAAATAAATGTGCCGCGTTTTTTTTTTATTCACTTGCTGCACAACTTTCTTTCAGTGGACATACAATGAAGCAGGTTTCTTCAGCTCCGGTCCTCAAGGGCCACTGCCCTGCAGTTTTTACTTGTTTCCCTGGATCAACACACCCAATTCAAATGAAGAGGATCTCCTGAATATCTTGTTTTCTGGTTCTGCACAAGCATGTTAATGAGCCACTATTTAGACCAGGTGAGTGCAACCAGGGAAACAGCTAAAACCTCTAAAGGACTACTGTCCTGTTAACCAGCGTTGAAGAACCCTGCCATAGGATATTGTGTAAAAACTTATACCACACCCTTTCTCTTAATATATTATCAGGAAAACCGGAAACAAGTGCCACGATTTATTGAAACGTGCAAACACAAATGGAAATTTAGGATGAAAGGCAAAGAAACCCAGTTGTTATAACAAGCTTAAAAGTTGATATTTGGTGTGAACAGCTTCATTCTTCAACACAGCTCGAACCCCTAAGATAAACTTTCCATTAATTTCTTGACCGGAATAGTTCTTCAGCCTTCTTTAAAACTTTCCAAAGATCTTTGTTTTTTTGCTGCCTCTTGTTTAATTTTCTGTTGAGATGATCACACACTACTTCAGGGATATTGAGGTGCAGACTGAAGAGGATTCATGACTACATAAGACTTGTTGGCACTGATTTTCACTCCAGTTCTTGTGACATTTGTCATACCTGAGCCTTTTCTCTTTCATTTCCTTAAGAATGTGGCTGCATTGTAATAACAATCAGGCTGAGATTGTTATTCCATAATTTATTCATTTTTGATGAATTGTTCTATGTAATTTGTCTCTTTAATAAGGCACAAAATTAAATATGTTTAGCTTTTAATTTTATTCAATCTGTTTGTTGTACAGGAGTACCCTTTTAGGTTTTTTAATCTTAAACAATTTTGCAATTCTTTTGTCAGCTCCTTTTTGTTTTCTGATAGCAAATCTACAAGATTTATAAGATCTAAATATTGTAGTGATTATTTAGTTCCTCAGTTCTGTTGTCCTCATATTTATCTTTTTAAATATAATTTAGTGTGCTCCATTCATTTGGTTTGAACAGTGCTGAACAAATTAAGTCTGATAATTTTAATTTAGCATTTAGATGCAACTCTAATTCTCTGTGTACATGAGTGGGCCTCTGAGGTCCGTATTACATACCTTGGCTTCACTCTCTCTCATAAGGCCTCAACAAACAGGAAGGGCTAAGTGCATCTTATAGGTACTGTGTCAAGTCTTTGATGGAGTTTTTTTGCTTCTTATTTCTAAGGACAGCACTTTCAGATTCTGCTCACTGTACTGTAGATAATTTTATTTTGTTTAGGCTTGTTTCTTATTCTGTTCTCCACTTGTCCAGTTTCTCCAAACCTTTAAAGCACACACTGCACACCATAATTAGATATGCCTAGTTGTCGCCCTACAGCTCTTTGGGAAATACCTTATTGGTGAAAAAAATTTATGTTATTTTGGCCAATTTTTTTTCAGATCGCACTGGTTTATTCCTTAAGTTATTTTTTGAATGATCTAAAAGGTCAGTGTTAACTGGTTTAACAAACAAAAGCATGACAGGTCAGGTACAGGGACTGGATTGAAAATGAGTGAAATAGGAGCCAATGTCCTAGGAAAATCTTTTGACATTGGCTTGAGGGACCTTCAGAAAACTTATATAATTATTGCTCAAGGTCACTTAAAAATATAATACAATCTGGCTTTTTAGATGTGAAAAATAAAGAAAGAGAAGTGGTGCAATACCATTGCATAGTACTTCTACAAGAGCGGTATCCATTTTTCATCTACTGCAACTACATAAGAAAGCAAAGAAGCAGATTTTCCTAAAATGCTAAAAAAAACATTCCATTGAGTTATTTGTTGTGTAGTCACGCAAGTGCAGGTTATGCTAACTATAGACTTCACTTGTCTAAGAGTCATTACCTGACTCATTTTCGGGAATTGACACGTTTCTTCTTCAAGTAAATATTATTTGTAGTGTGTTTGGAGTAAGTGGCAACACTTAAATTGTAGCTCAGACTGAACACACTCACGAGAAGCTGCTGGTCTGGCAGATCTGGGGCTGGGAGATGTCCTGTTACAAATCGCTGATGTGTCAGCCTCCTCCACGTCCTGTTGCCAGTGACTGAGATAAAACATACCAATGAAAACAGGGTGAGGGGTAGCAGCTGGATATAGAGGCAACTTATATGGAAGCACCTATTTTTTTAAGTTTACTCTTTTAAAACTATGTGTGCAGCAATGACTAAGAGACCAAAAGTCTTTAAAAGCACATTACTATAAAGTCCTGTGACCTCCATGTGATCTTTGGAGGTTTAAAATTAATGGAGTGTCATCCTATTTCTTTCTTTCTCCACAAGCATTGCCTACCTGGAGTTTATCCTACTAACTTGGTGGAGCTCATGACATTTGAATTAAGCACCTCCATGAGGTCAATATTTGTAGATTTTATGTAAATTATCTCAACTAGGTGGAAGGATCCATGTGTCAATACATACTTATCTGTACAGGATATCGGATACTTTTGGTTTTTAAATGGGCAATTCTTAATTAAATATGTTGTCTAATGAAAGTCTATTTAAAGTCTGTTAAACTGATGGCAAACCAAGTGCTTTGATTTCAACATGTACATATAAAATAGCGAGTGTCTTAAATATTTCAGCTACATTTCCATGCAGCAGGTGTCATTGTGCATTTATGATACATAAACACCCAACATGTAGACATTTAACCTTGTGACTTTATCTTTATGTTCAAGCTGTTTGTTTTGATTTAAAAAAATTATGCTAATGATCGTGTTTTAAATAAATTCAATCAGGTTTCTTACTTGTTCAGTGATTTTTAAAACAAAAAATATATATATTTTAGTAATTTATATAAAAAATCCAGGTAGGTGATCAAATTAAATCTACGCCGAAACTCAGCCCCGTCAGATGAGACACACTTCTCACCTGTCAGGTGGAGCCATCCTGACATCCCGACACAGCCGCCCAGTCCAGGCACAGTAGGGATCTCTGGACAACACACACTCGCCACAACTCAGGTAGTTGGAGCAGTTAGCCACAGGAACCTCCACCAGGCCAGAGAACGACGACACAAACAACAAACCCTGCAGGGGAGCAGAAACATCTGTGAGTGTGTGCATAGTTTAAAAATGTGAACGCAGGACGGAAGAGGCCTCTGCTTCTTGTTACGGGTTTCTGATTTCAAAAAGGCAAAACCAGTCTGAAACAATTAGTTAAAATAAACAGAAGAGTATATCTTGCATTATGGACTAACTCTAGCCAGCTGTTCATTGTCTTCATACCAGCTGAGTAATTTAAACATTGTGATTGTGTGTTTTAAAAACACACGTTCATATTGTCAGAGCTTGTTGCAAAGTGCTTTGTTTATTGTCTATTTGTTTTGCCGTTTGAAATGCTTTTCATGTCGACATATGCTTCACACATGAATTTCCATTCCACCTATGTTGCAGTCTTAGCAACACATAGTGCAGCTACTCTAGAAAAACACACTATTTCTAGGCCAGCTTATCTACTGGTTTCTTAGACACACATCAAGTGCATTCTGTGAGTCTTTCATGTCCCTATTTAGAGCCAAGAATACACCTACCAAAAGAATCTTAGACTTTATTAGAATTACATATTCACAGATAAGGTTGCAGTTTGGCACTGCTGACTGGGGAAAATTCTTTATGTAATAAAGAGAGAAAAAAATAATAAAATTTAGCTCCAAGTATAATGCCACAGATAATAAACTTCTTTCCAGACAGTCCTTTTACAGCAAAACTCAACAGAATAGTCCCTGTGGAGGATAAATATTGTCCGCCAGTTTGTGCTTTTCCACATTGTTTTCATTTGAATAAGAATTAAACCCAAGTAAACAATTATAGTAAACTGATGCAAAAAAGTCCAACTACTACATATGCACTGCATATTAAGTTGCAATAACTAATTTGTTTCTGGAATACACAAGTTGAAATGCAATTTACCCGCTGAGGATCGAGTTCGATGTGCTGCACAGGCTGCGGCTCAGCAAATAAAACTATCTCCTCTATGATGTGCATCCTGTCGTTGGCATTGATGGCCTTGTGAAGCTTTCCATCGTCTGGAAGAGTCAGAGACATTAAATGGTAAATGGTCTGTACTTTTATATCGCTTTTATCCCAAGCGCTTTACATCATACATCACATTCACCACATTAGCAATTAAGGGTTCAGTGTCTTGCCCAAGGACACCTCGACATGAACTCGACTTAGCCGAGAATCGAACCAGCAACCCTCGGGTTACAAGACGACCGCTCTACCTTGCCGAGTCACGCCGCCCACTTTAGTTATTGTGTTTACAGAAAACAGTTTGCACGTGATGCAAAGAAACTTTCACTGTTTTTTTTGTTTTTCTTTTCTACGTCACCAAAAGGATTTGATGTTTTCTAATAAACTGCACCTGTTCCAATGAAGAGCACATCGTAGGCCCGTTCCATGCCCTGGATCTTGTGCACGGCGATCTGGGTGTAGCGCACACTGCGTTTCAGCAGCAGCGGAGCGCTGCGGATCACGCTGTCCATCAGGAAATGGTCCTTGACAAAGTTGAGCACTTTATCAGGCATGTGCAAGGATGACTGGATTCCCATTTGCCTGGCATGGTAAGTCACACACTGTAAAGAGAATGAATTAGAAATGAGAAAAAATCTATTTCTGCTTACTTAAGTAGAGCTGGAGGTGCCTGCATACGTTTATTTCTTCTAAAAAACAACTTCAGTTTGCTATGTGGGATCATTAAAGCAGTCTTTCTCACCAATTTGGATCCCTAGTGTGTCATTTATAGTCATGCCTCTGCCTGAACTCTAGTTCACACATGATGTTTACAATTCCGTACTTATGTTATTACAGCATATAGTACTCGTTTTTGCATATTAATGACAAAGTTCGGTAGTGTTTAAGTCAAGATATGTTTTATGTTAGTTTCATTTGAAAGATGTCTTTTTACATCACTTCTGGGCTAAACTGGTAACCTAGTCCATGACAAACTATCTAATAAATGACTTCAAGTCTGAGCCCAGAAGATATGCATAAATTTATATTCTCAAGCTACGTGAAAGTCTTTAAGCATCCTAAAAGGTTTTCTTCAAAGTAACCTTTGGGCAATTTTTACTCATGATTATGGATCATTTAGCTTCCTTTTGTTCCCATTTGAGATGTTGGTCTCTGGTGTCTGGATCGTATCATTTAATAACTTTTACATATGTGATTTCTTATTAGACTACCTGTGAGCCATTTTTTAAAGTTACATAACAATTATACGATGATTACAGATTAATTGAAACAAGGTACTAAATGAACATTTATTTAGCCTTTCTAAGAACACTAAATTTGAACTTACCTTAAAGCAGTGATTCACTCATTTTTAACCATGGTATTTATTTTGTTCCATAAAAACCCTCTGCAAAACAGTACTTTAGGATCCTGTCTTTGAGCAGTCTCAGACAATAAAATAAAGCACCTGCTGTACATCAGGCTCAACTTAAGCCTGTAATATAACTTTTGTGTGTGATAAACCACATATTTGAGGTGGTACAACAACCTCTCATTTTAGCTGCTGTGTCATTTTTCAGACTAATATCACTCAAAGGGAGAAGAACGGCGTAAACCAAAACAAGTTGTTCTGTTTTACTGAATTATGCTGTTTGTCACAAGATGTTGCCCCGGTGACTCACCGCCCCGGGCCGTGGCTCAGGTACTGGGTGGTTGTAGGTGTACCACTGCTGAGTTTCCCTGTTGACCTCTCGGTAGCGGCCGCTAAACGCTCTTTCCACTTGCGCCATGCTGAAGGCACACACTGCTGAGCTTCCTGATGCTCCTTTATACCTGCAGACAAAGAGAAACTAGGTGGTTTTTCTTTCCTGAGGTTGTGACTTGGGTCTGTGTATACCACCAGTAACCGTGGCACAGAGGACAGCTGGCATAAAACATGGTTGCAGTCAGAATTATTTTCTGTACTCGCGTCTCACCACTGAGAGGTGAAAACCCCATAGAAAACTGTGCTCTCCCAACTGTCTCCCGTGGGCTTCAGAACAAACATGTCCTGAATGATGTTGAAGGGAAAGCCGTCATCGGGGAGGGAACACAGGAGCTGAGCCTTCAGGAAGGTGGTCCATTTCTTCTGCAGCACCCGCTCACCTCCCTTGTCACCCTGAGAGGAGATTCAGCATGTTAAAGATTATCACAAAAGGCTTTCTGTCCTATTAATGATTTCTATGGGAGCTGGCGAGCAGATAATCTCTTCTTATTTTTACTGTATTTTACTGGCTTATTCATAATCCAACGATAAGAGTGATGGAGGTCAAGAGGGTTGTGTTTCAGAAGCAGGTGAGCAGTAGCAGAAGATGGTAGTGACTGATACGACTGAAATCTGATTTTAGTTGGAGAGTTTGCGGAAAGGGAGTATGTCACAGCCTCTGAGTCCACTCTTCACAACAAGTTAGGACTCCCAAAAACGAGTAAGTTGGCTCACCTCCCCCAGCTCTAAATATATGCTCAGCTGGACTTAAAATTTACTGTTTGAAACAAACAAAAAAAAAAACATAATCAGATTTATTTTAAACTATTATAGATTTAGGTCATTGGCATTGATGCAATTTGTCATTACAGATGTTTACAGCACGGTTATATAATGAATACAGGCTTTTCCATCCAATGTGAAAATGGGGAAGGCACTTAGATTAGATCAAATTAGACAATTTATTTATAATAAAAAAAAAAGAAAACATCTAATAATCAGGTGTGAGCTATCGGCCTTTCCTCAACTCAACTCAACCATTAAGAAGGTTAAATGTCGGGAGTTTATTCCAAGTGTGGCATTTGGATTTGGAAACTACTGCTCTGAACCCATAACAATCAGACAAGGGATCTCTCGATGCAAGTGCTACAAGCAATCCTTGGCTTGCAGGAATAAAACAGATATTAGAGAGAGAGAAAACAGTCAACAGTTTGGTATATTTTTAGTCCATAAAAAAGATCATGACATCAGCGGTGGGTGATCAGAGGATACTCTTCATGGAAAAGAAAAACAGCATCTAGCTAAGTAATCATTTTCCAGGTAAAGAGAAGACTTCATTAGAGAAAATGAATCCCTTAAGGTGTAAACAACTCCTACACTTCAAGAATAGAAAGGTCAGAGTAGGCTAACATCTCAGACAACTAGATCAGCTTTTTAACAATCTTTGGATTAAAGAAACTAAAATCAACCTATTTTACAAAAGATAGGAAAAAACAAAACAAAAAACAAAACAATGTCTAGGACTGGTGTATGATCCAAAGCATATGACTTTCTTGGAGGTTTCCAGTGGGTCACGAGTGTTTAGTGCCAATGTGACAAAAGCCAGATGCAATACATCTGACTGAAGTAGGCCTCCTAGCACAGATAGACGGGGGTCGTAAACGTACTATGAAAGCAACCCTAAAGCTTCTGTAGGAAAAGGGTATTCTGTTCTTTAGGTACAATGTATGCCTAAACACACAATAACTCAAAAGAGCTGCGCGATGGCTGGGAATCTATTACAAAGTTGGAAAGCTATTAATTTAGTGATGTCCACAAGTTCAAGGCCTCAAGAAGGAAAATTCAGCAGATTTATGTGCAAAATTCACTCCACTGTCTGACAGTAATAAGTCAGAAGAAGATAAAACTCTGAGCAGAGAGGCAATAAATAATCTATGTTGCAACTGCTACTGGAAACACCAAATGTATCCAAATCATACTGCAATCCATCCCCTTTGCTTTAGATGGTGCCATTGAGGTCATTAAAGAAAATAAATTTTGTTCCAGTGACCATTTGTAACCCCTGCTTTAATAATCAAAGCATAAACAGTAATTAAAAGCAGGATTTCAATGTCTTTATGTAATTTGATGTGTTGAAATATTTTCATGTGGTAGTAGTGACTTACAAAAATATTTCACCAGAGACAAACCAAAACTTTCCACATGAAAGATGCCATAATGCAACATATCAGCTGCTCTTTAAAGGGGAAACGATGTGGAAAGGAAAAAACAACCAACAGCAAGTTATTAAATGCAGCATTGACACTGAGATCAGTGATTCAGGCCTTACGTCTCCTTTGACACACTAATGTGGCATTCACTCCCATTTTAAAGACAACAAAATGTTCCCATAGCAGTTTTCAGATGACTTAATCATTACAAGCAATTACCAAACATGTTGTAAACACACGCAAAAAGGCACTCCTCCTAAATGTAGCCAACAAGTAGGAAAACACAGGAGGAGATGGAGGAAGAGCAGGTCCCACCTAATCTCAACTCAGTGTCCTTGCCTCAAATTTAAACAGTCCCATCAGCACATCCTACACAACCCAAGACAACTCCTACATGACAGTCCAGGGGACTGAATCACCTTTGAGGAGATAAAGTGGAAAACTATACCCTACCTCCTCCTCTGTGTGATTCCACACACAAACAATCAGGGTGCTCAGCAGTGAGCCGAACCCTTATGGGACTGATGCAGGGCCTGGGAGCCAATTACGAGACTGTTCTGGCAGCCTGTCCGTATAATGAGGAGCCCACATTCCTGCTCTCTCAGCTGTCCACTGCTGTTGTTGCCATGCTCCACTGCACTGCTTGTACTTTCAAATGCTGCAAACACTCCCCTCTGATAGCTGCCCTCCAAAAACATGTTTGCCTCTCTTGAGTGGCGTCACCTGCCTCCTATTCATTTCCTATCTCACTTTAGGTTCTGCACGTATATCAACTTCAGGAGTAGGTGAATGCAAGGTATGGAAAAGGCCGCCCCCACAGAGTTCATAATCTGCCTGCTTTCCAAAGTTCTTTACTGAACACACCTGAATAAACACAAGGAAGAGGGAGTAGAAGGAGGGAGGGAGACAGATAGGGAAGGAGGGAGGAAAAAAAACAACTCGGAAGCAGGATTACTTGGCAAATCCGAGTAAAACAGTAGTTGGAATACCATAAAAAAATGCAAGAAGCTTTAGCTTTTTTCTTTATTTTTATTTTCTGACAAGAAGCACATCCTTGTTCTTAGTGTATGCCAGGCTGAACCTACACCTCTGATATGATCCAGATATTAAATAAAACCACATTCCAACATATCAGTGGTTGGCCTGGAATAAATGGGAGTAAATGCTATCTGTCAGCTCACAAATGTGTTAGATACGAAGCTTGCTCACAGGGAGGAGTCTTCATACCTCGGTTTTACCTAACTTAATCTGAGTGTGGCATGCTCTGTAGGCGTACTGCATGAGGTGAAAGGAAAGGATGCACATCATAGCAAAGCTTTTCTGATTTGGCTGCCAATTTCACTGCTCACATTTACAATGAGAAGTAGCACCAAGAGTAGAGTAAGGCTCATAAAGATAGGAGACTCTTAGAAACATTTACACCACTTCTAAAGGTAAATCACAAAAACCTGTTTGAGTGTTGAGTAAACTGAACACATTTTACTCATGATTTGTTGATCTAAAAAATTCACAATGTGAAATTAAGAATAAACCATATGCAGCACCACAGTGCTGCAGTAAAACACCATCTGAAAATATGTCTGCCAGGAAAAAGGGAACCGCTGCATTCCAGTGAAATAAAAGAAAAGCTATTCTTCTGCCTCTATTGCACAGTTCAGTTGCAGCATTTGCCACAGTCTGTGGGCCTTTCTGTTAATGATTTCCATATATAGAACCCAGGGGGTGCTCTGCTGGCTGCGAGAGGTGTCGCCAGAGCATCGCAGGACTAAGTCATTAAACTGTCACAGGAGATTACATGCTGTCCCCACGATTACTCACATTACTGCCTCCATGAGCAGGAAGCATCAGTCAGGGAGGGATGCTGAGTGCATGTATATCACACAGTTTCATAGCAATTTAATTGAACTCATGGCAGGTGGTAAGGTCTTTGGATGATTATCCAGGTTGATCAACCAAACCAAATCCTGGGATGGCATAGATGGTTTAAATGATGCGAGTGACAACTACAGTTGCCAGAATTTGCAAAACAAAACAAGGAAAAAAAAAAAAAAGGTCGTTTGGTGGAGAGGAAAAATCATTTCATTTTGCTGCAAAGCGCTCATGAATACTAATAACACCCGCAAAGCTCAAAAGGGCTGGTGGAGAAAAGCAAGGAGCTGGTGGGATGGACGAGTGCAGCTGACATTGTGAGTGAGATGGAAGGAGAGAAGGATATGACATTGCAGAGGAACGGGAGGGAGGGAAGCCAAGAGGGGGAGGTGATGATTCAGACAAGAAGAAACAAAATCTGCTGAAAACATGTTTGTACAGTCAAACAGAAAAAGCTTTAACGCACCAGCAACGTTTTTCCATTGCACTCACACAGGCATGACATACTGTTAAATGTTACCATATGTGCTTTGACAAGGAAGTGTCCCATCTTATTTTAAGGCAACTGTAACAGGATTAAGGACACGAGGTACGAGTCCTGCTACACCTCTTTCTTTTATGTGAACATCTTGTATAATAAAGTCATCATTACCACGTGTCTTACCTTACACACGCGAGCAATCCTCGACACGATGGTGTTGTCAAAGAAGTCAAATTCTTTGCCTGCCTCACTAAAGAAGAAGTAAATCTTGTCGTCGTCTCCCACAAGGTTTCCTACAGGCTGGCTCTCCTCAATGTAGGCTGACCCAACAAAGACTGGATCTAGAAATATAAAACACAAAGCAAACAGGTAGTGAAACATGGAATATCTTATCATTTACACAAAATGACCTCTTTTTTTCCCCACTGCTGTTTCATCACTTCTGAATCATGATCAACCTGGAGCGAAGTCAGAGACTAGTGTCACACAATCCTGTGAGAGCAGAGCAAACAGGATTCTCTGCATAATTGTACTCCGATGTCTCATCAGGAGCACTCTGCACCGATTACCAAGAGATCAAAAGACAAGCGGGTTCTTAATTGTGCGCAAAGTGCAGCTAACTCTGGCGGGAGCGATGGCAGTCAGCTGAGGCTGTTTTGATGTTCATGTGCAGCGGCTGATAGGCCCAGGCTGCTCCCAACTACAAGGACTTGCCCTAGCTCTGCCTGTATGCATGCTTTAGTGAATGTGCCTAACTAATGATCACTACTTTTTGTAGTTTATCTGCTGTGGTCTCTACATAATGGAGGAATCATAAGGGAAATAGCAAAACAACACATATTTTACCTTGCAGCCATTTTAAGGAATTTTCTGTCTTCAGCGCTGTTCCCTGACCCAAACTTTTGTAAATGACTGGCTCATTGCCTTGGAAGTTACTGACAGTACCAGTATACAACTCACCATCTGGAAGAAAACAAAAGGAGTTAGAGAAAGAAGAGTATTGGCTATAAATAAACAAAGTAATTATGAAGAAATTATGAGCCGAAGATGAAGTCAGTAATAAAATGTGCTGTTAGGGCCATAACAAAACAGTAAATGAGGGATTAGACCCCATCCCTTCCATATCCAGTTCAATTATTTACTAATTGCTTGATAAAGAAGTTGAACACGCCTGTTTGTGTCCGGCTATTTATTACAGAGTCTGATGCTGATTATGGCTCATTACAAAATAAAACATGCAGCTAACATCAGTGAGGATTTAGAAACTGCTAAACTTCTTTCGTCCAAGTGGAAGTGATTCATAGCAAGTGTGTGTATTACTACATACCAACAATGATGGCAGTGGATTTATACTCTGGATTGAAAGGGCAGCGACTGCGCCCATCTTCCATCACAGCCTCGCCCGCCTCGTCTCTTTCCAGTGTGAATGTTGACGTGTTCTGGAGACAAACAGAAAAAGTCCAATTAAAATTTTAATTACAGTAAAAGAGTGTGCAAAAGTGAGCTCAGTGGCCTCTAGCTCATTTTATCCATTACAATACACACTTTGAGCACACTGTACTGTACCTCGGATTCGTCTGCAGACTGCATATAATTATTTTACTTCATAGTAATAACATCTGTAGGGATTGCTTATTTTAATGATGCACTTCTGCTACAACAGATGTTGGAAGATTATTCTGATGATATTCTGCATTCTCATTACTCTTGACAAATCATGTGATAATGCCCATTCCAGCAATCTTTGTTATAAAAGTCTAATACTCTATTCCTGTTAAGCTGTTGTTCAAACACACATCACTAAGCTACACCATCGCTCAGCGTGACATGTTCATTCAGACACATAAGCATAGCTACAGTACTTTAATTTCACTCCATCCCTCATACACGTTCCTGCTGTCATACATGTTCGCTAATGTGTATTAATCCCTTGCTCGAAATAGTCTCTGAAATGCAGTATTTACCGCTGTTAAATTACATCTGCCTAGAACTACAGTGGCCATCTGTGGCTGCTTTTAAAAAAGATAAAAAAAACAAACAAAAACTTTGTAACCCTTTTTTTTCCTAAACTACTATGTAATAAGATGAGGTAGACAGGTTTATTTTTTACAGCAGTGTGATGGGAGACGTTTTTCTCTTCACTTTAAGCAAAAGACCGTCTCCAGAATGGAATCCCTTTGTGGCCAAATAACGAGAATCATCATAATATGATTTAAAAAAATTAAAGCATTTGGAAAAATAAGAAAAAATAATGTGTGGACAAGTTGAAGTAATATTAACAACTTGTTCCAATGGCCATTAAGTAAATCTGACAGAATACTAAGAAGTGGATCCACTGCCTGGAAAATCTTCTTATGCTCCATCACTAAAAGATGTTGTTTTATTTTGAGCTTATTTTAATTTGTGTCAGTCATTTAGATTGTTTAGTGTATCTTCTAGGCCTCAGTGTCCTGTTACACTGCTTTTAAACCCTCTGTGACTGTTTTGAAAAGCTCTATAATAACAAAACATTCATCAATGTTAATATTATGCATCTCCAAGTGTCTGGCTGGGAGGAATGTTGGGGCTGACATACATACGCACGGAGATGTGGACTCTGTCAACATGACGACTGCTCCAGCAGACCAACAGGGCCCAGATTTGCTCGGAATCCCAGTTCAGGACCCAACGTCCTGCCAGGTCATCTTAAGTCTGAGACATCCCATGTTTTTCTTTTCACTCTGACGTCAAAGGGGTAAGTTTATTGCCCCCATTTTAAGAGCAGAGCAGTCTCTAAGCTCAACTAACCCACCAATGAAATCGATGTAGTCTTTGCTGGGGGTTACCAGCACTCCAGATGTAGTTGTCTGCTGGATAAACAGATCTACTGCTCCATCCCTCTTTAAACCAAACAGCTTGTCACCCCCCTGTTGCCTTGTCTGGCTAAAAAGATTTCAGTAGGACCTGGTTATGTTTGGATAAAAACATATCCCATAGAGAGACTGGGAACAAAACAAGCTTATTCAAGCCTACTCTATAGATGTTAAATGCTTTTGAATTACTGAACTAAAAACCAACTCTTTCAAGTGAGAGGTCATTACTTACAATGTATGTGCAGACAGGACTGAAGGCATAGGTACCACACACATAGAGATGAGTGCTGTTCAGCCGAAGGAGAATTTTGATGTAATTGAAGCAATCAGTCTGGATGGGAACAAATTGGAGTTGTCAGGTCGATATATTCACAAAAAAATCTTAAAACTACCTGTGAAAGCTCCTAAATCTCTGCCTGAAATACTCTTGATCATAAATTAACCTTTGAGAGAAGGCAAGACAAATACTTGTAACACTGTTTGATACATAAAAACTGCTAGAAACGTATTCTCTCTTTCCTCAAACACTGCTGGGAAAACCTCTTAGCGTTACACAGTGGTTGCCTGGAGAGCTTTCTGTAATACACGGACCAGAGTTGCACGCTGCAGCAAACGGATTACTGAGGCTTGTTGCCCAGGGATACAACAGCTGGCATGACAACAAGATAACAGACAGACTGAGGTAGAAAGAGCAATTCCCCAGTGAGCCTGAACACTTGATGAACCCATTTAAAACTGCTGGAAAGGTTTGTCAACATATAAATTCCTTCTCTTTTTATTGTATCACATGGGAAAGAAACAGATGTTTACACCTAAACACTGCAAAATATCTGGGTTTTATATTCTGTGTTAATTGAAACGATGGGGGAAAAAAAAGCCTCTCACCTCCAAGTTCTTCCCTTTAAAGCTGCACTCTTCTCTTTTTCCTGCAGGAGTACCCCACGTCAGCTGAGTGTGGAGAAGAAAACTTGAATAAGTCATGTGAAACACAGGAATTCTGAACTTTACCCTGAATTATCTATTAGTAACTTTTCCGGTGAATGTCCAGTTCAGGCTGAAAACCTACATTGCAACATTGACTCAGATAATCTGTTTGGCATTTTGTCAAACTAACATTCTTCTGCAGTTTGGTCTTGCTGATGTCTGACAGACTGAGGGCGAACAGTGCCTCCCTGGCTCCGACATACAGCATGTCGTCCTCCTGGCTGAGCAGCAGAGAGGTGTAATTGAAGACACCGAACACAGAGAATCTCTTGGCTGATCTCTCCTTTGCATCTGGATAGGGCAGAGAAACACAAACGGACAGCAGATTATTATCACATAGGAGGACAAAGCTGAAGAGAACAAAGTGGTACAGAACATGTCCTGATGCTCAGGGTACTAATGTGCTCAGTTTTATCTCTCATTAAAAAGGAGAAGTTTTACTTTTATAGGGCAAGAAGTTAAAAGTATGGATGTGTTATTATTGTACGACAACACACCTGTTTTACATCCCAAATGACCACCACAATCATTTAACGCTCAAAAATTAAGAAGGAAGCCAAAATCCTTGAAGAAGTTCTTGTTTTACAGAACTTTGATCATTTCAAGGCATCATACCCTTCTTCCAATAAATATGAAACTGGTTTGTTCATGTGGACAACGTATTGAAAACTAATTTGTTTTTCATCAGCCAGATGGACGACCACCACAAGACTCTCAACATGGGACCGTTAACATCTGTTCAAGGACCAGTAACATTTTTTGTAACGTTCTTCTAGTAAATTGAGACTTTTTGTAGAGAACCACAGTGCAGGAAGACAGCAGCCGTGTTTCCATCTAACTGTAAAGCACAATTGATGCCAACTTTTGGGTGTCACATTATAAAAAATTCCTATCACACTAGTTTTAATACACTGATGTGGAGAGAAAAAACTTGTCTACTTAATATCATCAGGTGTTGGTGGTCGTATAGGCTATGATGAAGACAGTAGTGGCGGCGGAGCGGTGGCAAAACCTAATAACAAAAGATTAACAAGGCAAGTTTAGTTAGCCAGGAGAAGATCAATTTATTGGTCGAAGTATGTTTGACTCCACTACAATAGGTGGAAATGTGTCCCCTTTCAGCTTATTGCATTTGGCTTTTTTCTTGTGGACCCATTATGTCTCAATTTAAAACAACTGACAGCTTAAGATAGGAGAGTGATTCCATGTTAAAATGAATTGAACAACTTTGCAGCACTGCACTCATATGAATGCAACTAAATAAATGAGATGCATTTTATCCCTCGTGGTTATTCTATATTGTTACTGTTTTCTGTTCCTTCTGGGTCAAAGACGGGACAGGACCTGTGGAGCATGAGCAGAGCACCAAAGGCCAGTTTCAGTCCTTATGAACATAAATCCAACTTTGAAAAAGTATATTTAGTAAGACATCGGTCGGCCTGAATTCTTAAGTGTTTACCTATTTTCTAAAAGTCAGATTTTAGTTACACAAACATAATACTGAGATTTTGTCCAATGTTATACAAACGTACTTAATTTGTATTATGTAGAGTAAATAATATAAACTGGTTATTTTGCAGCATCATTTTTACTACATCAGATGGAACAAAAAAAGCAGCTAATATCATAAGATGTGGGTTTTTTCCTCTCGTCTATAGTAGTGCAGAAGTATACAATCTGAAGCTCTGTTTCCAGCTGCTCATTCTTGGTATAGGAATACTGGATGCTGCAGTGGCTCAAACTTTAATTACGGCTGTTGCAGAGCTTTAGTAAGTTTAGTAGTGTAGGTTCCACCATAATTCCTCTTGGATCTGGAAGTTTGTGTGTTTCTGGAACCAGTTTTCATTGCCACAACAAAGAACTGGTTCAAGAGTCACTGCCGGTTCCAAACCAGCACTTGTTGAAAAGTGGTAGCAGAATCCATTTACACCGATTGAACCAGAGTTAAGACTCTTTATGAACCAAAGCTAAAATCTTCAAGCTTGTAATTTATATAAAACACACTCTCTTGAATATTACCCTTCTCCATTTATCGGTTCGTATGGCTGCCAACAGCTACTGCTGCTCCAAGAGAATATGTCATGTGTATCACAAAAAGACACGTCCAGACTTTCCTCTGCTTTCTGGCGTTCGTTTTGTTCTCATCTGTACTGGCTGCAGGGTAAAAGGCTCCACTACTCAACACAAATCTAAATCCCTTTCATTCTCTTGCCTCTTCAGATATGCTCCAGTGATCAAAAGATCTAAGTTAAATGAGTTACTGTTCCCCATACTGTCCCTGTCCAGCAGTTTTAAAAAACTCCAGTGATGAAGCGCAGATTTAAATGTGCACATTCTTCCTCAACAGGGTCAACTAAAAGAACTAAGTCTTCTTTTTATGCTGCATTTTATGTGACAGAGACACTAAAGAGGACTGTATGGACTTTTCTGTTAGATTTGCAATATAATAAACTTCTCTGAAATATCTAACTCAAATAATTTAGTCAAGGGGTGTGCTGGGTGTAAAGTCTCCAACAATATATTAAAAGAAAACTCAGCAGGCTTCTATCTTCTTGGAATTTTTTTTTACCATCTTTGTAAATCTCTTGCTTCCCACTCCAAATATTTAAACACACTCCATGTCCCTCCCACGCCAGAACACTGAGGGTCAAAGACTCCATTTGCTTATCCAAACAAGATTACAAGCTCCAAGCTGGGATCGTAAACACTAATATTTGCTGCAGTTAAACCGTTTACAGCTTCATGTACAAACAGCAACCCCAGTTTTAAGCAAGTAAAAAAAAATAGATCAATATATATATTTTTATTTTAAAGGCACCAGCAGTATGTCCATCTTCAACACTCCAGGTGGTGCATATACAAATAGAGCCAGATAACTGCAATAAATGTTTACAGCACATGACTTAAACTTTTTAATATGCTCACAAATGAATGGTTCATCTAACACTCAAGGCACTTTGGCAGATGATCGTCCTTCCCCAGCTGCACAAGCCACATCTAGTCCAGAACCAGATCTTAAGGCCCTTTCCAGATCAGCAGACCTCTTTCTCTTAAAAATACTGTGACATCTGGAGTCAATGAACAGTGGGGCCTGTCATTAAAATCAAGGGAGGGGAAATAAAATGATAAGATTTCTTACTGTCACACACAAGTACTTCAGGGCAGGAATGTTTCTTTATGGAGAGAAGGAAAAGCTGGTTGTATTCAAAAGTTAAATTAGTCTGTTAAAATGTCCTTAAATGCTCATGAAGATGGGTATCATTGAACTCAGTAGACCCCACATTCAGAGAGAGAGAGAGCGAGAGCGAGAGCGAGAGAGCGAGCGAGAGAGAGAGAGAGAGAGAGTTTGTAGCCTGATTGTCATGGCTCCAGTTTTGGTTTTGGACACTGACTTGAACCAGAAGTAGCATATTAAAAGTCTCTGACATGAATCACAGTGACAGTCTCTTAGACAGACAAAGGAATAATGAGCAGCGCAGAGCAAACTCATGAAACTTCACTCAGAGAGAAGGTAGAGGCTACTTAGCAGCAAGGGTTTGAGGTTAGATGGACTAAGTGGGAGTTGTAGTAACCTGGAAGATTGGATTGAGAGGGGGGGGGGTCCAAGAAGGATTTTTTGATGAGCACAGAAGGTCAGGCAACAACAAATGTGAGTGTTGTGTCAAACTGCAGCCATTTCATACTGAAAGCCATGGCTTTCTCTCATTCGTTGCCCATCATCAGAAAATGGCTCTTCCGGACGTTTTATACTCTCTGATGCAGCAGATGACTTGAGTGTTTTGACACACTTGCAACAGAATGCCGGCCATCCACAAACTGCAGCAGCAACTGCAGGCCATTTCACAGCCAGGCTCCAGTTCCATTCATCACCCGGCTGTTTAATCAGCTGGCTGTCACCAAGTCGGGCTCTGAACCTCTGCAAACGCTCATCACATCACACCTACCATCAACATGGCTACTTTATTACCGGTGTTAACATGGAAAATTAGCTAGCACCCTGTGTTCTTTAAAATTTCAGCCTGAAAGTCAAACTGAGTCCATTTGCCTCAGTTCTTTGTGCTTTTGGATGTGCAGCAGAAAAATAAAAAAAGATACTTAATCTAATGAAGGTTTACAGCTGGAGGGAAAAAAGTCTGCTGTAACACTAACAGCATTCAAGAAATTAATGTCTCTACCCCATTGGGACGTTACCTCTCAGCAATTAATTACATGAAATTCAATTCTGGCACAGCATTAACTCTGTTCATTCATTTTGATTTTTTGATTTCTTAACGAGTTAAGCTAAAGATGGCACAGAGACAATAAATCGCAGAGGATTTTGCAAAGCAGATGCTCTCCGATTACAAAACAGCTCGCTTTCTCTTGAGAGAATCAGACTTACTCTTGGTACACACACACACACACACACAGGTAGAAGCATGTGAAGTGCATTAATTTATAGCAGTGATTGTTACATTATGAAGAGCATATACATTTATTTTCACCCAACACAGCAATCAAAGACAACATTAAAACCACTGACAGGTGAAGTGAATAACATGAATTATAAGTGATGTCATGTCTCCTTTTTACCCTACAACATTCTGCTGGAAAACCTGAAGTCTTGGTACTTTTGTGGATGTGTCTTTGACACAGCCATGCAGCTAAACACCGTTGAACATATAATGCAGGATATTTATTTAAACATACTGCCTCTACCAAAGAATTTCTCCAGTTCATGTCTTAAATCGTAACAGAAATGTGTGTTGGTGTCATTTTTCTGCAAAAACTCAGCCCCTTCTGTCATTTTCCTTGTTTCCTTTTACTTTTAAACGTGTGGGATGCTGTTGGACAGCAGCCTTTGGGCAGAGGGTGTGAAACCACATGACAGTCTGAGAGTGTGAAGTTAAAAAAAGGACAAGAAAAGCAAACATGTATGCATACTGCTGTCACAAAATGTAATTTCTGGTGACTGGTACCTGAAAGCTCTGCAGCTGGTTTGCTTTTTTTAATGTCAACTTGCAACTCTGTTTACAACCTCCAGATAGAAAAAGAAATGAGAAGAAAAACAAAACAAAAACCCAGCACTAAAGCTTTGATTTCCTAGAAGATACTTTAGGTGACGTTTCTCCAAAAAGCCTCATGCACAACATTAACAAATGCTTTTTGCTTGAACCAATCTTGAGGTAAAGAAATTTGGCAAAGTTGAGTTTTGACTTCCCACTTTAAATGCAGCATTACTCAAGTAAAGAGGAAGGAGATCCAAGTTGAAAAACCACAAAAAGTGAGCACTAATATTCAACATAGCAAACCTTTAAAGGTATGCATCTACTGTATATGTGTCCGTTGTGACAGTGGAGATATCTGGTGAATGAAAGCGGTTTCTATTTCCTGTTTAATACAATCCCTTGCATGTCACTTCTAGACGTAAAAACATGACATGGTCACAGATGAAATGTTGAACTCTTGAACAGAACCCATAAATAAATAAATAAATAAATATTTACTTTAAATAAATAAAAATTCTGCTTATCTGGGAAAATCCAACACCTTTGAAAATATCACAGTAATATCACATAAGATCAGCAAGCTTCTGAATCCCTTCATTCTCAAGGTGCCAGCTTGCAGACGCAGTGTTGCTGAGAAATCCTGCTCATGCCAGCACCTTGGCGTGCATCGTATTTTAGAGAAAATGGAGCAGAATCAACATCTCTTTTCTTTTAAAGTTTAACAGCACATAAAAGGCGGGGTGGCTGATTGGCTACTTGGTAGGTATATGCCTGCCAGGGCGCTCCTAATAGCTGAGTGTAAACATGCCCCAGATTTACTACAGGAGCATGAGCCAAGTCACAAGGCAATGGGGCAACAGGGACAAAGCAGTCAGGCTGAGGAAGCCAAAACAAGAGGAGAGTGTAGCACAGTGGATATCAATCTCAAACTGGAATCATTTCATCTTGCAGGCAATGAAGTAAAATAAAACAATTCAAAAGTAACAATAAAACACTCATTTTTATACATCCAAGGCTACGCAGCAGTACACAGCTTCAAGGCTCTCTGTTTGATGTGATTTGACAACGGACTTTATAGAAAGAGTTGGGGTTGACAGAAGCTAAAAGAAGTCAATTCAAGGCCATCACAGCATCAGTCCTCCTGACATTTTTGCAAAGGTTATCTGTTTTGCTGGTGGTTACAGGGAATAAGGATCAGCCCTGATCTCTGCTTCTCTAGTATGCAAGCTGATTCAGGAGAGAAACACTGGGGTCCTTAAATATTTTGGTGGCCTTCCTCCTACACCGCTGGGTGCAGAGGTCCTCTATGGATGGCAGGTCAGGCAAACTAAAGTGGGTCCAATGAGTCCCATTATGTGTGTTTATCCTTTTTAAAGTTCTGCACACGTCTGCCCTGGATATTACAGGTGGGCAGTGGTCCTCCTGAGCCTTTTGTACCTCTGCATCTGTAGAGGTGCTCTCAAAGCGGGCATAAGAGATGTTCAGTTCAGGCAAAAAATGCAGACATCACCTCAGCACTGCTGGTCTTCTTTTTGTAGTCAGTAAGAGTTTTTAATCCAGTCCACATGGTGTTGGAGCCCTTGTAATAAAACTCTAAAGTCTTGTGCTGTCTCTTTTAACTACAGATAGCTCTCTAGGTAGCGCGTACCTAGACTTCCTGCACTCCTCCAAGTCACCTGAGTTATAGGCGCCTGCCAAGTTTAGCACAGACTTCACTGTCAACCCAGGGCTTCTGATTTGGAAATGTCCGCACAGTAATCCTCAGTACGACGTCAACAATGTATTTCCCGATGTAACCGATGACCGCGTCCGTGTATGTGTTCATGTCAGTATCCTTTAAAACACCCCACTACGACGTGCTGAAGTAGTCGCGCAGAGCCGAGTCTGATTGGAAGGACCACTGCTGAATGGTCCGCATCACTGGTCCATGATACTTCAATTTCTGTCTATAGGAAGGAAGCAGCAGAACTTAGACGCGATCAGATTTCCTAAAAGGAGGGCGAGGGAGGGCCTTATACGTGTTTGCATAAGGGATGTAAACATGATCGAGAGTGTTATTGCCATGCGCAGAACAGCTGATGTGTTGGTAGTATCTCGGCAGGACTTTCCTCAGGTTGGCGCTGTTAAAATCCCCGGCTACAATAAACGCGGCCATGAAGTCTCTGCCCTGTCGAAAACTTGAAACAGTTCTTCCATGGCCTTGTTGGTATGAGCATGTGGTGGAACATACACTGCTGTCATGACAACCGATGTGAACTCACACTGAAGATAATAAGGCCGACATCTGATCATGAGGTGCTTCAGGTCTGGAGTACAGCCCGTAGAAATAATTCCCACATCTGAGCGTCACTTGTTGTTCACCATGAAATAGACACCACCTTCCTTGCTCTTTCTGAAAGTATAGTCCGGTCCAGCCGGTAAACAGAGAGTCCTTCGGGAACAATGGCGTTATCCGGGATCAAGGGGGTGGAGCCACATTTCCGTAAAGCAAAAACGTTACAGATGTTAATCTTCCGTTGAAACGCCACCCTGCTCCGAAGTTCATCCAGCTTGTTGTGCAATGACTGAACATTTGCCAGAAAATACCCCGTTTCCTCAGCCGGACCAGGACTCCAGCTCCAGGCGGCGGTTGTGGCAATAAAAAAGTTTTTTTCATCACCGATCTGATGCATAGTAATTTATCTCTGTCATACTGTATGATAGGGCTCACTTTAGCAGGTTGCATAATTAAGAAAACAATGAATAATAAGAAGAAAAAATTAGGAATATATAACGTTAGGGGAGAGAGCTCGAGACAAAGCAGCCATCCTCAGCACCATCTTGCAGCAGTTTTCTGTGCCTGCACAAACCGTCTATTCTGTTTATATGTGCAAGTGTGTGTGCACATCACCCTAAGAGACAGCTGGCCCTTGCAGATAATAACCAGAGCCTGACAGTGTGCAGGTCTAGTGTTTGCTGTATGAGTGGATTATACTTAAAAAATGTGGTAATGGGGCCATGTGTTAACAGGTGCAGACACATCAGGGCAACTAAAAAAAAAACAAGAAAATGCCTCTTTGTTGGAAATGTGAGTTGTCAGGAATCCAGAAAAACTTTTCTTTGTAGAGTCTTACACTTGTATTAAAGATGAGGTCAGTGTATTAAACAACGCTTGTCTCTAAAAGCAGAGAACAAGGGATTGGCACAGACATGATGCAGTGCTCTGTAATTAAAGGCTTTCATGCGTCATCCTCACGCACCCATCCAACACTCAAAGCACCAAAGTGAAGGAGTGCATTGGTCTATTGCAGCTGAAAGCTCACAAAATGCTGGATGTAAGCTCAGAGAGGCAGAGACAGACACTCAGTGGTGTTTGACTGGGGCTTTCAAACAAAGACAGTAAACCCCAAAGAGAGGGAGACAGACAGTTGGTATCATTTCCACACTCCCAACTCAAAACAAACATGCCTGTGCTTGTCATGTGCGTGGCGTCTCCTCTGAGTCTTTCCCTGTTAAATCTCCCCAGAAAGCTTGGAAAATGCCAACAATATGTAGAACAGTGTGCTGATAGCTACTTTGGCTTATAATCTGCCTCAAGAAACAGTTACTTGGGCAACAAGGATGTATCTGTTTAAGATTCTGCAAAGGTTAAGCAGAGGATTAAAAGTGTCATTGTGTCAGCTGGATACAATGATGATGATGCGATAGTCCGGCAAGATTTTTTTTTTTAAAGGAACAATGTAATTTGCATCACTCAGTAAATCTGATTTTGGAGCTCCAAAGAGTGGAAAGTTTCTAAAAGCTGATGGGGTCCTGCAAAATGAACACTTTGCCTGAGATAGGCAGGTAAAGCATCGTCATGTCACATGTATCCAAATACAGCATTTGTGTTATATTTGTTGTTGAGAGTCACTATCAGTAATAGGTTTAGTTTGTACATTAGATAAATCAGTGCAAATTTCAGCAGATGAGCACATCTGGACAAGATAGTGCATGTTTAAAATAGAGAACGAAACTACATCTTTCCCTCAGCTGGTTCAGGTCCAAATCAGCCTGAGCTTGACAGCATAATTTTATTAATTAAATTGTGGAAAATTAGTTTCTATCTTATCTGACCATT
This sequence comes from Rhadinocentrus ornatus, assembly GCA_037177495.1. NCBI lineage: Eukaryota > Metazoa > Chordata > Actinopteri > Atheriniformes > Melanotaeniidae > Rhadinocentrus > Rhadinocentrus ornatus. The sequence continues at coordinate 26,526,020 of JBAMHW010000001.1, read as the reverse complement.
TACCACTCAAATTTTAATTTTTGTTGTTAGAGAGGGTAATGTGCCAAAAAATGACTGGGTAATGTTAGTGTTACAGACACTGATGAGTTCAAATTTGAACAGTTGTCAGGCCTAATAAGTTCTTAAATTAAGTCACTCAAATTACAGTTTTTAATAATAATACTAACTTCTCATAATCACTATTCTCTAAGATGATCATGCTAGCTACATAGAGAACTGCCTCGATGGCATGTTTTAACAGTATTGATCACCTCATCTCTTTGTTTATTGCTGTGATTCAAGCTATCCATTTCAGAGCCTTAATATAAGATGTTATGATCGGTAAAGTGTGTTTCTGTAAAGAAACAGTGAGCTTGTCCATTTTTGTTGCCAAGACTAGCATTGTCTTGGTAACATTTTAAATATATGACATTTAAAGCATAAATTTCCAACCTTAAAACTTTAAAAACCTTTTAAAAAATATTTAAAAAAAGTATCCCTGGAGCCATTATTGCCCTGCAGCATCCGGAGGCTGAGAAACCAAACTTTTCAACTTTGTGTTCTAGTCTGCAGCATCACGTTTGTTTTGGGGCACAGAGGCACACACACGCAACTGGATGCCAATTTCAGTAGTGCCACTTTAATACGTCCAGTGATGATAAAATCGGTACCTTAGACCTGCAAAAATTTGAAAGTTTGCACTGGTGACTGGAGAAAGGAAAATGGAAAGGGAAAAACTGTGGGACAACTTAAACTTTGGAAGACAAAAATCTACTGTAAAGTTAAAGTTAATCTACTAGAAGCATGCTAGCCTATTCCAGCATTAAAAAAAGATGTCCAGAGAATCATCAAAGTCTTGAGGATAAGCCTTCTGGAGACCAAGAAAATGACACAATTTAAAAAGGAAGCCATCCAACAACTTCTAGTATATACATGTTTTTACCAGAGAGGTGGATTTACTGACACTGCCATCAACAGAGAGAACAGCACTCGCATGACTAAACACATGAGCACCATTAGAGATTTGCTTAATGAATTACATATCTATGGCTCAGCCAAGTGGATCTGAAGAGAAGGGGAAAAAAGCCATGTGTCTGCACTGCCAAAATCCAATTCCAGCTGGCTTGCACATGATTACAGACGGTTTCTGCTACAGCTAGAGTCCCATCAAAGCACAAGTCAATGCACCCATTTTTGACTGCACACTTGTCGATTTTCAGGGCACCAGTGGAGCTTCTTGCAGTGTATAAAGTGCACTCACTTTGGACTAGCATGTGTTGAAGGTCTTTAAAGTGCTGCCACAGCACACAAACACAGTGCTATACCTTTTGTTCATGTGTATGGGAGTCTCTGGAGAGGCTCTCGATGAGAAGAGTGGGCTGGATTTACACCAGCTCTCCCACTCTTTCCACTCATCCACCGCAGTGAACGAGGATGAAAAGTGGTCAAACACACTGGTTTACACTTTTTGCTACTAGCTTGTCTTGTCTTACACACATGCATACACCTCTTCAGTCAAAGTGCAGCATGCTTCTAGTCTTTCAGTACCCCAGTCACATTTATTTCCTGTCATCATGCTGTGAAGTTGACTACAGCACTATTGAGCTCAGGTACTGCTGCACTGGTCCTTTTTGGTGCTTCAGGGTTCATTGTTCAAAAACAGCATAAAGGTCGTCAGTTATTGATCCTAGTCCAGCCAATTCAATAAGACTGATATGACTTCTATAAAATCATTTTAAAGGAACCCTCAGCTGGGTTTATTGTTAGCAAAGCTTGATTGGGATACCCACACCTCCTTCCCTCTTCCCAAAAATGCTCCAGTGGAACTAGTCGGCATATGGAGTGCGTTAACTTACTGGAACAGATTCTTGAAAGTACTGACTGTAATGAACGATACAGGAGATGTCTGCCTCCACTCACATGTGAAACCCTTCCTGAAGAGAATACACTACATTTTTACTTAGTTGTTTCTTGAAATGGTGCATGGTAATAAAAATTATCATCATGTCAGTTTTTACATGTATAATGTGGCCATTAGTTCAGTTTGAAAAGGACGGTGTAGAAAAGCCTAAAATGCCACCATTATGAATTCTACATTATTGTTCAAGAGTCTTGAACCATCTCTAATTTAGTTAGAATAGTACTGGGAAAACTAGAAATAGGTCCTGTGAATTACTAAAAGAAATATCCAAACATGAATGGATATACAGCAAACAAAGCAAAGACTTTTTGATTTATTTATTTATTTATTTTTTATTCCAATTATCTTGGAATTTAATATTTGGAACAAACAATCTAGCTTTCTTGCTATTTTTAGACTTCAGAAAACAGCTATTAAGTCTTCTTTAAGGACATTTTAAATCTCTTCTTTAGATGTTGGCTGCTTTTTGTTCTGTTCATTGTAAATATAGGTTTGTTGCTGCAGGTAGGTTTTTTTTATTTTATTTATTTATTTATTTTTTTTTGCCTTTGTGGTGGTGGGCATGCCTTCGGCTCGGCTATAGGGAGGAGGGGTGACGGTGGTTCAGGGAGTAGCAGCAGGTGAGACAGATTAGCACAAATGTACTGCATGTCTAATCACAATCTATTGTTATCTGCAGTAATGTGGAGGCCCTGGTAGAAGATGCAGAGCTTAGAGAAGCCAAGCTGATGTCCTGGTCTCCTTCCTATACATTGCAATAAAAACCTGTTAAACAAGAACAGTTGCTGTGCCGGGTGAATACCTAAGGTAGTCACACTGCTACAGGCTTCTATTTGCACAGTTTTTGCACAAATTAAAGGCATTCTGAATACTGAGCTAAGCAAAATAAAAACATGAGGACCATCTCAAAACTTTTGTACAGTAATGAATTTGTGCAGAATCAGTTTAATTTCTTCCTTTATATTATGACTTTATATTCTGATCATTTTACAGTATACTTTAAACCACTATACATGCTAAATATAGACAATTGCCACCACAGAAGGGTTTCAGGTAACAATAATCTATGAATTCCTCTTGACACAACAAACTTTGATCCCGAGTTGTGATTAATGATCAGCCAGCGAAACCTGAGAGAAGTTGGTGGTGCAGGCCTAAGATGGATTCCCCTTTCCATAGGATTATACAGTGCCCTGGGATAAACACTTGGTATTTATTTCACTCCAACGTCGAGTTTAGTGGAAAAAACAATGCCTCCTTGACAGCAGATTGCACATAAACGTCTGACAATAGACATTTGATTGAGAGTCCCAGAGCTTTCCAGAAAGATGTACCTTCTGTACCACAGAAGCCATATCCATATTTAATCATACCAAGGAAAAGTTAAACACAATCCTTTACAAAGACTGTTTTTGGTTTTTTTCCACAACCAATCTGTGCTGCAGGGCTAACTGCAATGAAGTAAATCACCTTCACAGGGATCCAGAAATCACCAAATGACACAATTTAACCTTACATTCCTCTCTGTCCATCTCAATTAATAGCTATGCAATTAACGCTTACCGCTTGCCATTTTCTTCAAATCAAAAGCTCTTGATCAAAATCTGTGCAGACTGAACTTTTCTGTACACTCCCTGGAGCGTGCAACTGACAAAGCCATTAAAAGGTCTGAAACAGAAGGAGCTGATGTGGCGTCATTACGCTTCATTGTTGCGACTGTTATGGTTTTATATGCAGACACTTGTGAGTGCCACCTCTGCTGGAAGCCGCAGGCCGCTTTTCTTTCAGGATCAGTGGGCGTGTCCTTGCCGGGTTTTAGCTGGGCATCGGAGCATGTCTAAAACCCCATGAGTATTTTGTCTGACCCCCACCAATCCCAAACTCTACCACTCCACCCCCTTTTGCTGGCCATACTCTGCTCCTAAACTGCGATCCACACGCTGCCAAGGTCAGTGGATTAGCATGCATGAGAGAGAGTGCACAATATTCAGCAAACATAAGTGTAACGTAAACTAGAAAGGACACTGTACACTGCACAGACAGCGCATTCACCAGCCAGGCTTAAAGGGGGCCTCATTATTTGCTTCTTTACAAGCAGCGTGAGTGAAAGTGTTAACTGACTGAGATGATCCACTTCCTTTAGAGATAGTGGTCAATACATCACACATACAAACTTGATGGATGAAAATCACAGCAAAATTAGCTTTTCTATTCAGGCTAGTGTTAATTTTATCAGCCATTTTTAAATTTAGTCTCAGTTTTAGTCTAGTTTCATCCCGTTTTTATTTAGTCACGTTTTAGTCAACTATAAGTCGAGCATTTTAGCCTTTATTTTAGTCCAAGAAAACATCATTTTATCATTTTATCTGTCTAGTTTTAGTCAAGACAAGTCATTTTACCCTTTTACTTTTTTTTGTCAGTAGATAATATTGAACATTGTTAGTAGTACCCAACCCTTTTTAGCTTGGAACCCCATTTTGAGATCACAAAACTCTGGCAACCCCAGACATTCAAAACAGACAATTTTACTTACTTTTACACCAAATTTAGGCTATTTCATGTACGAAAATGTAGATTAGAGTTGTTTTGAATCAAGTGTGTCCTATTATTTTATTTTGTCTAGATGAATTGTTTTAGTTTTTAGTTTGTATCCATGTGTAGCTGCCCAGGTATAGTTCGCTTGCAGCACCTAGATTAGCTCATACTTCTGTCTGCTTTAAACTTGCAATCCAACTGAAAACATAGTAGCCCGACCAGTATAACATATCTAAGTTAGCATAAATTCAACTTCACACACAATTAAAGTTGCCAACTTTTAGAAGTGAAAATAAGGGCCACCCACAGCTGCTGAGGGCCATGACCTCCACGGCCCAACTCCAATGAATAATCATCATTCGTCTTTAAAAACTCATCATTCTAAATTCCGGACATGGATCAATCATGACATGATGTCCCACACCAGATCAGTCTCAGGAGATGATGGGGGATGAAGAACTGGGACAGTGATGCTCCAGTCTTCTGTGTTCTTACGTGCCTCCAGTGTTGCTCTCCTGATGCATGATGTTTTATGTCCGACAGCCCACCGTGTGCCACTGAAAACACGCGCCGGCACATTTTACAGTGTGTCTTGTAAACATTTCCAACGCTGTCCAGCTAAGGTTGGAAGCATTTTCACTTTTGAGGACGTGGTGGAGGATCGGGTGCAGAGGACATTTTAAAACGGCACAGGTGTTGTGAGCAGCGTCTGTCTCTAGGCAACCGTGAACGCTGCACACTGGCAAAGACAGAATAAGGGACAAGAGACATCCCACACGGGACAATCCAATTTATATAAAAATACAGGATGTCTGGGCTAATACGGGACAGTTGGCAACCCTACACACAATTATATCAACTAGTGGCTACGGTCGCTACATGCTACGAAGCTAGGAAGTTAGCCTGCATTAGTTTGTGGTCGGTTTAACATTATTGTTGGAACATACCGTTGGTTTAATGATACGTTATTAACAACCACCACCAAACTTTTTATTAACTTACCACGATGTCTTTGTGGTGAACTGCAACGTGTCTCTTCAGGTTGTTGTGTTTTTTTTCCAGCTACCTTGTGCCCACATTTCTTGCCTTCGACTAAAATCAACCATAAGGTTTTTTTCTCCACTTCCATGTAACAAAATAGGTCCATATATCACGTCTTCTCTTTCTCCCGGGCCCCGTGCAAAGCATGGCCAATAATGTTTTCCTTTTAACCTGTTGCTGTGAATCCACCTCCTGTCTGTCTCATGTTTGTGCACCTGCCCGCTGCAGGTTTAAAAGGGGGCGTGTGTGTGGCGGAAGAGCCATGGAGCAGGAGGAAGCGGAGGAGACAGGATTTGACTAAATCTTATCATATGATAATATAATATAATTTTCATCTCGTTTTTGTCCGTGAACTAAAATGTCCATAGATTTTATCCCAGTTTTTATTTAGTGAACTACATTTTCGTCTCGTCTTTATTAGTCCACGAAAATGCTTCCAGATTTAGTCCCAGTTATTGTTTATTAATGGGAGTTTTAATCTTGTCTAGTCTAGTTTTCGTCCCGTAAAAAATGTGCATTGACAAAAAATATTTTTGTTTAGTTTTCGTTAACGAAATTAACACTATATTAGGCTATTAACTTTAGCACATATTGTTTTAAATCAATTTTCAGCAATAACCTAAAAAGTATGGAGCCATAATTATGCTTCATGTATATTCCTCAGCCACAGTAGTCCAGTTTGTTACCATGTGATCCATTTATCAGGACCATGCAGGTAATCCAAGTGCTGTTCCCCAGAAACACAGAACACTTAAATAGTAAACGCTTGAATGTACTTCAATTAAAACCTTTCATATGTCCATTATTTGAATATTATACCCTATTTATCTGTAGTGTTGCACGGATGGACGAATGGACGGATGTACGGACGGACGAATGGATGCTTGGTTATTGGCCAAATCCCCGAATTTACAACCAATCAAATCAGTACAAAATAGCACTAATTCAGGTCTAAATTAACTCAAAAATGCCATTATCAGCCAGACTTTATAGCTGTCTGAGGAAAAAAAGATTGATTTTGTATTTATTGTTCAGAATTCTGAGATTTTGGTAAAGCTTCGGCAAACTTTCGGCATTTCCTGCCGAGCTGGGCGATCTTAAGGCTGGTTTGAAATGAAATGTGTAATGCTCAGAGATAAACATTACACATTTCTAGTCAATTCTTTGATGAGGCTAACAGCTTGTTCCTCAGCACAAACAAATGCAACAAAAGCCATATTCTTTGCCCATCACTTTAAAAATAAACGTCAATTTATTCCTGCAAAATATTGTTTCAGCTACCAATGGGGAAAAGGACTAAATGCATAAGGTGAAACCAAATTATTTTAGGCAATTTTTCACTTTCTAAAATATCTACATCTACTTTTACTGTAGGGCCCTGCGATGGACTGGTGACCTGTCCAGGGTGTACCCTGCCTTCACCTGAAACACTGCTGGGATAGGCTCCA
>JBAMHW010000001.1:26506598-26518996 GCA_037177495.1 Rhadinocentrus ornatus | reverse complement strand
GGGATAGGCTCCAGCTCACCCCGCGACCCCTAATGGGAACAAGCGGTACAGAAAATGGATGGATGGATGGATGGATACTTTTACTGTAAAGCCACATGCAGCGCATCTAATTAGCCCCTGTTTCTCTGTCTTTGGCGAATGACCCACAAACACTCATGCTACGTCAACTCCTTCCTTCTATATGCACAGATGCACTGAATCAATATGAGTATAAAAACGGCTTCTTCATTTGCCTTACAATTAAGGTGCTTTTGTTGCAACATTAAAAATTCATTTACCTCAAGAAAACACCAATGAAAAATAAATAGCTATAACGCGGACCCTCCAATCATCTGGCAAACCATTTTCTTTAAGGGAATCTTTCTTTTGTTTTCCAGCAGATGTTAAAGAGTTGCAAAAATGTTTAGCCATTTCCCATAAAGTGTTATACAAATTTTTGGTTGAATAAAGATAATTTCAAAATATCACTGAAGACAGGCTTCTAAAAGTTTTACATATGGAACTGAAAGAAAAAAAAAAGAAAAAAAAAACTTGAAAAAAGTGTGTGTGTGTGGGGGGGGGACCTCCATCCACCAGGCATGATGCCTGAGAAATTTCTGACAACTTGTTCCTCACCAACACTTTTTGCTTCAAGTCCCATGATCCTTTGTGCTGTCTCTCAGCCCAAGAGCCATAATGAAAAACAGACAAGCTCTCCCACTGCAGCAACCACAAAAAAACTCCACTCACAACACATGAGAGATTAGCCTGCTCATTAGGAGAGAAGCAAGAAGCAAGAGAGGAAGGAAAGAGGGACAAGAAAAAAAAAGAAAGCAACGCCTTTCCAGGAAAAGGGCAAGGGTCTTCTTGAGAAAACTGCCCGGTTCCCCTCCTTCTTCCAAAACAACACTAACCAAAATTTAGGGTTTTAAGAAGTGACCTTCTTTGCATGTGTAATATCAGGTTGAAAAGAAGTTAGTTTGTATATAAAATGTTTAGCAAGTCAGCAATGCTGCAGGCTCTGGTCAGACCTGTTCTCTTTAAAAGTTAAAGTCAGTTTCAGGGATGTTTAAATAAGATTTTCTACACCATATTAAAAGGTGAAAAGAGCGTAGCTTCTCACTACTACTTATGCTCTCCAGCTGACAACCTAAATCACCAAGTGCTGGGGTCAAAATATATAAAATTTAGATTATGAATGCAGAACAAATGAAAAACAAAGCAGGTGAAAACACTTTATTTGCTGAGAACCTGATTTGATGCTACTGTATCCTTTTAGCTTTGAGAAATAAATTAAATTGCTCAAGTATGTGAAGAGTTGTTGGTTCTAAGTTACAACACCTCACTAAGTTGGCAGAAAAGTGAAAAAAACACAAGCTATGCAATATTGTACATCATAATTTGTTAATTTTTCTGGATAGGAACAGAGACACATTGTAGGAAGCAGGGAGTGAACTTTAAGGAGCAACCTGTTTGCTATCTAGAGCTGCTTGTAGCAACAGCTATGGTGCACATAATAAAGCGTTTAGAAAGGCTTTCCTCATCCAAACAGCTTCCTCATTCGTCATAAGCTCCCACAATCAATTAAGAAAAAGCTGTCAGCTGAACAAATATTGAGAAACATCTTTAAAGATTATAAGAACTTAATCCATTATTATAGTAACAAGTCAAGCGGCAGTGTGTGCTGTGTTAATTTTCCGTTCTGAAGTGAGGTCCAAAAAGGTCTTCTATGTAACCAGGGAGGAATGGCCAGGAGAGACATTAAGTTGGCTTTGTGAGATTTATGCTTCACTCAGCTGCACGTTACAGAAAGGTGAATGTTAGCAAAAAAGAAGAACACCAAGAGTCACTGAATGTTTGAAGCTACAGAACAGTTCCAAGGTTCATAATAGTTGCCATTCATTTGCTCATCACTCGGAGGAGTCGCATGTCATACCATCCATACTTATTTTTCCATCCAATTTGTTCTGTCAAAGCTCCAGGTGAAAAAACAAAAACACAGGCAACATATCTTGTGCAAAGTGACAGTTAATCCTTAAAGAAGACCCTCAGGGAGCAAAACGCATAATTGCATATATTTATGAGGAGTGTTTGTAGCTTTTTTGTCTTTTAAATTAGTATGTATGCACTCGGGCCTGTGGGTGCTTGCAATAGGTTTCTGCATGCATCTTCTTTACTTCACACTTGTTCAAGGCGTTTGCTGAGTTTTCTCTATACTCACCTGATTGCTATCATTTTTGTGTGGAACTGGGCATTTGGCATGACATGACAAGCTGTCTTCACCTGAGTGAGATTTTAAGTCTACATTGGTATAATCCTGACCCCGTAGTGTGTTTTGTTTTGGTGATTATGCTTCTACTAGCAGAGCTCTTGTAACAGTTTTCTCAGATGGGTAAATTTTCTTTTTTAACTTTTCACATTTTTTAAATGTAGGATGAGGACATTTGTAACTTAATTTCTCATGTATTTTCTATAGACTATTTGAGGAGAAAAAAGAAAACAACAACTGTAAAACAATTACAGCTGCATGCACACACCTTATTCTGAGATACTGAGAAGAAAAATCTTAAGCCTGACAAATTTGCTTTTCCTGGCTACAAAGCTCAACTGTGATTGGACATCACTGACTGTGAGAGGGGTCGAGGAGTGAATAATATTTAAAAATAACCTTGTGATATTACCAGAATATCTCAAACTTAAATCGGTGTCTGGATAAAAGTGTGACAGCTAATCATTTTTACTTACTGTACGAGAAGCTGATGCGAGGAGTGACATCATCCTCAGTGGTAGTCACTAAATGGAGGCAACTAACCAATAGCAGTGCAGCAGCAAGAAGACAGTGGATGGTTGTGCCTGACGTGCACATAGTTGCCTGATTCTTACACACAGACAAACGCACACAGTTTGTTTTAAGATTCCTTGGAGTTCATTAAGCGCCTCTTGACTCCGCAAAGATTTATTTTTTCACTCCCATCTTTCTGCAGGGTGAGGGGGGGTGAACATGTCCTTGACTGGATTCTTGTTAGCAGACTCTTAGCACAGAGAAGAGGAATCCTTTCGGGCTTAAAGGCTGCTTGTTTACATGTACTTGGAGTACTCCTCGGTGGGTCAGCGCTAAGCTCTGATGAGTGGCCATTTAGTGAAAGTCATTTTGGATCTGTGGAAAGAAGAGACAGAAATAATTTCTTTAGATCTGGTCCAAGAAGATGCTTAAAAAGCAGATTACACAAGCTTGAGTAACAGATTCATATCCAACTTCTGAGTGTGGAACCAACAACTACAGAAGCATGGAGGAAACATTTGGTTTGGGTTATTTCTTTCAGGAAGATAAAACAGAGATGAGAGTACATTAAGGCATGAATGAATTTTTACAACAATGGAATCACTAAAAATGCCACACCTCAGTCTTTAATATCGAACTGTAGCATAGCACACGATGTTGACTGTTGTATAGTTTACTTTTTAACTCCATGCCCTTGAAAAACACCACTAAACAATTAAAAAAATTGGCTAACTGATCACACATTTATTATGTGGTAGCTTGAAGAGTTTAAAAAACTTTAATGTTTAAGTGAGTTCCCAATTTGTTATTTACGTTGCAGCCCATGAGAAGAAATGCCTACTTTTTTATTCTTTTTATACCCAGGTCCAACCAACATGTAGCTGTATTAGCATTCGTTTGCAGCCAAGTTTAGGTCAACTTAACTAATCTAAGTCAAATATTTACTCTTGCAGTTTTGAATTTGACTCTTCAAACACCTGAGCAAGTTTTTCAGCCGCTGAATAAATTTAGCTGTCAGCTTCATCTGCTCACTGTTTAGTGTTGATGCGGAACAGTTTTAAAGCTGTCCTGTAAACATTGCTTCATTTAACCTGTCAAAAAATTGGCAGGTAAAATATATATCTTTCTTAAAAGAAAAAGAAAAAACAATAACAAACTGTTTCTGTGATAATACACAACTCACTACTCCTATTAGACTGATACTGTATGTCTTCTCGAGAAGTCATAAACTATAGGTGGTAAAGTTTAGAAAGTAAACACTGAAGATGTTTCTGGCACCATTGCAACGACTCCTAGATGACCCCTTTCAAATATTTACAGTAGCTAATAAATCCAAGGACAATCCAAGTGCGGGACGACTCCAGAGCACAGAGCTCCAGATGACCCCTGGTCATCTTTAAACCTCTGATCAATCTGAATTTACTTTAACACAACATAGTATGAACACAGATTTAACCTGCTACCTGCCAATGCCCTGTATCTGTACCTAAGCATCACACCCATCTCGAGGGCCTTGAGCAGCGAAGCCCTACGTTACTCCTCACTACCAGCCCTGCTTTGGTCCTTGCAGCTCCACTGAAGCTAGCTGAGTCACCCCAGGTTAAAACATCTATCCACCATCCTGTGACATTCCCTCCTCCTCTGGTGTTCCCTCTCATGCCTGCTGGGACAACAAGCATGGCAGTCCTGTGTGTGACAGGGGGCCACAGGTCTCGGTGCTCCCAGGGCTCTGCCACCCCACATGTCTTTTAAAATTTAATGAAAAGCGAGGGAAGCTGTTGGGAGGGTTTCCTAACATTTGGATACACACTGAAGCTAGCTAGAAACATTTGACTACCTTAATTTTTGGTCATAGCACCTTGAGTTTCACTTTCTTTTGAATATGAATATTTGGGTGAGATGTCCGTGTACGAAAACTATAATAAAAACTATAATGTAAAAAACAACAACATTTGACTACCAAGAATTAGCATATGGCTAATTGTGAAAGAAGAAAAAAAATAAGAAAAAAGAATACCATTAACCTGACTAAAAAACATATCTGGAGAAGTCAAAATACATTAGCAAGGGAAAAAAGGGTAAGTATATAAATAGAAAACAGATTGTACTTGTCCTCATTTCTTCATATATACCTTTTACACTTGAACACCATGTCAAATAAACACAGATTTTAGTCAGACTACGTTAATCCACTCTTAGTAACTATGAAGCATGATCATTAAAGAAAAAGTATACTAGATATAAACATGTATTAAATCTTATTGAACAGCAAGTGCTCAACCACAGTAAGCGTACGCCATGAAACAGGACCCATCTGCTCATCTAGGCAAGGGTCTGCTGCTCCTTGTATCTCAGAAGGCTGAATCTGGTGCCATATTGCTTAAAGCTACAGATTCATTAACCTTCCAAACCTCCCTCGAGGCTCCCCATTAATACCTGCATCTGTTCAGAGGGAGACAGGATGTGACAGAAACACTGAACGATACACTCAGATGGGTCATGGCAAGTTCACTGGGGAAGGAACAGCATGAATGCTCGTTATCTGGCTAGCTACATATGATGGACTGGGCTTTGTGCTTGGTAACCAAATCAGACCAGGACCCTATGGATAGAATACTATCACCGAGTCCGACACAAGGCGAGATCATGCCTCCATCCAATATGTTAAATGTATCTTCAGTAAATCTGAAAGAAAAGCAACAAAAAAGCAAACAAACATATAAACATTTCACGTTCCGATGAAACCAAGACATTAAAAAAAATAAAAAATAAATAAAAATCTCAAAGGCCACATCTGGGCTGACATTTCAGTAAGATTTACTCATTTTGTTGGCCAGAAAAGACCACAGTGGGTGACCGTCAAGGCAGACTCCTTACTGTGTTTGTCATTATATCTCACACTTATAGCAGGCTGCTTAGTCGACTAAGGCAGACCATGATTAGCTCAGAAATCAGGTCGGGTCAGGTGGATAAGGTATAATTTTCCTCTGAATCAATGATTGCTTTTTGAAAAGATTGAGTAAGGCGCACTTGTTTTCCTTTAAGTAAAAACATTAACATTTAATCAAAAGTATGATTAATTAATATTCACTTGATGCTCTTCTAGAAAATTTGCTTTCTGTACAGTAATGAACATTATTAGGTAAAACATTGGGATAAGAGATCTGTCTAAACATTGTTAAACACTTTTTATTTTAAACTGGTTTCCTAAGAAAAGTGCTTACTCTACAACGTATCTGTAAAAGTACTGTGTATGTTTTAGAGCAGCAACACGTTCTGAATCCTGTTTTAAATTTTACTTTACATAAAACATCAGTTTTGGGGACCAAAAAAAACTTGTTAATACTTGTGGAATACTTTGATGAATTAAACTTCACTGATACAAACACATCTAAATGTCATCCAACTGCTTTCAATCAGGTGTTTTGACACCTGTCCATAAAGATGTCCACTTGCCATCAGATCAGAGAAGCATGTTAGCCCCTGTTGTAAGCAGGACCTTAATTCTTTAGCACAGCTGCCAACTTTCAGACATTGATCACAAGACTTTTCTTTAAACTCACATTTATCTTCTCAGAAAATGAAATAGATTGTCCAAGTAATCATCTCAACACAAAAGAACACAAACAAGACGAAGCAACACAGTGGAGCAGCAGACCGTTAATACACCATTACCGACATGCAGATGTGTAACTGCAGACAGCACAGTGCTTGGGTACTTATTCAAGTGTCTTTTTTGGCTTGTCTTATGTAATAAATTGTTACAAACAGAAAGATGTACTGTGCAAATGTAGCAAATGAAGTCTGTGTGGTCACATCACAATGCCAGGTTGACCGATAGCTACATAGAGTCTTGCATACATCCTACAATGAGGATATTTCAGGGAGTTCTTAGGACTGTTGTGGAATCATGGACCAGTGGGTTATTAAAACAAATCAGAGCCGGACACTCCTGTCTGTAGATGGGGAGAAAGAAATGGTAATTATGCAATTAAACATCTTTGTTTAACACAATGAAATGAAGTACTTGTATACCACATTATAACCTAAACCAAGCCCACCTGGGAATGTGAGGTGTTTGTATGGAGGGGGGAGTGAAGTGGCAGGTTTCAGCTGAGCAGACGGCTCAGAGCACCAAGAAAGCAGACTGCTAAATAAATCATGTCTGGATTAAAAATAAACTATAAGCACCCCATGCAGCACAAGAGACTGCAGCAATTGTTTCCTAAACTGGCAGAGCTTACAGCATATTCACCATCAGTGACTCTTAGTTACGCAATGAAAAAGCATGAATCAGCATGTCTGGATAAGGTAATTCATTGATGAAGAGACTGGACAATGATGAGGTATAGATGACTGCAATAGCATCACAACTTCTCTCCATCCAACATGGCTACAGGTTTTTATGGGATATTTCTACAATATGTGGCCTAGATTCCCAGCCAAAGTAATGTCATATCATCACCATGTGTTTCTGAGGTTGTTTCAAACTATTAAAAAAATCCAAAACAAGTTACCAATAGGTCAGAGGAATTTTAAAAACAGGAAGAAGTCTGAACTAAGATATGGCTTAAATGTTGAGTGCAGTGGTCCTAAAACAGCTCATTGCTTTCTTTGCTGAAATGCCTATCAGAAACAAATCTCCAGGATATCCTCTCACAGAGGCCTTTGAGTAGTTTTTAATAAGGAAAACTCTTCATAAGAAGTCAAACACAATGTAAACCCAGAGATAGGGCTGGGCGATTAATCAAATTTTAATCACAATTACGATCTGGGTTTTCAACGATCATAAAAATGAAATGGTACGATTATTTTGCTCCTTCGCAGTTCACTCTTGTGCTGTTTTCAGTTGCAAATCGAGCGCTACTTGTTCCTTCTCTATTAATTCTCTATGGAACTTGTGCGATGAGGCGGAAATCGCTGCCCTCCTCCAGCCAAGCGAAAGGCGACATTCGTGCATGTGAAATGTTGCGCTCGTTCACGTAGACGTACACACGGGGGCTAAAGCCGTGACACAAAGAAATAGAAAAATTTTCAATTTTTATGAGTCGTGACTAAATAATCCACCAGCTTCCAGAGACAGAGAGATAACAAACGTTATAAACAAACATAACGGTTTTCTTTTCCATCCAAAGACCAACGGTCAGTTAACACAGTGAACAACCCGGGATTTAAGAAACTCATCAACACTGGACATCTCGTGATACATCACTGGTATCACTGCCATCTCGTCACCATTTTAATGGCGTGTCTCCCTGCCCTGTATGATGAGGGTCATGAGGGTGTTGTGAAGGACGTGGCTACAGTCCAATGTTTCCCTCCACTACGGAGCTGTGGTCAAGCTGCACCATAGAGCCGTATATGACGCGGATTTCAACGTGAAAATGAAATGTCTCCAGTATTACAGCATAACAATAGCTACTGGGACCTGGTTGAAAAAAACGCGTCAACCCCTCCCCAATCAAAATAATTGTTTTTTCCCATAATCAAGCAGCCCTACCCAGGGAAAACATATTTCCAATTAAATATTGCATTATTTTTTCACCTAAAAAACAACCTATAAGCAGGAAATGAAATGCTAATTTAATGTAAATATTCTAAAAGAAATAAAGACAACAAAAGCAAAGAACATCAACTACCGAGTCGGAACATAAAAGAATGTCCACTTCCAGTTGCTATAATGTGAAAGAAAAACAAAAACACACAGACATATATTCAGAGACAGAAATGTTCTTAGACTGACTCTCTAATGTCATTTGTACCCTGCAGGTAAAATTTTCTTTTGGCTCTGAAACCAACTAAGGCCTCTGTGTCAGCGTGCTGCCAAAGAGATTTTAACTCAGGATAAAATAAAACCTTTGTCCACGTGCCAATATTTAAGACTATAATGTGGAACAGCTGCAAACTGCAGATTTATATCCTGATGCCTGAACACAAACTTCCTACCAAAAGAGAAAAATGTGTAGAAAAGGCATAGTTCTGACTTACCAGGGAGTATTCATATAATATCCTTTTCTATTTATTTCTCCTAACATGTCCAGCTGATGTTAAACATTTAAAAAATATAAAGATTTTAAACTGTATTTCAATTAAGGTTTTCCTCCTTTGCCCTTATATAAATAAAATTTAAAAAAGCCTTAAAACTATTTGATAATTCACTGTTCTGTCGCTCTGCATTGGTTAATATTTAGAGAAAACAACAGGATGTGCCATCTAATATTAATAGGAATGTCACCGAGAACTAAGACACTCATTTAAATACTTCATTAATTATTCAAATGTGTGATCCCAGGTTGATTTTAGGAGAAAAATGGCTTTCTCCTAGACATTATTAATTATTCACACAATTATCTTTGTGTTGATGACGGGCTGTAATGTATCCAGATATTGCATGTCTCTGGTGCATTCTAGTACACAATGAGGATGATGTTAATAATTTAAACTGTAAACGTAGTCTTTATCAAAAATGAGTTTTGATCAAGACACAGAGCCCCTATCACCAATCTGACAGTTTATGACAATCGGATTATAACCCAGTCCCTTGTTAGGTCTTAGTAAGTTTAAATGAGTAAGCCTCATTTAGTAAGCTTAGCATTTAGGGCTGAACTTTGCTGCCAAGTTAAAACTTTTGCTTTTGAATTTGCTTCTACATTATGTGCACAATTGATTCTCCTGCCTCATCAACATAAAGTGAAACTGTGCTCCACAGCTACAAAACCCTTCAACAAACAATCACAAATAATGGGGTTTGCTTGGAGCCTGTAAAGTGATCATAAATACATTTATCATTGATGAGAGCCCATCACAGATTCATGTAGCACAACAGGAAATCCATTTTAATGTCCATTAGAGAGCATATGCAGCAAATGCATTCACTGGCTGGATCCACCTTTTTGTATAGAACCTTTATCTTTTTATGATAAGACACCATGTGAGGCAATGGATATGCCCCAACTGACTTTACATGACCCTACACTACCAGACAGGTCTGTGTTAATTGTTTAACTACAGTATGCAGACTCTTTCCACCCTTCTGTCACGTCCGAGTCAAAGGCATTCATTGAAATGCAATGACGAACTGAGAAATTTTCCATTCCACTGTGGATTCTGTAATGTTAGCAATAGGGTTTGTCTTTCCGTGACATTCATTCCAGCATGCTATATCCAAACCTTGCTAAAAGTGGAGCGCAAAGAGCAAGATGTGACACCACTTTCAGTGTAATCTAAGCTCCAATAGGCTCAGAGGAATATTCAAAGATCCCTTTTTACATTAGTGTACATACTGCTCAGCTTTGCCATGCAGGAAGTAGCAATTATCATTTCAAACGAGTGAGTGAAGCAGAACTGGCAGAGGAGATAAGTGCTTAAAGGAGAGCCGGGGTCACCTTATTGCCTCTGATACAGACTTGCCCTTGCCTCAAATTATTCAAGCCTGATGGGGAACAGTGGGAGATTGCTTCGTGGAAAAACTGGCAAAGTGTCAATAATGAGCCGAGTGTCAGTCAGAACGCAGCGTGATAGGAGAATAGGAGGCATAATTTTCTACCTGACACAGACCTGTTACTGAAACTATGGAAACCTTCGCAGCTGTGAAAGTCGCTAAATAATCATTTTTACTGCGCTGGAACAAAATTGCTGTTAGACAGCAAACTCACTGGAAAACAGATCACACGAATTCCGTTTTTATCCAGTACTTCTGGGTTGAAAATCTCTCCACACGTACAACCTGATGGCCTTTTTAGACTAATGAAGTGCACTGTTCAATCAGGAAATCCTTCTGATTAGAGCTCTATATTTCCCCTTGGGTGGGGACATCCTCAGAAAAAAAACAAACAAACCAAAAACCAGGAATTCAACTTTTAATGGCTTCTGGCTCCACAGCTTGACAGAACTGAATTTGTTGCTGTGGCAACAATTTATTATTTATTTATATAATAATAATCATTATTATTATCATTATTTTTACAGCATTAGTCTGCGATTTCTAGTTCTTCACACATGAAGAAACACTGATGCCGTTGAAGCTTCAAACGGCTACAAAACAGCATCTAATTTGTGCACTGGCTCGGTGATGACGTCAGAAACTGTGTGACGTGACAAAGGTGAATTGAAAATTTATGGTCATGTAATCACACAATAGAAGCCTCTGTAAGGTTTAGATTATGCTGTGTTAGCATCACAGTTCATCTGCTAATTACACCATCAAATCCAAAGGCTTGGCTGTGCATAGCAGGCTATTCATCTCATGACTTACACATCAACTTTAGAGGGGGCCGTGATTAATCCCTGTAGTTAAACCGACATGATGACTCATTTCTTTACATGGTTTGACAAGCAGGGCAATAGGATTTAAAAGCATGTCAGATGACTGTATTCGGTTTCTGGCCCCTGTTTCACCTTGTCGGACCCAAACTACAATTACATTGGCATCCAGGTACAAATTTCGATGATTGTAATCTAAAGCCTTGACCACAAGTATGTTCACATTATTCATTCCAGGTGAAACCAAGACACAGTTTAAATCATTTGTCTTTTTTGCCACCTTGAGGCATTTGGCTGTTTACTCTTAGTAAATGTCTCAAATTTAAAAAGGAACAGCTGAAGCACTTCTCCTTTGTTTACTGTCAGGTATGGGCTCCATCCTCATGTTTGAGAGCAGCCAGCGACAATAAAAGAAGTAATAAGTCAACAGTTTGGTGCCTCCAGTCAACAGTCATCCTGATAATATCAGATACATGAGACAGATAAGGAGCATCATCAGAACAAATTTATTCTCCAGCAACTTTGACAGGAAAAAACTGGAACCAACAATTACAAAACACAGCTGAAATAATGATTTATACATTTATACTTTTAATACATTAAAAATGTTTGACATAATCAAGGGTCTGTAAAGAGTAGGAAAATTGAAAAATCTTGCAAAAATAATACTTTCTTTAGAACCTTTTTACTTTGTTGAAAACGTAAACATTGACCGGTGGTTTTCAAAAGAAATAATTAACTTTTTGTACCAGTATTTAAACAAGCTAAATGTAGAGAGCAAAGTACTATAACGGATGAACTGCAGAAATTCTACAATGTAAAGCAAACTACGGATGTCACGATTAAAGATTTTCTTGGTATGATTTTTGTCAACAAAATAATGATTTTTTAAAGTATCACATATTTATGTGGTAATTGATTTTCCAATGATATAAACATGTAAAACCACGTAAACACTCTTTATAGGTCCTAAGTTTTAATTAAGGCTGTCAAAATTTCTGTGCTAATGTAAAGAGATTAATCTGTGGAATAAGCTAAATTTCTTTTTCTTTCGCATTAATTTATAGATAACAATGTCTTATTACTCATGTCATATTAAAAGTCTGAATTTGGCATTATCTCAGAGAGATTGGTGCATTGTCTCAGGAGATGATCCAAATCCACCAAAAAACACTTTATTCTACTTATTTATGAAGTTTCTGACAGTTTTCAAGCCTTGCATTTAGAGGATGCAATAGTGATATGAGAAATATTTTAATAAATGCTTATAGGGATGGATATATAGACATGAATGAGCACTAGGGGTGTAAGAAAATATCGATATACTGAAATATCGCGAGATTTTGTGTTACGATATTGTCTCGATGTCAAAAAA
>JBAMHW010000001.1:26483106-26506498 GCA_037177495.1 Rhadinocentrus ornatus | reverse complement strand
TTGCTTATAGTATTGCAATGTATCGTATCGCCGCCCTTGTATTGTGATTCATATCATATCGCCAGATTCTTGCCAATGCACACCCCTAATGAGCACTGGCAAGGATTTCCACTTTTAAAAGTCTGGAAAAAAGTGTGAAAGCACGAGGGGATGTGTGTTTGACTCTCTTCTGACGATTACACATGCACAAATTTGTCATGACTGTGCAGCAGACTTAATTTGTGGTGAGCATGCATGTAATCCTCAAAGCCTTTGTAATGAGAACATGCATTCACAAAAATACTTCAAGATCCACTAGAAATGAACTTTTCCCACATGGCTGATGTGAAGTTTTTAAATGGGCAGGATGGTCTCATGTGGCGAAGTGTCAACACCACCAGTTGATTAGTGAAATGGTGGGGTGACACCACTGCAGGACTGTAAACTACTTCACACACACCTGTCTTCTTCCATGTGCACAAGATAAACCAAACTGTGCACAGAATAAAGTCACTACTGCGAAGGACAGCAGACAGAAAATACAGATTCAAGGTGAAAGGATCCTCTGCTGCTTTCCCAAAACATGCAAACTACCTTTTGTTTACCACAAAAGAAAACATCCCTACTGGTCCACCTCTTCCAAACCCTTATTCAAGAGTCATTTTCATTCATTTTTAATAAGTTTTCTCTATTAAAAGTAAAACATAATTGTAACTTCAGATCACATAATGTACTTAACAAGTTAAAAAAAATCAAATAGAGGCAAAAGATCGACAGTATTTTCCTTCAAAAATGTGCTTATCCAGTGCAGCACTCTTAAACTGTAAGCACTTAATACATTGCCCCTCTAGCCATCTTTAGGAATATGAACCCTTTGTTTTTATAGCTGAATATTTCCATGAAAAATATTCAATCTCAAGTTAAACTTGAAGCAAAATAAAAACATTGTCTCTGCGTCCATATCACACCACCAAATGAAATATAAGATTTGGTTATTGGCAGATTCCAAAGAAAAAAACATTCCAGTCATATAAAATGTCTGTTTTTCATTACAAAAGTCACAGTTTATCTTTTTTCCTCTGTTACTTTTAAAACAACAGAGAGAAAATGGAGAAGACATTAATTTCTCTCTGGAGAAGAGTATGTTACATAACATATTTCCATCCAAACACAGACATCTGTGTGAAGCCCTCGTAGGAGTGACTGCAGAGAGCACTTCTTATGACCTTAAGTACAAACAGACCGAGCCATGTGATGTAGACCAGGATCAGCGCAGCATTGTAACTGTGTTTCCAACCAACAGTGAGTTTTTTTATAGAAAGATTAACACTTTTTTCTATCACAGTAAACACTTATTTCTATTACAGGACAAAATGTCTCGAGAGGATTTAAGACTACAGCACATCATTCACACCACACGCTACCAGGAAACTTAATTAGTATTATAAGTATTAAAACAGTGCAGAACCAATGTTAATTAATTAAAGAATACACTACATATGTGTGTCTTGCAAACTTAACTAGGTAAACATGCAGAATGTCTATAATTAATAGTGTGGTTAAGCTGTTATAAGTATGAAAGTGCAGCTCCAGACTCACAAACAGAGCTGTTTGTTAAAGGGAGAAGCAGCAGAGAAAATGTAGGAAATTTAATTTGTTAAAGAATTTCAGGTTCATCAGGAAAGCCTCAGGAGAAACATCACCTGCATTCAGAGTCCCACTTTGGACTGGCATTAAAACGCCTGCAGGGCCAGGCCAGCTTTACAACAGGACCTGCAGGTCACACTGAATCCGAATGGCCTTACAACTGGCAGACAAAGCTATGCAACAGCACAGCAGAAAGGGCTACAGCCAAGTTTTGCAGAATGCTAATGTGAACCATAAACCTTTTCACCAATGTGTAAAGACTAAGTGTGATTTTTCACAAGAATTCTTGCAGATTCCTCAACCTGAGGTGCTGCATTGCCAAGTATTTTAGCTGCAGCAAACCTTAAAAACCCTAAATGAGATTATTACACTTTTATGTCTACTGTAAGATGGACAGAAATGCAACTTTTGAAGTCTTCTGCAGAAACTCTGCTCAGCTAATGAAAAGGTAGCATGACTCGCTTCATGTTTCTGGGTGTTATCTGGCTTCAGCACAGCAAATGACAATTTACCACATCTTAGAGCCATATGAGAGGCTGCGCAGGGACTCTAAACACACAAGTTCCCAGCAGCCTGCACTGAGCAATACTCATCTCCCTGGACCCTAGATATCTCTAACCTTAAGGGGGTTAAAAGCAGCAGAGCCTCTCTTTGGCCTGATTTTCTCTCCAACTCTTTACCACAACCTTCCCACATGCTGACCATTCCTCTGAAGTTGTTACAGTGGGTGGAGTGTTGGGTGGAGACTGCATGTTTGTTTTGAGTGCTTGAATGTGTGGGTGGGGGTCTGTGTAAGTGTAATTGTGAAAGAAAGAAAAAAAGAGGGGAAGAATGGGGTGATGCATTACCATGCCTTTACTCACACTTGCACAGAAAAGGCTTGTTTACAGTGGGGAAGCTACTATCAGAGGAGATGTAGAATGGAGAGGGCGGCTCCACCGGTCACTACAGCCTGAATCCAACAAGGCATATCAGCACAATGTAAACACAGACAGTCTGCAGCGCTCACGTGCATCATACACACCAGATAAAACACAGCTCTTACAAAGGACCTTTGCTGAAAACAAATATGGTGAAAAGGTGCTGCTTTATTCAGGGCCGTCTAAAGTGATATGTGATTAATTTCAGCTTGACACGTCAGCAAAGAGAAGACAGTTATTTGGAAAGAAAATATCAAGATGTCTTAAAGAGAATGTTTAAATGGACCCATTGATTCCATAATGTTCTCTGTGGTGTTTAAAACAAATATGAATAATCAATAACTCTTCTCCCTTTGTACCTACATGGGAACAGAAACAAGGGGGCAAAGTCCATCAGGCTTTCTTCCCCACCTGCATATAGAAAGAACGGAACATCTAAAGATGATCTCCTTTTCATCCACACTCTGTCATGTTGTTAAAGAGTGAGTTTTGCAATGCTGCGTGCGCGTGAACTATTCCATCAAGAACATGAGCTCTGGAGGTGGAAAAGAAACTAACAATCAGGGGAAAACACCGGTTTTAGACACTACTTTAGCACAAAATACTAACATACTATAATTTAAGCCCCTTGTAGGCACTGTCTCATCTGTCAATCTCTAAAATACATATTTTTTTGTCAAACAAAAATTCAGAAAAATCCTTATAATCGATGACAATTTGTTAAAAATCTCGCGTCTCATCACTGTGAAGGTGCGGACACAGAAACCCTTACCATCCACGAACTGGAGAGTGAAACACTCCGGCACAGATGAGGTCTTCACGGTGTTTGGAAAAAAAGTGTTTAAAGAAAAAAATGGAGAAAAATTACATCTCAATCCGTTAAACCCATAGACTTAGAGTATTTCTGAATCCGTCAGTATGTCCGTGAGGTAAAGTCCATCCTCCGTATAAGCACACTTCATCCACTACTAAGTAAACGCTGCTCTCGTTTTCAAGCCTCCAAACTTGCTCCTCCCAACAGCACACGCTGTCTGCCTGCAGCCACTAAAAACCGGCACACACACACACACACGGCAATTACTCGCGATCAGAGGTTAGTTTGTATGAGCAGTCCGCACTTTCTGTACAGAAAACTAGGAAAACAAAGTTCTGCCAAAGCACAGACTTGAGTAAAACTAATGTGCATGTATTATTCAGGGGCGGGTCTAGAAAAAGTTTTTTTTGTTGTTGTTGCTGTTTTTGTTTTTTTGTTGTTTTTGTGGTGTGTTTTTTTTTTTGGGGGGGGGGGCTTATAAAAAGATGCCTATAGATTTTAGGATTTTAGGAAATAATGAACTGGTTATTTCAAATAAAGTGATGATGCAATGTAAAAAGTAATGCAACATTTCCAAAAGCAAACAATGATAGCTTTCTTTTTAGTCAACAACTGTTTACTTCGTGATGATACTGCATTATTTGACTTCAACTTCTGCCGCACACTTGTATTTCATTCATAATAAGAAAAACTTGCTTCAAACTGCTGATTTGCTTCAAAATGTTCATACCATTATTATTTTTTCTTATATTAAAACATTTATTTTAGTTTTTGTCATTGCTAGACTTGTCGGAACTTGTCTAATAGGATTCAAATTCTTGATACTCTTGGCAAAAAATGAAGTTTGAAAAGGGTCGAGTTTATTTTCTCCCAGACTTTTAAGCTTTTCTTCATGAGACACAGAAAAAAAATATTACCTATTTCATATATATTGTGCTTGTGTGTTGCAGGTGTGGTTCCTCCTTACTTAGCGAGACAGAAAAAAGGATATTAGTGACATGCAAGGGACATGAACAAATCTACCTTAAGTTAAGCAATGATGTTTTCCTAACCACATAGCTTTTACTGCCTGAACCTAACAAAGAGATTAGGTGCTGTAACATTACCAACCGAGTGACAGTAAAAAGATTAATGCAAAGGTGAAGGTAAAAACAAATTAGAGAAAGTCTGAGCAAGGAGACACTGTGGGGTCTCCTGACAGCCATGTCTGCAACACTACAAACACCTGCATAATATGGAGGAGGCTTTTTAACTTTTAAAACATGTAAATATTCCTCTTGTGATTGTTTTTGCAAAACTTTAGTCAGACTGCAATAAAATATCTTGTTAATGCAACAGAACATAACTGATGTATACAACCTATTCCACTGACATGAAATAGGTTGTGTCCCAGGACACAAATTAATAGTGCCTTAAGACTGTGTTGAATATCTGTCCTTTTCTTTGTTATGTTAAATATCAAATAGGTTCATAAACTCATGCAAAATGGCTGGTTTTCATGGCAAATTATACATAATGTAAAATAGCAATAATGAATAAAATGAGCAGTTCTTTTTAGTTCAGAGCTCTACTCTGATTTCTTTTTTTAAGATAAATCAAATATGTTTTGTTGCATAAAAAAGGCAAGAAATGAATAGAAGGGGCTTGAATTTTGCCATGGCCTCTTTCAGATCCTGACTGCATCAGAATTCTTTGCAGAGTCAAAGTAATCTTGCTCTGTTGTCTTGGGTATCGGTGCTCTTCTTTATTCTCAGAGCGACCCTGCAGTCAAACAATGAATGACAGCTGAGTGTCCACAACAAAGAGAATTACAGGGGATTATATACAAAGCAAAGACCAGAAAACAACCAGACTCAGCCATTCATATAATCTCTTTTTGCTCCTATAAAGAGAGAGAGAAAGAGTGAGAAAAAAGGTATACTCTAGTCATACAGTTTCCTTTTAAAATTCAGCAGCAAGTAGTGGCCTCTCTGCTCTGCTCAGGACATCCAATGAAAAATAGTGTCATCTCATCCTAACAAGGGGGGGGGGGTCTCCAGCTCATTACATTCAGTGACTTGTGACACTGTGGGATTTTGTCAGATCTATTTGCTGCTAACAGAAAGAAATGTGATGACAATAACTGAACCAGGCACAGAACGCTTAAGGCTGCATCATCCTGATGGTGCTGTCTGACAGAAGCCCCCATGGTTTATTTTGGAAATCCAGTCACTTTCTCACTGGCTTTGCAAGACTGTGCCCAAGACACAGCAAATGTCAATTCCGAACCCCCACCCTCCACCAAGTATAGCAAAACTCTGTCAGGGTTAAATTCATGATAAGGCCCCCTTTTTTTCCCTAGCTTTCTCTCCCAGGCTTGCTTTAGCTTTGACTATGCATGGCTCCCTGTGGTTCTCTGATAGGCCAACACCAAATCAAAGTTTTTTTTCAGTATCTGCTGGGACCATAGTAATCCTTTAAATTCAAACAAGGATTACCTCTGAGAAGATTAAAATCATCCAACTTATGCCAAAGACAGGCTAGACACAACAGGGGGTGGATACACTGCTCAACAGTAAGAACTCTCCTAAGAACGGGCAAGAACTTTATTATTATCTCTGCAGTGATTAATTTAAAATACAGGACAAAAAAAGAGCATTGCATGAGGAACAAAGATCTGAGAGGATCTCTCACAAGTTAATACTTACAAACAGAATTGATTAGCCAGATGCTGAGCAGTTCAACTGCTTTGTATGATGCACTTTGAAAAGAGCTATAGCCTCTTACTAATCAGCATTTAGTTGTTGTTTTTTTACACTATTAGTAAAAATACTTTTATGACTTTGTTTGAAGCACAGTTGTTGGAATACACAGTAACACCCTTAATCTGAGTCTGTACCCAAATAATATTCCCTTGTAGCATTCAATAGCCATTCATATTAAGGTCATGGCCACCCGTGGATCTTTTATTGGGGTTAAGTATTTGACAGACAACATCAGATTTAGAAATGTGATGTGTGGGATTTACACGAGTATTAACCAACAGAAGAGCTTTTGTCTGTGAGATTTGAATATCTTTGTGCATTTGATCAACAATCAGTGCCTAGAGATTAAGAGGGAATAATGTTATCTTTAACCTTGACCTGCAGCAGCAGGTGACTAATCTAACACTCTTTTTGTACTGAATTTTGAACATTCACATCAGAAGCACAAATTCTAGTGTGCTAACAGGCTAATGTGGTGACCATGATAAACCCCAAACAAGCTAACCTTTTGTCCCTGACCCGTATATCAATATCATTACTTTTGCAGGTATTGGTTCAGAAACTTTTTAAGTGGCTAGAAACTTTTGATAGAACTTATTATCAGCGAGCACTATATGTGATTTCAACATTGTTTATACATAACCTTCTATTAAGCGCAGATACATTCAGACCACTTTTAGCACTAGTTGGCTAGTCCTTAATCAGCTAATATATCACATGAACAGCTGTAAACTCATGTTTTGATTTCTGTGTTGAGTTTAGATTGAAATCGGATCCACTTTTTGGTTGCTGAAAATGCAACATGAACTTCTCAAAAACACACAATTTGTCAGTCATGAGTTAAAAGAGAGATGATGTTGGTTGATATTAAGCTATATTAAAAACTAACCATTTGTATAAAATGAAAATAGAAGATCTTGAGTTCAATACTAAAACAAGCACACTCTGTTAATGTGGCCCTAATGTGTTTAATCAGTGCCTTTAAAAGAAGGCTTGACAACCTTATATAACACAGGTTTAGCCTGTACATTTTATGGACAGTTTGCATATCATTCTTCCTGAGGGGAACATGTTTCCACCAATTGTCATTGTAATAAATTTTCTTCTAGCAGATGTTTTTTGTTTGTTTTTTTCTTCTTTTGTTTCTTACCGTGCTGCCTCACAGCCACCTTTCTGTCTATTCCCACACACAAGGCTCGTGTTTTTGGTGACATTGAAGACGATTAAACACAATATGCAAATTATGTCATCAGTATCAGTGGGCTCTTGCAGGTTTTTGGTTCTTCCGAGTAATTATACCTTTAATAAAGCTGTACATGGTGACAATTCAAGATGATGACCAGATTTTTTATACCACCAATGTTGCAACTACATTCTTACTTTTTTAAAATTTCACCAGATTGCCTGATGAAATCACACTTGAATATGACGTTGTGGTAGGAAAGTAGTCCATGGATTAGCTTTCTGATTATAGAGGTCAGTAATAGGCAAAGCCACCAAAAGCTACCAGACAAACTAAAACTGATTGAGAAGAGAATCCGCTTTATGGCTAAATAGAGCAAATTAGAGCCAGCTGAACCATTTGGAAACCTCTTCACATCCCCTGATGAATAAAAGAGGCAATCTGAGCTGCCCAACAGTTTCTGGGGGAAGGGCTGACATGTGGCAATAATACAAATTCTATAGGACGTTCTGAGATTAATGCACCTAAATGTGGTTTGGTTTTTCCCCTGAGAGCTTGAAGACAGTGATGTTAGAGATTGCCAACGCAGTTAAAATAAAGACAACAGTCGGTGTGTTTGCCCAGTGGCTGGATTTTCTTTGTCTGGCTATTTCTTTATAGTTTTGAAGCTGAAAAGCTGTGGGTGCCGCAGTAGGAGGGCATAGGTGAAGGTCCTGCACAGCTGCACAGTGTGAAAGGGAGGGCTGGGGAGGAAAGCCTTCAGGCACAGAGAAGGAATTAATGAGTTTTTAGCTTTTTTTTAAATGAATTTTTCAATACAAAATAACTCAATTAATCATGGCACTGACTCTGGTACATCATTGTAGGGGAATACCATAAGAAATGATCATACTGCCTTTTAATGTCTAAGGTCGAATTGCAGATTTGGTTTTGAAGATGTTTGTGATCACTTTCTGAAAAGAACGTGCAAATAATCAAAACTTGGAGTTTGCTGTGTATTCTGATCTGATCTCTCATTCAAAACAAAGATCATACTCTCAAATATTTAGGAGGATTAGCTGAGACAATTGAAAGTGTGAGAACAAAGCAGGTGGGTTTCCAACCTTAATATTTTGCTTTTCTCTCCACCTCCTGTTTAGTAGACTGCTAAAGCTCTATTCAGTGCCAGCTATTCCCTGTTTACACCACAACATTACCACACAAAACACAAAACCTTTGCTTATGAAAAAAAAATGGTGTGTACACAACAGCAGAATGAAAACTATCTCCATGCATGAAAAAACACAAATAGGCCTCTAGTGGGCAGTAAAACTTTGCAAAGACTGGTGATGGGATTTATGGCTCTTTGAAGGGAGCCGGATCTTGAGGAGCTGTTCCTTTCAAAGAGCCATTCAAAAGACTGGCTCAATCTTAAAATAGGTTACAAAATTTCACAAAATATAACAATGACAAACAATTAAAATTTGTACCCAAATAAAATCTACTATACAAGATTAAAAAAATTACAGGAAAAATATAGATTAAAAAAAGGATAAACCTGAGCAGTCAGTGCAAATTCTTTTAAATGTTTTGGATAGAACTCACAGTATTTGTTTCCGAACAATACTCTCTGCCCATAGATGCTTCACATGAATGGTGTGTGGAAAATTTGTATATAAAAAGAATGGCTCACAAATGAACTGCTCACAGCTGTGACTCGGTTCCCATTGTTCATTTAAAAGAGCTGTTCAAAAGAATTGATTCGTTCATGAGCGTCACACATCCAGGTGTGCTGCATCCGTATAAGACCAGAAAATGCAACTCTACAGAAGTGTTGTGTGCCAACCGCTAGTTATCTGGCACATGTAACCTTTGTGTCTTCACTGATGGCAAACATGTTTTACCAGAAACAGAGTTTGCTTCAACAGATCAAATAAATTAAAAATAGGCAGCAGCACAAACATGAAACTGCGGTCCACCATTGATGTTGTGTTTTTCATGGGTTAAGCAGGGTCTGATTGTACAAGTGCAAAATGACGTGAAAGACTTCATCGTCTCCAAAAGGTTCTACTTCCAGTTTACACTGATGGGACTTGCTTGCGGCGCGAGAAATTTTTTATCTGGAGACCATTGTCAAATCTTTGCGGTTTTATGGTGTTAATGGGGGTCCAGAAAGCCACCAAACTGTTTCAGCGTTGAAGTGTAAACAGGGGATGGGACCTTTAGTTCTGTCACATTGCAGTAACACAACCTCCTAGCTACTGTATATCATCACTGTGAGATGGAAACAAGTTGGACTAGATGCTGAGGGTTTTTTTCTTTGATTGTTTTTAAACTTTGAAAGTAAGACTACAGAGAACGCAAGTGTTTTTATTTGGGGAAGGAAGTACCAGGGCAGCTGTCATGGGCTAGTTTTTTTCATGAGTAGGCCCCACATCACTGCTTATTTTATTCCTGGAAAAATTTGTAGTCTCTGTTCAGGTCAAGTAGAAAGCAGCTTTAAAATAATCCAAAAGAACAAGAAAGAGAGGAGAGGCAACAGCTCAAATGGAAGAAGCCTGTGCCTTCTTTGAGACTCACTAAATGCAGAGTTGTCCTTTTCTGTGCTGTGATCACAATCCAAACAAGGTTTCACAGCAGGCAGAGGAGTTACTTGTTCCTTTTTTAATTCGTAGGTCTGTTGAGATTTGCTCCTTGATTTGCTTCGAACTAATTTTTACCGCAGCCAATTGGTTTACCATAATTGAAGCCAGTAAGGGCAGAATTAACTAGTTCAGTTAGCATGAAATTGAACCAACATAGTTCTACATCAGCTCTTTTTCACATGAAGCTCCAGTTATAGAATTTGAATTGAAACAAATTAACAAACGCAATTTTTTAGAAAAATAATTGATAAATGAAAAACCACTATTAAGTCTAATTTTACATTAAGTTAGGGCTAAATTCACAAAGTGAATCATACAACTGTAACATTTACTCTTTGACTTACTTAAAAGGTCTTTGAGGCAGTGGGGCGACACAGGGTCTGTTATGGGATTCAAACAGTAAGAAATCAATAAACTATCTCAGTATGACCACACACTGACCTAAGCATGAGAATTATGCTCCAACAGGCAGTAAGTGTATAGTATGTGCTCCATTTCCTCATTGCTTGTTGGTTTATTAGTTTTTGTTAGGCTGCCATCCTAATTACCTTCCATTTATGCCCACAGAGACTATGTCAGAGTTAAATAGCCTCAAGGAACTCTCCTTTCATGTGCTAATCCTTGATGAAAAAAAAAATCTACCAACATATCAGCACACACTGTTCAATGATGGTTTGAATTTAAATCAGACCCTCAAAACTACTTTGGCAGGTTTCTTATTTTCTGTACAGCTACAGCTGCTATCATAATAAATAATGAGTTGTTGACAGGCATACCAAAGCTAATTTGTTTCTTGGTTAGTGGAAGATTGGCATGCAGATTATCAAGCCTGGAATGTTCATTTAATTTGTGGCCAGTGAACTGATTCATGGATTAACTTCCCCTGAGATTTGCAAGATATTTCTTTGAAATGTGCATCCCAAAAATGTACCTATAACTGAACAAGATTGAAAAATTAGAAAGCCTTTCATACTTAAGCATGATTTTTTAGCTCTTAAACAAAAAAGCACTGAAGTTCAGGATGCAAGTCACAGAGCAGTCACAGCACACGAGTATCTCAAACTCTATTATTTAACCGCTTTAAAATGGCTATTTGGAGTTTTTATTGTGTAGACTAATGTTGTCCACTGTTCTTAAGATGGAAGCACATTAGGTGACATGCATTTCCTTTTACTGTGTATACTTGCGTACATTTGCAGACACACGTCATATTCTCATTTTCCCATGTTGTGTGAAATATATATATATAAGGGCTATGCACATATGTCAATTTTTTAACTAGATGCTGTTCCTGAATAGCAAAACATTCTCCATGGCTGCCACTGCTAGTCACGGGATTAGTAGTAGAATAAGTGAGTCATCTTAAATTAGACTGTTGGTTTCAACAGGGATCTTTACAACCTTCTAAATAGTCGGTGGACAACAGACATTAGCATCTGGACAGAAATTGGCTTACCTGTACCTTATTTCTATGCAGGGACAGTTGCCAAATCAAAACTTGAAAGGATAAAGATATCTTGATCCCTGGTTGTACACTAAAGAGAGGTCTGTCTGAGAAATTAAGGCGAAGAATACTCTAAACATTCTGGTTGTATATATAACCATGGTAAACATGGATGAAGCAATAACCAAATTCTGCAAAAAATATTGCAATTACATCAACTATAAATGCGACTGCTTGTCTATAGGTTTATCATAGTGCAATAAAAGTCTGACACTGGAAACAAAGTATTTACTGCAAATCCACATTTCTGGGCCTGCATTCCAGTTGTTTTAGTAAATGGTGTAATACGTTAACTCTTTACTTTTTAGAAGTTTGTAAAAAAAAAAAAAAGTTGTTTTTTTTTTAACACATTGGCCCAGCTTCTTACAACAATGCTTTAACATTTTAGAGGTGTTATCTTTTGTTCAGCTGATGAAACAGTGTCTGCTCATTTTGCCAGTTGTGTTTTTCCCACTCTGTGGGGGGTAACAAGGATTGAAGGTTAGGATGAACAAACAACTAACTTGAATAAAGTTAGAAGTCAGGTAGCTTTAAGTCATGCCTAACCTTGATTTTCTTACAATGTCAAATTTTCTTATGTTTTTGTAATGGTTCATCCTAAATGAAAAACACCCAAAATCAATGTGAATGACTGTAAATTTAAATACTGTAAACAAACCATACATCAGGTTAGGATTCTCAATCTCCCTCAATCTACTATAGCATTGAGAACAAATCTGGATGAAGTAGTTATGAGAGTGTCCACTTACATTTCAGCACTGGATTGAAAAGGTAAAGGTAAAATAGCTAGAAAAGCTAGAAAATACTGCAAATTGGTCAGCCTTGGCTGAGGGAGAAAAATACACCAGTGATTTCATTTCGCTCAGTTCCATTATCATTAATGTGTCATTTGACAGTCAAAAGGCGAGGCAATAATAGAATTACTTTTCCTATTATACTCAGTGTCACTGAGCCTCACAGTGAAAGAGCCCAGTACACATAATGGAAAAGGAACAGACAGCCAGGGTGCTGCAAGTGTCCAAATGTCACAGGCGCATAAGTTCACACCACATGCACACACCCTTTTTTGTCAGTAAAAGGGGGAACTATACATTCACAATGAGACTGGCAGGGCTTTATTGTAGCCAAAAAAAACATAAATAAACAAAAACAAAACAAAACAAAAGAACCCTGTTGAGTTAATGCAGTAGCAGGTTGGTTGTAAATTCAGGTCATTTAACTATTAATCCCCCCTTTCAATCCCATCTTATCTCAAAACAAGGTGACTAACATTTTTCAAAGAGGAAATCACACAATACACAGCATCCTGGAGCATGTTTAGGCTTCCTAATCCAGGCTACATGTGCACTTATATGCGGATAAACCCATTTCTCACCTCACTGAAAGCTTACACACGTGTCTCCCACCATATCTTCCACTATTTCACAGTAAGCATGCATCCTGACAGGGAGCAAGCTATTACCATGGCACCCAGCACCTTTATGAACAGTATCTGTAGCAACTGAGCAACCTCCTGCACAACACTTCATTACTCCAGGCACAAACTCAGCTGCCAGCCTCTCCTCCCAGGCTGCAGTGGCAGCATCGCCTCCCGGCATTTGTCCAACTCTCTACACAGGATAAAAGAATGTCCTTTAATCCTTTTGTCTTACTCTGAGCAACAATCGCCTGCTGTCATAAGAAAAAAGGAGGGACTCACCATGCTCTCCCCCAACGGTGCAGGCTGGAGCCAGGTAGAGCGAGATGAGGATGCAGTGGCAGAGGAATCCCTTCAGTAGTGTATGTGTAAGAGTGTGTGTGAGAAGTAGCATGGAACTGTGCATGTGTGTGAATGTAAGTGTGTGCGTGCATGTGTGCACAGGGAGTCAGAGCTGATCCAGCAGATGCAGACAGGAGCCACCAATAGAATGAGGGGAAGGAGAAAGAGGAGTGTGTAAGAAACGGAGGGAGGGAGAAAAAGCAGAGGAGGGGCCTGGTAGCATTACATCATGGACTAAGGAATGATAGTTTTGCAGGGGGTAGGATACGGGTGGGGGAAGGTGTGTATTTGTATGTGTTTGTGTTTGTGTCTGCAACACTATATATTGTCCCTCTGCAGCAGACCACCGGATGATTTAAGATCGTGTCCATGCTGTATGCAGTGCAGTGTCGTCATGGTGCCTGCACCTGTGTGTGCATGTGTGTGGTTGTAAATGTAAGAAGAGATCATAAGCTACAGCTATAATCATGAAGGTGTTACAATCACAACTGTGTCAGTCACATTTTATAAATCATGTACCCAAACTTCCTGGTAACTATTAAGATATGCTCTCACAGCTTTCAAGTACAGATGATTTCCAGATGTTAATTTTTCTTTCTGTTTTTCCCCCCTCAAATACACAAAACATTGCAATCCCACCCATTTCCCCCACAGAACACACACTCATAGATTGCTAATAGCTCCCTTGTCAGTTTTAAAAAGCACTGATGGACAACCTGTTAGGGAGTCACTGACATTTCAGGTGAGTGATTCCAAACACTTCCTGCTGGCTTTGAGAAAAATTGAAGACCCCCTCCCACCCATCCCCACCAACACCTCCCCTGCAGATACAAACACACACTTTTCCCCCTTTTTTCTTTAACATTATAGAAACAGCAGCAATCCCCTGTCTGGGCAACCTGCCATCCCTGAAGAGGAACAGAGAGAGAGAAGGAAGGGCATTGTATGAAAACAATGACAGCTCAGGGTCATCCTTGCACCTCTGTTCTGTCTGTACCAATCTGGCACAAGACAGGCAGAAAAGGAGATAGGAGGGGCGCTAGTGGCAGGAACACAAAGATAAGAAGTCTCTTCTCCCTGCTCTCTTCATTAATTTGCATAAGTTATGTCAGTGTTTAGCCCTGCAGGCTTCGTGTGAGTTATGGCATATTTGTTTTTTTACACACTCATACAGGATGCAGTTATATCTGCCTCTTGGCCGTTGCATATACGCTTGTATGCAACATGCAACAAAACAAAAGTTAAATAAATAATTTGTACAGTTATAGGTTGTAAGAAAGATCAATGTGAAGATAATCAGTCAAAAGATATTTCTCAGTATTTAGCATCAGCAATCTACTTAAAAATGTGTTTTTATTGCCTTTGTAAAAATTAACAAATATGGTAGCATTCCTGCCAACAGGAAGGTAATGGTGAGATAAGCTGTGGTTTAGCAACTGGAAGTTCACAAGACTGATTCTCATATAAAACATGTTTTTTCTCTAAACTTGTGGGCGCATTTATAAACACATTGAGTGGGAGCAACTTAAAGTCTTGCAAAAGTGGATTCTTTTGATCTCTTGAGTCATAGCCTTCCAGAAAACACAGTTTTTCAAACCCCTGAATGTTTAATCTATCAAACACGTCACTGTGACAAGCTGGAAGTGACTGTCTGCTGAGAAACGCTGAGGCCTTCATCACTGACTGAGAGACTTTGTGGTTGTACTAAGGTTTCTAGAAACATAATAATGATTAATTTCATAGGAACTGTGATGTTTAGACACCAAGCAGGCTTCTAATGCTTGCCCACGTTTTTCTCTCAACTTTTCTGTTACTCTATCATTTTGAGTTACCCAGTGCCTTCTCTTCTTCTTCTTCTGTCTTTATTAACTAAAATGATCAAAATGCCAGAGAACATTGCCCTGTAGATGGGGTGCCCACTGAATTAGTTTAACCACCTCATGTACAGAGGCAGAAGGTACTTGATGTAGCTGACCTAAACTTGAAAGAACCAAAAAACCAAACCAAAGAAGAGAAAATTATTCCTAAATTAACAGGAAAATTTATTAGCTGGTTAGCTTTACCTGGTTGCTAATGGATTAGATTTATATTGTGCTTTTCTTTGGCCACCGTGGGTGTAGTATGTTTACTGTAAACACACACCTTTAACGGTAACTCCAGTTTTGCATCTCTGAAAATTCATCTGCAGTAGAACAGCTTTTACCTCAACAGAATAGATTAAATCAAAGTGTGAGGTGCAGCTCAGCTGATAAGCTGTAGCTCATTACCTGTGCCACACCTGTAGCTTATAAGGCGTAGCTTATTAACATTTTATTAGCCATTAGCAACATTGATCTATGACACTATGAAGCTGGCTTGCTGTTGGTCTGATGGATTTGTCCATCAATGTGAAACTAAAAAGTGGAACTTTTATTAGAAAAATGCAGATCTGTGTCCAAACAATTTCAAGACCTCTGACCAAAGCCAGTCGATTGTATGTATGATGAGCTAGGAGGGCTTTGTTTGAAAGATAACAGAGGCAAAAATTCAATAGAGATTAGGGGTTGTCTAATACAGCTTTCTTACTTCAAAGTGCAGGAGTAAAACTCAGTAGGAAAACAAACAGAAAGGGCACTTATTTTTAGTCCAAATGATTGATAATTGTTCTTTTATTTCTAGCACAACCACTGACTTTTTGAAGTTCTGCCTTCAGCTTCCCCAGCCAGTTTAGTTTTTTTGATATATCAGATATTTTCACATTCACCTTCTTCTAATGGATTTTGGTGCAGTTTGAAGCTAGGGTTATGATCAGTAGCTGGCCAAATAAAAAATAAAAAAGCCCCTTTTTAAATTTTTGTCCTCTCATCTCACATTCTGGAGAAAATGCTGACTGGACATGTGCCAAATCTTTTGTCTGGTTTGCGCTCTTAGAGATCAGAGCTTTACCTCATTTTATACAGGTATTTGTTGGAATAGCAAATGTGGAGACAATGGTGTAGATTTTTATTTTATTTTGTTTCAGCTTAGTGATGTCCAGATTCCTTTCCAGAAGCAAAAGTGCAACAAAAACTGGCCTGTTATAAATTGGCTTAATGTTCTTTGTCATAATCCATTAGAGAGCTTTTTAAATAAGCAAATAAAATGTGACAAAGGTTCATGGTCCTGTAGCAACATGTGACTTGATGTGAATCGTGTAGGCTAAATGTTATACAGAACAAATATCGATCCTCTACTTCATTGTCTGGCGCTGATTCATTGTGGGAAATTCTCTGGGAGAATGAAAGTGACACTAAATTTGTTAAAGCATCTTTACAAACGAGATTAAATTGGGAGAAAAATGATGCAATCAGAGTGCAAGGATTACGACATCAGAATACTAAATCAGACATGCAAGATTCCTGATTATTCAATAACTCACATCCTCCCACCATGAAAAAAAGAAAGAAAATAAGATAAAGTTCTTTAGAAGTTTCTTCAGGACTTTGATGTAGTGGTGTATGAATGCAGACACAGTTTCCATCACGATACTATTTAGATTTAATATTTACATCATGCTCAGAAGAAGAAAATATGAGATGACAGCTTTGTCTACACTGGTCACACATAAAAATTCACCTTCATATAATAATTTACAATCTTAGCCAGGAAAGATTATTAGGGTAAGTACACCTCAGAGACACCAGCAGAGCTTGTCTTTTGGACAAAACTGGTGCTTCTCCTTTAGCACCCCCTCTTCACTGCCTTAGGTCAAATTTAACCATCTTTATTCATTAGTTAATCATTACACTTTGTACTACATTATTCTTATCTGAAAAGTTAAATGATGGGTGGAATTTTGAACAACTAACCTAGCCCTTATGTGCTTCTTTCAATATCCTAAGGGAGTCCTACTGGTATAAGGTTAAGAAACATGCTTTAACTGAAAAAGAAAACAGCAGCCCGAAGCTGTTTACGTTGCTTTACTTGCCTGTTCTGGCCAACATGCTATGAGTAACTTCCAGTGGAGCTGCATCTTCCTGTAAAAACAAAATCATTCCCTCTTGGGAAGGGGCCACATCTAAAGTCAACATGGTGGCAGGGTTCCCAGGCTCTGGAAACTAAGCGACAGCTGACATATGAAAATGAGACCAAGCTGCACTGGACGGACAATCAACAAGGTAGCATAGTATATGTACTTATTATTTAAAAAAAAGTCCCACTAGCATATTACAGATATGCTTGCAGCCTTGTTGCTGTTCTTGATAGCATTTGTAATTATAGAAAACATTTGCTTGTAGTTTTGTTAAACCCAAAATAGAAACAAGGTTTCCAACCTCAGTTAGAATGGGCAAATACTTGTTGCTGTTTTCAGAGAATATACTTTAACTAGTCATATTTAACAAAAAAAAGCACTGGTGTATGCAGGCAGACTAAATAGCTCTAGCAGGGTACACTATCTCCTATAAATACCAAATCTGACACAGGAAAGAGATGTTTCTGCTGTAAGTGCTAAGCAAAGAGTCCATGTTTAGCTCACTGAAAGTAAAAAAAATCAGCAGATCCTTTTCTTTTCAGATGTTGCAGGTGTTCTATCAATGTCCTGTGGTCTTGCATTAAAATCCTGGAAAATGTTGAACAACGCTGCATTCAGGAACACTTCACCATCCCTGCACGTTCTTCCTCAGTGGCACAAAGACACAGTTGTCTGTCAGGACCTGTTGTGTTTTTTACATTTTGTATTTTCTGTGTATTTTTATTCAGATTATAAAAAAAACCATATCTAGTATGCTTATCTTTAGTGGACTGCAGACAATTCATCAACTAGCATGGATGTGAGAAGTATATCAAAGTATCCATTCACTAATTTCTGGTTCCCATAGGATGCTCAGCTTCCACCTAGGAGGTACACTCCCTGATACTGGGCCCTTCAGCGTCAGAGACTGCCTAAACAGCACTATTTATGGTTTAATTTAGTTTGTTTAAAAAAATAATCTTTTTTACCCTTTCAGACAGGAGTGTGGAGTATCTTAATGCACAAAGGTGTCCCCTGGTGTCTCAGTCATCCCTATCAGCCAAGACCCCCTCTTCTTTCACCACCATGCATGAAGTGTTCCCTGTTGCCTTGACAACCTTATGGCCAGTCGGGCCTCTCTTGGTTGGTCTCTCTCTGTCTTTCTCTGGATACACAGCGACTGCTGTTCTTGCCCCCAAGG
Source organism: Rhadinocentrus ornatus (assembly GCA_037177495.1). Taxonomy (NCBI): domain Eukaryota; kingdom Metazoa; phylum Chordata; class Actinopteri; order Atheriniformes; family Melanotaeniidae; genus Rhadinocentrus; species Rhadinocentrus ornatus. Next base: position 26,488,153 of record JBAMHW010000001.1, on the reverse strand, counting down.
AGCTGACAGAGGATTCACTTAGGTGGTGCAAAGAAAAAGGTACATGCATGTCCTTTCATTCTCTCCCAAATGATTCAATTACACAAACACAAACAGGAAAACAGCTCCAGTCAAACTGAGAGGAAGCCTTTTGAGATTTATTTGATGCTTGAATACATCTAAAAACAAGATTCCTGTATCTTGGTATGAATTAGCACTATTACAAGTGCTGTCTTATTTTATAATGAGAATAGATTTTGTGCTTCAAATTGTGAGCACAGTACTCTGGTGCTTTCATTCATTCAGCTAAACTTTACTCCAAAGGTCAAAAGAGTCCCACTTGGAATTATTCTATATTTGATAGTGTTTTGTTGTTTTTTTAAGGACAATTGCTTAAACATCACTGACAATTACTGTGATGTTTATGGAGCAGTATTGGTCCTGGGATGCTAGGAAAGCCCGATGTTAAGTTAGCGAATGAGAGTCCTTGTGCTCTTGCTTGTGCATCAAAGACATGGTGGCTATCAAAATCTTTCATGGGTGTGATAAAATCCTGACCAAAACCTTATCCTTTACCAAACCAAATAGTTTTTGTTCTCCTAACAAGACAGAAACTAAAAGAAAAGAGTGAGCGCATGAAAAGTGGAAAGACAAGAGTTGAATGTTAAAGTTATATCTCTCTCTCCCCTCCTGTCGAGCTTAAGTATTAGGAATTTTGCAGTGGTACTAGTAAAGATTTGGTAATGATAGTGTCTAATATATCATAATGTCTTGCTCTAGAATCACTGAATTAGTTCAGTTTGTACTGGTGTAAAAACACAAGGATGGTTCAGATTTTTGAAGAGTTTGCAAGAGATTAGCACAGGTTAGCCAAAAGCAGAAAGAAACTTAGTTGAGGAAAGAATACCGGACTTATTTAGCAAAAGACTTGTATTGTACTTGAAGTTGGGATTGCTGGTAATAATGCCATTGAAAGATTATCATACATTTTTTTTTTTTTTTTATTCCTGCAGGAGAAAACCTAAGCTGCTGCCTCTCTCTTATGTAAAGTTCAAATGAGGCACATGATGACATCAGGATGCAGGCATGTCATGTTAAGTTGTTTGGTGTGCTTGTGTGCTCCTACCTGGATCAAACATATACAATGGTTAAAAAAACCCAACAAAAAACAATAACCTAAGAGTTCTAAATCCTCTTGTCATGGAAACATTAATAGTATGAACCACACTTAAGATCAATATTCAGGCCTCATTATGATCAGTTTACTTTTTGTTTTTGAGAATTCTGGGAAATGCCAACAGTCCATCTGGCAAATTTGTTCCCTCAATCAGTAGTGAAAGAGAAAGAAAAACAAAAAAACAGCACAGACTGCTTTGTCTGACACTGTGCTCCTTGAAAACAAACAGGTCTCTTTTGGCAGTGGAGTACATAATCATGATTATTATTGTCACCACAGCCAGATTAACTCAGACAAAAGACATGAGGTTGATAACTGCAGGGCAGCTGCATTTGCTTCCAACATCATGTCCAATTCCACCTTAACATGAATACCACACAATGCCAACAGAGCAGGGGGACTTTTCTCATGTTCTGTTACCAGGAATTTAATGAAGTGATGGGGCAATGGTTATCACTTCCTCGTCTTCTCTTCAGCTGTGGCTCATCAGCTTTAATTGCTTAGTTTTGTCTTCAAGGAGCTTTTACTCTGTGTGTATGTTTAGCTTTCCTTTGGCAGAACAAATTGTTCTGTTCTTAACAGGACCTTCCAGTCTAAAAAAAAAAAAAAAAAAAAAATCTGGTCGAGGGACTCTTAGAGCATATAACAAAGAAGGAGAGAGGCAGGTGCTGTTGTAAATTCATCCTCTCCACATAACTTTTTGAGGACACTAAAGTTAAACACTGAAGGGTTTATCTTGCCATGCCATTGGTATAGCGTTAGACTTCCTCAAAACTGAAGTACTTTTAAGAAATAGATATAATTTATTAGCTTTTTTGGTCACTGAGTGCCCAAGAGCATAAGAGACAAAAAGGAAGACAGACACAGGATGTCTCTCTGTCTTAAACCACTACTTAAGAAGGCAACTGAAGAGAAAAGCAAAAAACATGGAGTTTTCCCTCACTGTGGGCCTACGCAGTGACAGAGGGACAGATACACAGGAACAGCTTGTTTTGTTGATACTGGAAATGAAGCTACAAATCACCCAAGTAACCAAACAAAATAATTCTTTAATCAGAAATGTGAACAGTGACAGAAGTCAAAGCTTGACGAAGAAAAAAATGATCTAACTCTTACTGGCTTCTTTCACACATTTCCATCAGCTTGACATACATTTTACAAGTATGAGAACCCCCAAGCTTTGCTGAGTCGGATAAACGTCATCCCAAAACCTGTTATGGGATTAAAACACCCATGCCTGATCCTGTCATAGCATTATCTTGCAGAATGTTATGGTATAACCAAATCTTATATATAACCAAATTTTTAAGGGTAAGTGAAAATCTTTTACAATTTACAGTTTCGAGAGAAAAAATCAGTAACTGATTGACCCTTCTTTTAAGCAATGTCTGTAAAGTCAATTTCTAGGACAGAGAATATATTAAGTCACACACAGTTACAGAGGGGGATGCCATCTTTTATTACCACGAAGATGGGCACTGTCCTTTATTTCAAGTTGGAAATACATGTACCATCATGCTGCTACATATACACACTTGAGAAGTAAATATTCACCAGTGTAAATAATCCCCACTACTTGGAAAGCATTTGCTACATGCTGCTGTGCTCGGTGGTTTAAGGATTTATTAACTATTTTCAGAGCATAACAAAATATGCATAATAGTGAGCCATTTTTGATCTTTAAATGTTTATTTCACCATGTATTCAAGAAGATGCAGTGACACTGAGGCTGTGGACTCTGGGGGAAGTCAGCTATATTTATATAGTTTTAAAAAGACATGAGAAGGATTACCAAAATGCTGAGGGTCAGGTCTTTTTTTTCTAACTTAGTTGATGTCATGGCTGTAAGTAAATGATATTAGTTAGCCTGCAAACCAGTTTATCACCTTGATAAAAGGTCAGTGGAAGAGTTAGTCATTCGTGCTTTTAAACTGACAGTAAGTCATTCACACAATCTGTACAGCAGCTAGCCAGCCAGCCAATTAATCAGCTTGGCAAGCAGCCATCCACAAGACTGATGGCATAGTGGGAACATAAGGGAAATAGGAAAAAGCTGATGAAAGCATTTCTTTCAATGACAGCTAATATTGTCATAGCCATGAAGCATTTTACACAGTTCAGCAGAGCTGCAGAGGGGGAGAAATTGACTGGTTGTAAATGAGGGTGTGACTGAATAAAACAATTAATCAAAGTGTTAATTAGTTCTGTTTGGGAAAATTTGCTGGAGAACCTAAAGTAATTCCATATTGGTGCATTTCCTTTACCATTCCTCTTTTGTTATGAGTATTTAGAAGAAAAATCAAAGGGCAGGAAATGCGCCATGAAGACATCATTGTTCCCCCTCTTTGATGGGCTGTACATGATCTGTCAGGGTCATGTGCAAATGTCAGACCTGCCATTTTGGACTTAGTTAACTGTTAAGGGAATTCAACTCCCAAGAAGCAATAAGACCTGTCAAACAGTGGCAGACGTCTATTCACTGCACTGTAGGGGAAGGCCCAGCAATTATTGCCTTATTGTAAGTAATGTGAATCAAGTGGAGCTTGAGGCGGATGTCCCTGATGCTTCTCAATAGTGTTTTGTGTACGGGCCAGTCCAGGAATGAATACCCACATATTCTGCCTCTGTCTCATTAAACACTCATATGCACGCACGCACTCACACGCCAATAAGGGGAAAAAAACCCTTTGAGATGTGTGTGTGGTGGTGGTTGTATTAAAGTGGATAGGTTCCCCATGATGTCAGCCATCTGACCGTTCTCATCTTGATGAGGTCAGCTTCCTCCTGCCCAAATAGGAACAGATTATGGTCACATTGGCTGTTCTTTAGACTGCATAATATAGACCAAATAATGTTTAGCAGGTCTTAACATATAAACGGAAACTCTCAGTAAGCATGAAAAAAGAAAAAATAGGGGAGAATAGTTGGTCCGCTTTACAGATACGCAGCGGACTAACTACTGCAAAACAAAACTATAAACTAAACCCAAATGCAGGAAACAATGACAATGACTTTGTTTTTTAATTATACAGTTGCTGGACAATTAACTAAACATTCCAAAACATGAACAATTTTAATAAATCAGAATTTAAAACAATCTAAAATTAATTGTGCAAATCACCTGCCACGTTGGCATCCCCAACGCACAGAAGCCATACAAACAAGTCAATGCACGCTCCTTTAAATCTCACGTGGCCAGGAGAAAAAATTAAATTTAAAATTAAATGCCTGTGTGCAATGTTACAACAAGAAAAGCCACTGAGGTTACAAAGAAATTGCTTACCAAGCTCACTCTCAACTTGAGTCTCACGTCATCACCAGCCTTCCTCACACTTCTTTAATGCACTCCTCTGCTAATCAGAGAGGCAGCATCAACCACCAGGTGACACTGCTAATGCAAGTCCAGTTTTGTTCCAGCAGTTTTTTCCCTTTATAACAACAGTATTTATGTAATAAAAAGACAGTTTACAATAAAACTCACAATCTGTAAACACTTGTGATGTTTTTCCTTTTCAAAGGGTGATTTGTGAGTGGAAAACACATTACTCAACAAATCAATGCTGGCAACACAACTTTCCTAACTATGCATTAAATGCCACCAATAAATTAAAGAGCATTAGTGAATCTGTAGCTTCAGGTTCATTGCATTATTTTCTTACTAACGCAGTAATGTAACACACTTGGTTTGATTCTCAGTTGTTTTGCTATTTGACTTACAAATACATTTTCAGCAGAACTGCAGCTGAATTTGATCTGTCAGGGCAAACTATTTTGGTTCAGCTTTTCTCCCCACCCCACTTCCAGTGCTAGCTAGCTAGCTATCTATCTATCTATCTATCTATCTATCTATCTATCTATCTATCTATCTATCTATCTATCTATCTATCTATC
>JBAMHW010000001.1:26421735-26461053 GCA_037177495.1 Rhadinocentrus ornatus | reverse complement strand
GGTAGGTATTTTCTGTTTTAAAACAACAATGGCGTCCAGTATGGTTCAGTGTCTTTATTAGTTTGTGGAAGAAAATGTATAAATAATTTGATCAGCTTCTCATCAACTTGATCACTGGTTATTGTTTTTAGACTGTTTTAAACGGTGGTTACCACACAAATTCAGCCACAAGATCCAGATATCTGGCAAAACGTGATCCCAAACTGACGTAAGCGCCTGCGTAGCAGGGGTGCACGTCAGGTCTGGAATAGGTACGCGTCGAGCCTACAGCGGTTGTGCAGATGCCGCACAAGCATAAATCTGCCTTTACACATACTGTTAATTATGCTATAGCTGGAAACTATTTCTATAAAGTCAGCTTCTTCTTTTTCCTCTCACTCATCAGCTCTATATAAATGTTGCCAGCCTTTAGCAGTCAGGTCTCTGCAAGCCTGTGTTGAGTTAACTAACTACCACTTTAAGCATTATGCAGAGCAGTGGCCTAGTTCATGCCCTCGTCAGTGTAATTTTAGCTGTGTGCGTCTTAGCATGCATGCATTGTGGGTATGTCTGTTTTTGCTCCTCTGTCCTTTCACACTGTCTCTGCATCTGGGTGTCATTGAGTGATGGGAGTTAAGTCATGACACTGTGCAGATGTGCAGCACTCAGATCAGCAGTGCTGAGCTAGTGTGAGTAGTTTTATGGTTGTACCAATGATGTATGTTTAGCTTCTTTTCACTCCAGTGGCTGGAAAGAGGACACACTTTTTTTTAGGGAGTTGGTGAAAATACAGACATTTTACATGGTTGGTTTGATTGACCTGTTGTTGCTGAGGAATTAATGCTGATACCAGGTTTAAAGGCTGAATTTGGGTAAAAAAGAGTTCTGTAGTCGATCTAGACCAAAGAATCATATATTGTCTTGTAAAAAAATCGATTCTCAGATACTAATCGATTCTAAAGTTTAATATTTAGTTAGATATTAATTAGCACGGGTATCGATACTTAAATGCCACTTTGGCGTCTGCTGGTTCACGAAAAAAAACAAACAAAAAAACAGCTGTCGCTATCCATTTTATACAGGCACTGCAGCAGGCAGCCCCACCCTACAGATTCTCCCTGGAGGACCCATTGTTTGCAGTGTTGCCAACTTAGCAACTTGTCGCTATAATTAGCGAGTTTTTAGAGCTTCTTAGCGGCACTTTAAAGAAATAAAAGCGACTAGCACGAATTTGGAGACTTTTTCTGGTGTAATCAGAGACTTTGAGACTGATGTGAAAACACTTGTTTACAATTCTCGCAATGTCGCAGATTATAGCGCAGGCTCCTCCCCTGTCCAGAAGCACAAGAGACTCGTGTTTGAGCTGCAGGAAGAGCAGGAGACACTGTCTTCTGCTCCATAACCAGCCTGAAAATGAATTGCACAAAGCTGCTACCGGCTGATCAAACCCTGGCTTACAGTCAGATATTAATGCCTTTTAATGTAGATTGTTTACAAAAACATTTAAAAAGCTAATCTTTTATGTTTGTAATTAATCTAATTTAAAAAGTAGATAGTCTTAACTAGTTTGTTCATTCTATTTGCTTGATCTCATCTCAAGCATTGTGAAGAAAAAGACAAACTAGTGGTTGAAATGATTTATTTTTTATGTTTTGCACCACAGTGAGCAAACTGTTAGACTGTATGAAAACCATCTCTGCACAAACTAATGGAGCTTTAAAATAATCTGTTTACTTTAAGCTGTAAGTATATTTATTAATATATTTTTGTTGTATTGCCTACATTGTGTTGTTATCCCTCTTTCAGAGTATCGAAAATAGTATTATCCTTAGAATCAATATCAAGTTAGAAATTTTATTATCGTGACAACCCTACTCTGCACAAACTAATAGTTTTAAAACATTACACTGTTAATGTTTTTTCTGTATATATATATATTTTAAATCTATTTTTGTTTTATTGTTTGCATTGTGTGATTTTTGTGGTGCTTTGATTTTGGTTCAAAGAATACATTAAATATTTTCTATAAATGCTACCAAGAACCTTTGGACAATCTCTAAAAAATGGAAGCAAAAGGTTATTTGTATCAGGTTCATCGAACAGCTCTCATAATGCAGATGGAGATGGAAACAGCAATGATTTGTTTACATTTTGAAAAAACAAGTATGCAGATATTTATATGAGCAGTTTATTTAAAGAGTGTGCAGAAACCTTTGTTACTGGAAAAAAAAACTGAAATGAAAGTTCTCAGGCAAGTTCTGGTGTTATGTGGAGCATCTGTCCTGTATGATGCCTCAGAAGATTTATGGACATTTATTTGTGGCAGGCATCAGACATGACAGCATCCATGCATAGTGAAGATCTTGTGTGTTTCTATATTATTATTTAGTACACACTATCATCTAGGAGACATTTGGTTAGATTCAATCGTAAAAAATACAGGCAGGTTCATAAAAATGTATCTTTAGCAACCAGAAAACTAAAGCATCCTTCAAAAGAGGGTATAAAGTTGTGCTGTTGGTCTGGGGAGAACTTTAGGATACAGATCCTGCTGAGACCAAAGAATTTTGAGAAATAATTTAAGATGCTTAGACCAAGCTTTCTGACAAATTGCTTTTAAAAATAATCTTGTAAAGTGTACTTATTATTAAAGAGCTGTTGAGGACGATTTAAATGAGGTATTCTCTCTTTGTTAAGCTATATTTTCTGTGAAGGTAATTGATTAAAACAAACCACCATTATTTCTATACACAGTATCAAATTTGTGAATACTTCCATCCTTTCAGTTTATAGGTGTGACTGACTGCTGTGTAAGCATCATAACAGAAAAACTGTCCACAATCTGATCAAAAAGCACGTGTATATATTAGGGCTGGACCATATGAGCAAAACTTGTATCACAATATATTTCTTTATTTCGGTTGATACGATATAATTCCAATATACATATAAACAAAATAAAAACCTAAGAAAAACTGCCAAAAAGTCCACAACAGATGCTGTAAAACTAAAAATGATTTTGCCAAGTTTATGAAACTCCTTTAGTAAAACATTTTAGAAATAAAACTGTCCAATAAATTGTCCCTAAAAGTCTCCAATAATAACAGAAAAAGTCGCTAGATCTGTTGTCATTCGCTTTAAAAAACAAAACAAAACAAAAAGTTGCTAGAGGGGAGGGAAAACAAACGGCACAAAGGCGCTAAGTTGGCGACACTGAGCCAAACCAGTTCCGTACCACCGAGTTAGTCTTTCCTCTCTTATCAACTATGTTGTCTGCTTTCTCTTCGCTTGTAGAAGCTTGTTCAGTCACGTTTGCGTTACAGACATGAGCACTCGTTTTGTAGCTAAAACTAGCGTTGGAGCCTAGCCTAGCCTAGCCTAGCCTCTAACCTTGCGCTGAGCGCCTAGCCTAGCCTAGCCTTTTACCTTGCGCTGAGCTGCTGCTGGGCTTTTTTTATTTTTTTACTGCTGGGATTGGTCGGCGCTCATTGGTCAGGCTCCGTGTCTGTGGTGTACGTCATCACTTACGTAGCCAATGTGTTGCAGCTCTTTCTGTTCGGCTTGAACGACAGTCAGTGAAACGCTGTAATCTTATACTATATGTATATCGAAATATCGGAAATTTGTTCAAAACTCATACAACCGTTATTGAATAAAAGTATATCGCAATATATAGTTTCATCACCAGGCTTAAAATGAAACGTACAAAACTGCTGTTGGCTGATCCCTCACTGACTTACCTTCAGATATTGTCTATTAATGAAGAGTTTGGACAAAAGTATTTAAAAAGTTTAAAGTGTTGACATGTTCCAGACTCCTAATTAAAAAAACAAAACAATGACACCTAATAAAATGAAACTAAAAAATAAAGAAAATATTGACTGAAGAATTTAGTTATATTTTATTATTCTTTGCTGATCCGGCAACGGTGCATCTGAAGCATTTCCACTTATAGAATATGCTGAGTCAGAAGATGAAGCACCAGTTGTTGCTCACTCTTTTTTTTCTGTTTTTTCGTAGCAATTTTGAGCACTTTTTTTTAAGCCTAGTTGAAGCACCTTTGTTTAAATCTTTAAGAATAACATAATTAGCCTATGTTATAGTTTAAAGTTAAAGCTGTTATTATTGAGAAAGGTAAAAGTTTAATTTGACCTTTGATGGTGATTTCAAATTACATTGTTTGCAGGCTGATTTAGCCTTGCTAGATACAAATAAAAGGTGAACATTAATTTATTGTACATTTTTTATTTTCTCAATTGTAATACTGGAGGAGTTTCATAGACTTGGCAAAATAATTTTTAGTTTTACAGCATCTGTTGTGGCATTTTTGGCTCAAAGAGAAAAGATAAGAAGGAAGGGATGAAAAAAAAGAAGCAAAAATGGCTTTGAGAGGGAAGAAAAGGGGGTCAAGTATCCATGGAAACATGAGGAAAGAGTGGTGGAAGAGAGGAAGGAGTCTTGTAGTTTGAAACTGCAAAAGCCACAAAACACTGGAACAAAATGGTAGCCCACAGCAGCATTAAAGCAGCTGCAGAGCTGACATCTATTGAGACTTAAAAATGATATTAGCTTCACCATGGATGGATTTTGATGATTTTCAGGTAATCTCTGAAATTCAATAAGGAACAGCTCATTTGGTTTTGGGGGTGATCTGGATCACTAACGCTAGAACCGTCAACATTCCAATACCCCCTAAAACCGCCAGAGGGGGTCATTTTGATACTGTGCTGCTGCAGTGTAAAAATGATAAAAGTGCCGTTTACAGAGGCCAAATTTTTTTTCTCCCCTTTGAATCAGACCCCTCCCCGTCAAAAAGCGCTCATACGAGGTCTTTTCACAGCAGCTCCCAGACGGCGTTCATCTCTTTTTCATGACCAGGCTGAAAATTAAACGTACAAAGCTGCTGCTGGATGATCCTGTGCTGGTTTACCATCAGAGTAATGTCTATAAATGAAGAGTGTGGACAAAAATATTTAAAAAGTTACAAGTGTTGTGACATGTTCCAGACTTCTAATTAAATAACAAATTACACTTTAAAAACTAAACTAAAAAATAAAGAAAATATTAACAGAATTATTTATTTGTTTTGCTGTTTAGGTTGTGTTTTTTTTTTTTTTTTAATCAATTTTTGCCTTTTCAATGACATCCCTCTTCATGGCAGCATCCGTTACAGCTATATGCACTAGGCTGATTATGCTAATTAGTGACTTTTAGCGACTTTTAGGACAGCCGATAGCTACTTTTCTTACTGAGGAGTTGGGCACAGTGGCTGGAGAGGAGTATCAGTCCCTGAAGCTGTTTATTGCTGGGAACTACATGTTCATACCATGTCCTATGGGGGATGATGGTATGTCGTTCTGCTTCGAATACAAAGTGAATATCAAATAAAATCATCAAATCTCATTTGATTTGACAAGATCTATGTCTACTTGTTTTGTATTAGTGCGGCCAGGAGTTTTTTTTTCTATTTTTTATGTTATGTCAACTGCTGCACAAAAAAAAGTGAATTGTAAACTTCTTGTCCAAGTATTTATCACTAATACAGTGAAAATGAGAGGAAATGTGAATATTTGCTTTGCAAGGCGATTTCAGTGTTTGCCCCTAAATTTTCTGCTTGTGCTGCTAAAGATTTAAGTTAGGGGTTGCTGTGCTCCTTGTTAAAAAGGTTAGTCTGGAGCCCTGGTTTGTCTGTCTGTTAGCAACATAACTCAAAAAGTTATTCATAGATTTTGATAAAATTTTCAGGAAATGGAATAAGGTAATTACATTTTGGGGTGATCTAGATCACTCTCTGGATCCAAGATTGATAATTCTTTAATGTTGGGAGATAGGGATAATTTAGCCATTACAGCTTCTAACTCCTCAGATAATGCCCGGAATCATTGGTTAATAAAAAAAATAAAAAATTACAAGATAACATCATGGTAGATGTTACAATCTGACATTGTTTGATCCCAATCATGTTAATATCCTGGATCTGGTGATCTATAAGGTTCAGAATATAGGGGGACTGGGTGGGCTATTCGCCGAAAAGTTAGTTTTTTTGGCAGGACATCTCCTTACCGTGGTTTGACCTCACTGGGCGAGGTCTGTGGACCACAAATAATTAATGGCATAACATGTAAATGACGATAGATTTCAGCCACCGCTTTATCAAGGCCCGATCATTCGTACGCTGGGATTGGTCAGATACGAACATTTCATAAATCCCACGTGAATCCAAAATCGTAAGATAATTCCTCCGATCAAATGTGCTCTCATTTTTACCATAAACTGTATATAAAAGATGGACGGAGCCTACGTTACGTCACCCGTATATTTCTGAAAAGCAAAAGGGAAGCATTCTTGGCGGTTCCTACCATCCCAGAAAATACAAAAATGGGCGAAATGGCGGAGCTGAGAGGGGGGCTGTGAGTGTGGGGGTGGATAATTGATGTCTTTCAAACTTTGAGCTGCCTGTTGCCATAGATATATACACTAGATGCCGCATTAAGGCTTGTCAGGCACATGAACACGGCTGCCATCTTGGGCCGGGGTTGGAAATCCAGTCAGATCAGTCAGACTGGGTGTGTGAAACCAAAATGCCAGATTTTTGTGCTGCATACGGATGTTCCTGTAAAAAAAAACACCGAAACCAAGAAACAGGGGATAACATTTCACAAGTAAGAAGTGGTTTTATATTATTTAACTGTTATGAACTTGTTGAATTTGATGTATTTCTTAAGCTAACATAAATGAAACTGGCTTATGTCAGGAGAAGAAAATAAAAAAATGTTTTTGTTAGTAAAACCATGATTACAGTAAGATTATTTAAGTGGCATCTGGCAATCAGCCACTTCATATAATTGTGCTAAGTAGGTCATGTCATTTCAACGTTAACTATTAAATCAGTTCTGCGGCGCAAACAATAACTTTAACTGTTGAACTGTAGCTACAGAAGACCTGAGAACTGAGCGATGTTCAGATGGATGTTTTGTATGTTTCTAAAAGATAAATGGAGGAGGCGGCATAGCTAGCAGCACTCAGGAGGAGAGACTTTGTTCAGTCGTCTGCAGCCGTCATTTTAAACCAGAGAACTTTGACAGGGCTGGACAGTCAACTCGTTTAAAGGAAGTAGGTGATACCATCCATTTTTAATTTTCCCAAGCATCTTTGCCACGTTAGTGTCATGACAATTTCTCATGTAATTACAATATTTCACTAACACAAAGGAGTCCCGATTAAGTGATAATAAATACACTATTAGAAATGGTTCATTTTGAATGAACCCTTAAGTACTTACTCTTACAAATTTCTCTGGTCGTGAATACTATGTTTATTTTATTTTCTTTGACGTGTTAAAAAACGTCTGTTTAATATTGGTGTTGTTTTCTTTGGTACCTTTTTTATCAGGCTCATTACTTGCTGGGCTCGTCACATCAGAGGTAAACCTGGGTTCTTTATTTTGTACCAATGGCGAGAGGACCAGATAGGCCAACTTTTTTTTTTTTTTTAACGAGTGTTTGTTTTTCTGTTTTTTTTTCTCTTTATTTTTTTAACTCGTTGCTTTATTTTCTATTTATTTCTATTATTCATTATATAAATACAAGTATTGAACAAAAAAATATCAGTATGCATGTGGGTGTGTGTCTGAGTATGTGTAAGTGTATGATATAAAATAATAATAATAAAAAAACATCTGTTGTAAATATGTATGACATTTCTAATAAACAAAACAGATTAAAAATCGTTCGAAAATTCAGTGAGTTATGTGATTTTTATCGTTGATAGACCTCTGCCTCTGTTGAATAATGCAGTTAGTAGATGCGGCTTACCCTGGCCCAAGATGGTGGCCGCGTTGATGCATCGTTCCAATGGACATTAGCGTCAGAGGCAGCATCTATGTGTGTGTATATATATATATATATATATATAGCTGGCCTGTATCTAAGAGCTAACTGAGCCAACTCGAATCTAATATGAGCTAACAGGCCAACGAAGGTAGGTGGGTTGAAGCTAAGGCGCACTGTTAGCTGGCAAAAACCTGCGTTTGTGCTACACTCTACCTTCTTGCTGCGAATTTTGGATATATGTCAATCAAAAGGACACGCCCCTAATTATGCCGAACTTAAATAATAAATAACATCCAAATGGATGAGTTAGAAAAAAATTCACCCCCCTCACAGTTGTCATGAAGGTAAACATGACGTATTAATCCTAAAATGTCTTTTGTACCAGACTTTAAACATGTTTATTTCGGCTGTGAAGTTGGTCTTTTTAACATGGGAGTCTATGGGGATTTGCTGTTTTTGGAGCCAGCCCCTAGCGGATGAGGGGTGCCGCGTAGACTTCACATTTCACCAGCGGAGGTTGATTTTCACGTTGTTTGATAAATGAGGGCCTCCAGTACTTCTAGTTTTCTCATAATTCCATTTAAAGCAATTGTTTTTGGCAGCTTCAGGCCCTGGAATTAGAAATGCACCGATCTTACATTTTAAAAAAACCAAGTACATGTACCTACCAGATTGATAGCTTTAGCCGAGACTTTCCCACCAACAGGGATGCAATGCTGCCGTGCTATTCTTCATTGCTGTTGGCCAGAAACCTTTTATTTCTATATTTAAGCTTTTTTCATGAGCTGATGGCCTACTTCATCATACAAAAATGTCCCACAATAAAATAGCAACACATTGTGAGCTTGTTGTTTGTTTTTTTAATCAATAATTACACAATTAAAAGGAATGGTTTTAGACTCAGAAGGCTTCCCAACCAGCAGCAGATACTTTGGGATCTACTTAGGCTTCTGCATCGCACAGATAAAGTGCTAACTGTGGAATCAATTACTCTAAAGAAGCAAAGAGCATTCTGACTTTGGTAACTGTGGCTTCATTTCTGAGAATTTTCTGAAGTGCAATACTCAGGGTTGCCAACTTTAAGAAGTGAAAATAAGGGATGCCACCCACAGCTCCTGAAAGCCATGACCACCACGGCCCGACTCCCGTGGGGTGGGCAACCCACAGCAGTGGTGTGTTTTATTATGGCCAGTGTTCTTAGCAAAGGGGTAATTTAAATAAGCAATTAGTTATACTTAAAGCTCAAAATGCTTTATTACACATACATTGATTATTGTACAACATTATTGCATATAAAGTGCTGTTAATTAAGCTCCATAAAGCTGTAATAACATGCATCCCTGTTTAATATAAAAGAGGAAAATATAACAAAATATTGTATGCACACAACTTAGTAATTGCACAATCACATAACTTAGTTAGAGATACTTGATAGTCTACCACATGGCAGCAGCACCAGTTACTGAAGCAGATCTGTTTGTGTGGAGCAACAATAAATAAAAACAAAACAAAACACCAAACCCTGTCGTCGACGCCGCCGCCATGATTCAACTATGTGTTATGGGATGTGTCTAACTGCTGTGTGTGTGGTTCAGCCAGCTCAGTGCGTGTGTGAGCGTGAGTGAACGTGCACACGGAGGAAAGCGTGTAAATGACAGTGCAGTCTTTTAATAAAGCCGTTTCTCAGCCAACCGCTGCCTTCCTTTCCTCGTGTTTCACCCCGTTAATAAGTGTAGAGAAGAGCTAAGGGAGTTAACCCTAAAGCGAATGCTACTTCGGCCCTGGAGAAGACGGATTTCCCCGTGTCTTACGATCACGGTCAGATGAGGAAAACCGGAAAAGTTAAACATATGGATGAATAAACTGCTTGTCTGTGCACGCTGCACGTTTAGTGGTGGGCGTGGCCAAGGTGCAGCAGCATTGCTGACTGACAGATTGCGCTCAAAATAGGAAGAAATGTCGTGGATTTTTAATGTCTGGCAATAAACCCTCTGAACAATTTTGTCTTGTCTCATCAACGAAATCTTATAAACGTCTCGTCATGTTTTCGTCATCAGAGACCCACGTTTAGCTCGTCACTGTCTCTTTATCGGCATTAAAAAGAAGTTCGTCAACTAAATAAATTAGTTACCGTTGACAAAAACAACACAGCTGAATGGTTTTGGTAATAGCCATTATAAACTCTGTAAGAGAAGAGAAAAGTTTGATGCTGGATGTAACTGGAAAGTGTTACCAGTACAAACCTGAGCTCAGTCAAGCCAGTTATACATAGTTAAATTAAAAATGTATACTTCTCCTTGGTAAACTAAGTTAACAAGACAGAAACTTCATATTTCAAAAACATTCTATGTGTTTATTTGCACTTTTTTTCTTATCTTATTCAGGGATAAAATGACTAAATGTCTCACACTGACTGCCCTCCAAATGTGCAGTTACTTCCTTCTGTCGTTCAAATATAACCTGCTATATTATTCACTTAGTGGTATGAGGTCAGTTATTGCTATAGCATTCAAAACATGACTGATGTCCTTCAGTGACTGAAAGAATACAAGTAAGAGAAGATTTTTTATTTATTTAAATAGCCTTAGAAAAAAAAGGGCATTTGATGCATACGAGTCCCACCTTCTGCCTTTAAATGTCTGTTACTGAAACAGCTGGAGTATGGGATCAGTGTATCATTATACTTTTTAGGACCGTTTAGCTTATATAATTTATCACTTAACTGAGCATATCAGTTTACATTAGAATAAACGTTTCACTGCCCTCTGGCGAACAAAGAAAGCAATGTCAGAAGAAGTAGCATGTCATTCAAGATTCAGTTTGATTATTGTCATGCAACACAAGTTAGTATAACAGAGCTTAAGATCCTCATTATGCTACAGACGGGATGAATTCAGTAGTTGCATCTTCTTTTTCTTCCTTTTGGTATCGTCTTTTAGTATCTTACTGGGTTTGGAGGTGGAAAATCGCACCATTTTGTACAACACCCATCCATACTATAAAGAAGTAAAGAACAAGCACATGAGACCTGATCGAACTGGCAACGAAACCTTTGGCTGATTTATTGTTCTCTTTAAAATCCCATAAATGCACCAGCTATCGCGTGATGTCGCAATTCTTGCGTGATGGTGTGAACTGGAGAATCCAGCCACGGCAGAGGCACTCTGCTCTGAAACGCTCCCGGTGTGACAGGGTGCCAGGCGGAAAGCTCGGCATTTCCCTCCGCGTTCTGTGGAACAGAGGAGTTATAACTTATTAAATCATGTCATACTTTAACAAGAAGTTATTTTTACAACCTGCAGTACTTCAGTTTACACTCATTTAAAGCTGTTCCATCTTCTAAACTTTTAGTTAAAGGTGTAAAACCTTAAGAGGGAATGCTGACTTTCTTTTGTTTCACATCTATTTAAATAAGCTGCAACAATGAAAAGAAGAATTTAACTAGAAATTAACTTTGAAAAATAAGATGGCATTTTTAATAAGTATTTGATGTACATAACTTGATGACCTGTATATTTAAACTTTTGGCTTGTTGTCATTTTGTTGAGATAAAAATCTTGCCTACCTTGTCGCTTACTTCGTCTTGGAACAGACAAGTAAAATATGATTGCAAAGTTGTATGACAAAATTGGTGTACTGATATATTATTGACAACTAATAACGATTTGACTGTATTTGCATGTAACTTAGATTATTTAGTTGTTTCCAGCCATTTCATTGTTTAGAAAAAAGAAGAGATTTTTTTTTTTAATTATATAATTTTTGACTATTGAAGAGTTTAAGTTAGGTATTCATATTAGTCAACATTACTCAGTATTTATTCATCCATTGGGATTACATAGCTAGTAGTTTGTACATGTATGCTGTCTGTAGAAGCTACCAGGTATATCCTTGTTGCTGTGTTAGGTATATCTTGTCACTAAATGACCATGTGGGATGGCAGGTAATGGGCGATGACAGCCTATTTTAGGGATAAAAGAATTCAATGGCGGAGCAAATTTTCAGACTGAGAGCTGAAACTTTGTAGTCAACTGTCAAAGTGTTTCAGATGTTTGCTGACACAAAATTTAAAACCTTAAACAGAGAAAAGAGGCGAGCGATTTCTGAGTTATTATACAGAGAAGGGGGGGGGGGGGGGGTTTGCATTGTTCAGTGTGGTTTGGACAACTTCAACTTAACCTTTGTTCCTGTTATGCCTCTTATGGTCTGCAGACGA
Source organism: Rhadinocentrus ornatus (assembly GCA_037177495.1). Lineage (NCBI taxonomy): Eukaryota > Metazoa > Chordata > Actinopteri > Atheriniformes > Melanotaeniidae > Rhadinocentrus > Rhadinocentrus ornatus. The sequence goes on along the minus strand of JBAMHW010000001.1, from coordinate 26,449,026 downwards.
AGTCCAACTTTAAAAGCCCTTTGAAAAGTATTTTAAGAAGCCCTGCAATACACCGATACCAACGCTGTACAGCTGTGGTGTCAGAAAATGAGCTGACGTATGCTGTTGAAGGCCTCAGCGATTGAAAAGAATAAGACTGGGCTTTCGGAGAATTGTTACTAATGTTGTTATTAAAATGTAATTGTATTTTTTTTTTAAAAGGATTTGCGGAAACCAACAATACCATTCTTTTCCTTTTTTGGCTGCAGCCATGTTTGTGAAACCACAAAACGGAGCGAGATCGGTTTTGTGTTCTCTTCCGCTCTCCCTCGCTCTTTTTTTCTACCTCTTTCTATTTTTCTCTGTCCAGTTCTATTCCCCTCCCCCTCTTTCTGTTCCTCTCTTCCTCTTTCATTCTCCCTCCCTCCATGTATCAGTTCTCTCTCTCTCTCTTGCACTGGCTTTCCATCATGCCTTTCCCCTTCCTCTCCTCTCTTTCGCTCTTTTTCTCCCTCTTCCTCTCTCACGTTGCATACTGCCCCTCCTTCCCTCTCTGTCTCGGTCTAACGTCGCTCCCTGTCTCATCTCTCTCTCTTTTTTTTTTCTGTCTCACTATCCGTCTTTCTCTCTCTCTCTCAACATCTTCCCCTCCCCCACCGCCTCTCATTTTTCTTTCTTTCTCTCTCACTCCTCCATTTCACTCACTCGCTTACTCTTCCCCTCCCATCCGACTCTCTATCTCCTCCCCTCTCTCCATTTCAATCTCTCTTTCATTTCATGCAATCATCTTTTTTTCTCCCTTTTTCTCTCTCTGCTTCCTCTATTACGCCCCCATTTTGTCTTCTGCCATTTCCCGCTTTCACCCTTTTCTCAATGTTCTCTCTATCATGTTGTTTACCACACCTCTATCTGACATATCTGATACAAAACTTTATTAACAATGTTTTCTATCAGAAATACAAAAGGGTTTAATCGGTTTGATTTCCAGAATATAACCTGAGTCTGGTACACAAAGCATATTTGTTTGTGTCTGTGTGTTTTTTTTTTTTTTAAAGCCTCGTGGTGCCATTTACAACATTTATATTATCCACATTAACATAATTCTCTGCCTCCTCTAACAGTGGGGTTTAAAGTTAGTTGTTTATCAACCAACATGGTAGTTTCTTTGTTTGCATGTATTCAACAAGTGGCCAACTTGCTTGGGTACAACTTAAGGGCAAATGACAGTCATGATTCAGAGGAGTGGAAGCTAGATGAACCAGGTGCCAGCCTCACCTCAGGTTCATAAAGTAGCCTCATTAGCTGAGCTGCTCCCTCTGCACATCTAGAAGCTGTAATCATTAATGGTTTACTCAGGTTTTACTGCATGTTGAGTGCATGTGCTCCACCGTGGTGCTATGTCATGCCCCACCTGTGCTGTTTCACCTCTAAACGGTACGACATGACATGCTTTGAGCGCCTGGTAATTTTCTCTACTTGTTTTCCACTGTGGATAGCACTCCCTCAGGATGGAGGAAATCTGCTGATTGTCATACTGGCACTGTGTAAAACCATAGGGAGAATACTGTCTTAAAGATGGATGAAACCACAGGGTCTGAAATTTAAAGCCAGTTAGAAGTTGCCCTGAAGTGCAAGGCTGTGTGCATCAGCACTTCTGTGGCTTCAATAGATAGACGCTACAAAAAACCAAATTATTTGTTAGTCTGATAAAAAAGCAGACTTTATGTAAACGTGTTAGTCACACTGACTTTGAATACAATTGAAGTTCTCTAAATTAGACTAAGATATTTAGCTGAAGGTCGAACAGCTTCTACATGTAAACACTCATCTAGACTCAAGTAAACCCAGGCACTCCATACTTGCTCCAGACTTCCATATATTCTCATCTTTTTGCATATTTATGAAAACAGTAAAGCTTAAGTGTATGTTGATACAGCAAAATACCCAATCAAGCTGCTCTCATGTAATTATTCTGTTTGTTTTTTTGTCAGACTGCAAACTGCATGGAAAACTTGTGAATGAAAAGCAGCCCATTGTGTGTGTAAACTTGCAGTCCCCTAAAGCATTTCCACACTCGTTCTTCGCTCTAATAACAGTAACTTAAAGATGTCTGTGCACTCAATTTTCCTTTACTTTTTTGCAAGATGACCCCCCACAGAAAAAGCTAAGTGGTAGAGTGTCATCACCTTTTTCTTGTACAGTCCCCAGCAACAGTTCCCATGTTGGGAATATTGGAGGGAATAATGCAGTCATGCTGAAGTGTGTGTGCACCAGCCCAGTTAAATGGCCAGGTTAAGCTCAACAGTAACCTGAATCAACTTCGAGTGAGCTTCTATCACGTAATACTTTTACTAGGAAAATTAAATTGGTCTATTATTATTGCCTTATCTAGATTCTCTCCTGCTGAACCATGGATTGGTGTTTCATATTTAAATAGGTATCAGGCTTCAAAGACAAACATTTTTGTCCATTAGATCTTATTTACTAGTGTTACCAACTGCACCTGCTTGTGTGATCAAACTACTACTGTTATACATTGTATAAACTCTTCTTACCCCTTCTGACAGGTTATGTGTAATAATAATGGTTTCGTCATGTTGTTTTTTTTAACTTCCAGTATTAATAATGAATAATTTAGTTCAACCAGAGCAGCCACATTCTGTCATACATTTCTTACACATCTATTCAGAAATGTTTAGTGTTGTGCATGCATTAGTTGCCAGTTGTGCAAGATTGGACTCTCTTCACTTCAGTCTGTGTGAAATCTTGAGTTTACTGTAAATATTAGTTTTCTACATATCTTAGCCTGTTGAACACTTCCTATTGTAATGTAATATAATATCTCAGCTTGTATTGGGTGAAGCCCAGGGTACATCCCAGACAGCAATGCCACAGAGCCCAGAGTGTACACTTGCAAACAGTTTCAAACCATAATTAATCATAATTATTAAAAATCTATGTATTTGCTTGACAATTAGTAGGTCTGCAAAAACAAATAAGATTGTCTTTGGGATTTGTTACAGAAAACCACCAGGATGTGCATTCAGACATGATGCTGATATTTTCAGTATTTGCCGCATGACGAATGTTAAGTGTGACACCGCTGTGATGAAAAGGCGTATTGTTTGTGTTGCTACTAGAGCTGCCACTGTACTATTAAGGTTTTTCACTGGAACTGGGTCCAACTTTGTTGCTCCTCTTCAGAGAAAAATGAGGACATACACCCTTTTCAGCCAACTTGAATTAGGTACTGGTGCTGACACTCTGCTAGTCCAGTCTGGAATTGGTTTACTTGAAAATCTCTTTAGAACTGTTTTATTTGGCACAGGCCATATACACCACAGAGTTGTGTCTTTGTCACTTTAACCATCTGTTCCAACACTGGCTGGTTGTCTTTTGAATTTCCATCTAGTGTATTCTGAATTTTTGTGGAAAACCACAGTGCAGGAAGACGGTTTATCATCTCCATAGATCAGTTTGTCTTGCTTTTCCTGCAACTCGATGTCAGTTGCCAGTCTTGGATTATAAATGCGGCTGCACACAGTAGTAGGCGGACTTGATCGTTTCCTTGTAAAAATGCCTGCTTGTAATGCTGTTGCAAATGGTGATAGTGATTGGAGCTTTTTGCAGTGTACATTGCAACATGGCCAGCTACCAGTAATATTTTACACTGTTGCTTTTGCTTTATGTTAGTGTTAAAGTGATTTTTCTAAGCCCTTTTTACATTTTTTTTAAGCTATACTTAATGCTACACTGGCTCTGTTTTAATTTAAGGGAAAAAAAAGTTTTTCTAGTTGGTCACCGTAATCCCACCTCTAGCTCCTGACAGGGTCAGTTCTTGGGTCTTACTCATAAGTAACACTGCCTGACTCAGACCGGGTGACTTCAGACAGATTAAAAGGACTGTAAACAGGACTTAAAAAAAAAGGAGTTGTTCTGCTTAAAGCAGAATTTGCAGCAGTTGGCGTGCTTTGCAGCAGCATTGGGAAATAATCCATTTGGTTTCTGTAAATGGAATAATACATCTCTGTGATACTGTCAACTTAAAGCAGAAATTTATTTGAAGTAAGCATCACTTGAAGAATAGAACTTTGTCATTGCAACAAATGGTCAGATTGAAGGGGAACTATAAAAAAACCACAACTAGCAAACTACATTTTATGTACATTTTTTACTTTTAAATTCCTACTTCTGCTTTAACCAGAAGTTTTCTCTGAGCTTCCTACAAAGTACCTAAAAAAAGTAGTAAAAGAAGGTACTTTATCATCCCAGCGTTTGGCTGCTCATAAACACAGCACTTATCTTCACGTTGCATTTAAAACATGCTTCAAGTTAGTGTTAACTCGGTGTCTTACGAGGGATTTGTGATTGACTTAAAGGAACTATTGTCCCGTTTATGTAGATGTATGCTGTAGAGAGAACACACCTTCCACATTTGCTGCTTTGGCTCACACACTAATTAATAATGCGCACCACTATTAACTGCTTATTTTTGGCAGCTTTCTGTGACTTGCAAAGCATTACTTAATAGTATTAAAGAAATAAGCCGTTTGTTTGCTTGTTTTAGAGCAGAAAGTAAAATATTTGACTGGTTTACTGACAAAATGAGCAATTGTTAATGTCACTTTAAATAAGAAAAGTTGAGACAAATTCTAAAGCAAAACAGCTGGTAACAATTGCTGCTCTTCAAACTTCATATATATTGCTTCAACTTTTCTGTACAGTAATCATTACAGATAAGTTGGTAGCCTCATCTGGCATCCCCTATATCATCTTTAGCTGCGAGAACTCTGATTTCCGTGGTGTGCTTTTTGCAGCATGACTTACATCCTGTACGATCCACACAGGTGGCACTTGCGTTTTCAGTAGTGAGAATGCATCTCATAATCTCCTGGTGTTGTGAACCAGCTTTCGAGACATTTCTAGATGGATTTTGATAGAAAGGTTAATGAATAATGTGAAGAACAGTTAGTGAAATCCCTAGTTTATTTTAACTTGTCTCACTGTCTCAGTTTCATCATTGGCAGGGTATGCCTTATCTCTTCATCCAACCGTAATTTCACTAGAAGTGTAGAGCTTAAGATCATTTAAAAAAAGATCAAAGTTCTTCACACCCCAGCCTCGTTGTTTCCTAATGTGTCTGTCAGGAGTTGAGTTTGTGTGTGCATCTAGGATTGAAACTAGAGCTGTTTGATGCAGCATTAAGAGGAAAAATATCTTTGTTCTCTTCTTTTCTCTTTCTTCCCTTCTTTCATCGTGTGTTTCTTTTTCTTTTACTGCATTCTGCTCCCATCCCCCTCTGTCTCTTTCTCTCATTCTCTCTCCCCTCCCCTCTATTTTCCTTGAGTATTCTTTCCATCCAATCTCACCTTCCTTCTCCCTCTTCCATTTGCTCATCTCCTTGTCAGTCACCTTCCATCTCTTTATTTTCTTTTCCTCTGATCTTCTTCTTCTTCCCGTCATTCACTTGAAGCTGAGTGAAACAGTATTGCAACACCGTATTTACAATCACTTCATAAATGGGAGAAACAAGGAGAGAATAAAAAGAGATGGAAAGATAAAGGACAGAAAAGAACTGAGTTGTAGATAAAGGAAGAAAGACAAACGGCTTGCCAGAATCAAGGATGAAGAATGACAGATAGACGAGTAGAGAACAGTGGGTGAGGCTGAAGGCAGCCTGGTGGATCCATAATTTCGGACTGATTGATTTTATTAATTTTTTTGTGTTTGGTTTTGTTGTGTCTTTGAAGGTGACTTAGCCCATTCATCACCAGAGAATCAAGGAGCCTTGCAAATCAGTGATGTGTGAGATGATGAGCCATGTGTTTGTTTTAAAACCTGCTGGCCACATGCTCATTTGGCAGAACAACATTTTGTTTGTTTGTGTCTGCTTGTGTGACCGGAGTCACTACTGAAACCGTGCTGAGGAGGAAGGAGGAGGGTAACGCTAGCCCCGCCTCCCCCTCTCCTTCACATATAAATAGGAGGCAAGCGTAACAAATTCTCACTCAACACTCGCACTGAAGAATGAGATCCTTAAAGCACCTGAAACCTCACAGCAGGAGGAGTGTGGTGAGTTCATTAAGCCTCACTCGTAGCATCTTATGTGGTACATTAGAGGTGGTGGGTAACGTGCTTGAATTCAGCGAAGCTGAAAGATGGGTAGAGAACTGTCTTTGGAGATGCTTTGATTCTTTTAAAATTTCCTTTGTTTATAAAGTTGCCATTAGGGGATTTCACATCTGTCCTAGATTAAGAATAGTGTCAAACATGTACTCAACACCTCCTTTTTTGTGCGATTCTCTAAACTCTTCTTCATTGCTCTTTTTCTACCACTTGTCTGTTGTCTGTTCCACCTCACATTTTTCATTTAGTCTGGCTTTCATTTGGGCTTTTTTGTTTCTGTCTGTCTCCAGGTTACTGACTGCCTCTCTGTCTTGCTTTCTCTGTCTCTGTCTTCTTTTCTCTTTCTTCCTCTTGCTGTCTTTCGCTTGCTGCCTCATACTCACCCTCTCACTCTTTGACTCAACCTCCCTCCTCCCTCTCCAGTGTCTTTCTGTCTTTCCAGACTTCCTCCTCTCTTGCCCACCCCTTTTTCTTAATCTCTCCTTCCACCTTTCATTTTCTCTTTTTTCCTCTCCCCTCCTTCCCTCTCACCTGCTCTGAGCCTTTTACTTCCTCTGATATTTTTCCTCTTTTTTCTTTGCTCTCATGTGTTTTTGTCTTCTCCTGCTTTTATACTCTTGTTTCTTAATCTCACTCAGTTTTCTTTCTTGTTTTTTCTCCTCTTGCACTTCAGTGTGTGTAGATGAGTTGGCCATCTAATCCCCCTCAACACACACACACATACAGGCCATACATGGTTAGCACACCAGATTAGGAATGCTGTCTTTTATAGTTCCTGTGTTTCAGTCACCAGATTTCAGGGTTACCTTTAGGTCAGCCCTCATTCAGGCTGACTACTTGTACAAGACTGGCTGACTGGGGACTCATTTTGTGTTTGCAGGAAAAAAAAAATTCCTCTCCAATGATGAAATTGCACAACTCTATTTTTTTAAATTATTATTATTGATTTTTACTTGTCCTGTCCAGCATTGTAGCAAAGAGAATGAGTGTGATCATGCAAATATGACCACGCCTCCACGGAGGCCAGAGGCAGACTAGGGCAGCCCAGAGACCCAGGCGACCACCCTCCCACCATACCACACCCACGTGCAGTAGACTGGGCAACCCCCAGGTCCCGCAGTCACCCACTATGGGTTCCGGCCCCTGGTGCAACCACCTCCCCCTGCCCGTCCCCGACAGCGCCCAGGAAACAGGGGTGTGAGAGGACCCCACTGCCTTCACCCTCTCCACTCATGACTGTGAAATTACACAGCTCTACATAAAAACCAAAGTTGCGTTCTTTCTTCCTCTTGACAACAGGAACAAAAATACTGATCAGATGATGAGCCTCAAACCCTTTTTTTCCCTCTTTTTCTCAGTGATAATTCAGTCTTGATGAGGGATACATTCTTGTTGGGGGACAGCGTGCTCTAGTTTAATGTAATTCAAACTTTTCTGCCATTTGTGGTTGCAATTGTATATGATTTACTTCTTTAATGATGAACGCTGAAGTATTCTTGTGTCAGTTTTTACTCCTTCTTTATAACCTGACTAAACAACAAAGCAGGCAGATTATATATTTAATTGCTATTGTTTTTTTGACATGCTGATACTTTGACTGATATCTATGCATGCATGTCCTGTTCTGTTCCAGGAGGAGGCGAGCCGGCGCCTGGGTAGATGTGAGCCCAAGGTAATGGCCAGGCTGGTGGACATAAGCACACAGACAGATCCTGTAGTCGTGCTGTCCTTGGCCCAGGCCGCCGTGCTAGGTCTCATCTCCCAGAATGAAGTGTTTGGAGCTACCATTGCACCCAACGGCTTCTATACAGGTGAACCCAAAGAGTCCCCTGCACCCCCAGTAGACGGAGTTGACTACGAGTACGCGGACCAACTTATTGGAGCTAACGGAGATTACCTAGGAGACAACTTGGGAGAAGACGGTCAGATGCAACCCAGCTGCAGTCAGAGAAGGTGGCAACAGGGGCTGCCTCAACATCCGGATGAAAAAATGGTTGTCCCAGATCGTCATGGCCTTCAAGGCACTGTTGTGTCCTCTTCCCATGTGAAGGGTGAAGGGGTGACCTCTGGATTATCCTCCTGTGTCCACATGTTGAACAATATGGCTCCCCGTGGTGGTTTAGTTCAAGTTGATCCAGCCACTCTCAGAGGCACCAATAAGAACTGTGTTGAGTGTGAGCGGGAAACAACTAACCAGCCGCAGGCTAGCACACACGGCCATCCTCCTCCGGCCCAGGTGGCCCAGAGAGTAGCAGAACAGGGCCACAGAGTACTTCAAGGCCAGCGCACTATGGGGGGTCACAGTCAAGGTGGCAGAGAAGATGAGGAGGATGTAGAAAACAGGGGTAACTCCATGATGAAGCCCACACAGCAGGAGGAAGCCATCAGCAGCTACTTCCAGACTAGTGAGGTGGGCAGCTATGATTCAGCAGAAATGGCCATGGGTGGCGAGTATGAAGACGGCAGCCAGAGCATGATGTGGACAGATGGGGGCGGTGGAGCGCAGCACCAGCAACCTCCACACCCCCAGCCACCTCGTCGTCATGGTGGCCGCAGGGTAGACCGGCTTGATATCAACATCCAGATTGATGAATCTTACTGTGTAGATGTTGGAGATGGATTAAAGCGCTGGAAGTGCCGCATGTGTGATAAATCCTACACTTCCAAGTACAACCTGGTCACACACATCCTGGGCCACAACGGCATCAAACCACACGCCTGCCCACACTGCGGGAAGCTCTTCAAGCAGCCCAGCCATCTTCAAACCCATCTGCTAACCCACCAAGGTACGCGGCCCCACAAGTGCACTGTCTGCAAGAAGGGCTTCACCCAGACCAGCCACCTGAAGCGACACATGCTCCAACACACTGATGTCAAGCCCTACAGCTGCCGCTTCTGCCGTCGTGGCTTCGCTTATCCCAGCGAACTGCGAGCGCACGAAGTGAAGCACGAGCGAGGACGCTGTCATGTCTGCTCGCAGTGCGGCATGGAGTTCCCCACCTATGCCCACCTTAAACGACACCAGACCAGCCACCAAGGCCCCCACACCTTCCAGTGCACAGAGTGCAACAAGTCTTTTGCCTACCGTAGCCAGCTTCAGAACCACCTCCTGAAGCACCAGAGCCCACGGCCTTACACCTGCTCCCAGTGTGGCCTGGAGTTTGTGCAGCTCCACCACCTACGTCAGCACTCGCTAACTCATAAGGTATCAGAACCAGACACATCCACTCAGACTTTATGACTGCTGTAATTATAGACACACTATAAATGTTACTTGTATAGATTAGTAGACTGTTGATGTGCTATTTTATTGCTGGGGAGAGTGAAAGCTCAAACACAGAGATGGAAAAAAGAACAACTTTCTGATCCCCAGATGGAGGCCACACCTCTGTCTTACAAAGGCCTCAGGTATTTACCTGCCCTTTATTCACTGAGATCTGGTTGAAGTAGTCGGGCAAGAATTCTTAGCCCGTCAGGTTAAAAGTCATGCTTTCCTTTTGTTAGATCTATGTTGCAGCAAAACCTTTTTAGGATTTTTGAGGTGAGAATTTCCACAAGATTCAAACCATTTCCATTATGATTCATCCCAAGTCACACTCGAGTTAAATTTTATTAAGGGAAAGATTTAATGGAAAATATAGGAAGCTTCATTGATACACAAGAGCAAACTTTGCCAATATGAGCTTTTGTCAGTGTAGTGGCAACATGTCTGAGAAGAAATGTTGATTTTGCTTGCTCTAACTCTGAGCTCAGTCACCTTTTCACTATTCATTCGTGCATGCTCCATGACAGGGTGGGTATCGCCACTAATTTCGATTTGATAAGATTCACAACAGCCTGATATGATTCGATTTCCATTAAATCTGATTGTATATCAATTCATATACAGATATTTATGTAACACCAAATATTTTTTTAATATTAAATACATTCTCAGATAACTTTTTTTATAAAGCACTGCTCCACAGTCCATTTGCATGAGCATCAAAATCAGATTTCTGGGAATAATTAGATGATTGTAATAATCTGATCTGATGCTTCTGCATGTGCTTCTGAAATATATTTAAAAGATCATTGTCTACATTTACTGGTCAGTGTTTCCTCCAGGTTCACAGCCAGCAATGCTGTGATTAAAACATTTTTAAAATGTCCTGATGAAGATCATTTCATTCACTGGATTCACTCTAATATTCTTAAAGTTTAGATCTCAGATAATGCGCTGACATTAATAAAACCTACAAAGAATATTGCATCTATTTTAAGTCTTAATACAACTAAAAAATTAGCATAATGACAGTAAATTCATCTTGTTCAGATGTGTGCATTCCTGTGATGGAAATGATGCTCTAGGTGTAAAACTGGAGAAGAAGAAATACTTTGGCGTCCAAGTTTGTCAATCTTCACCACCTTGAAAATTTAAAAACCTGGTTGACATGTTTTTGAAACGCTTTCTGTCCACTAACAGATGTGGGATCACCTGTGCATGCAGACACGTGTCTATGTATGGCATCAGGGTAGAACTCCACCGTGGACACAGAGAGCAGCAATGACATGCCGACATGTATTCATTCATTCCCCTTGTACTGCTTAGTCCATTACGGGTCCTGGGGAAGCTGGAGCCTATTCCAGCATTTTTAGCAGGTGAGAGGCAGGATACACCCTGGACACGTCACCAGTCCATCGCAGGGCCAACACAGATAGGAACAAACAAACATTCACACACACTCCCTCCTAGGAAGAATTTAGAGGGGCCAATTAACCTAACATTCATGTCTTTGGATGGTGAAAGGAAGCTGGAGAACCCAGAGAGAACCTACGCATACACAGGGAGAACATGCAAAATCCACACCTAAAGGCCACAGCCCCCCAGGTTCAAACCTCCCCCCAGTAAACCTTTTTGCTGTGAGGCTGCAGTGCTAACCACCACACCACCGTGCAGCCATCATGCTGCACAGTGCACGGCTGCATGCATTAAATCCGTTAATCTTTTGATGTGTGTGACATCATTTAAAAAAAAAGAAGAACTTTTAGCTTTATATATGTCAACATTTCAGATCAAAGCTGCTTAAGATCCTAGAAATGGTCTGATTTCTTCAAGAATAAAGGGTTTTAATCACCCATCTTCTGCATGATGATGACTACCTGTTACTCTAAAATCCTTCGTCTTGCAAAGACAATTTTAGTTTGATGGAAATATAGAATAATAGAATTATATAGATGCATAAAAGTAAAGCACAGTAATGGATTTAAAAGGAAGCCTCAATACTAGATCTAACTCTATAAGCTACACTCATCATCATCATCACACTGAAGGAGATGCTCAGTACCTCACTGCTCCCCCTGGTGGACATGAGCAACATGACCCACTTCCTGTAGATTGTGGGCGGACCAGCAGTCTGCCAGACTTGTTTCCTCTCACAAACCCTGTCTTCAGACCTTCTAGTGACTAATGTAATTCACATTTAGTTTTCTCAATAACCCAAAATCTACTCATCTAATCCCCAGCCATTCATCTGCTGCATAGTGGAGCGGATGAGGAAGCAGCACATTTATTTATATGAGACTAAATGCCTTAGATGTTGTGTTGTCTCCTCCTGTGATCAGTGTTTATACATTACCAGTGACAAACAGTTAAAAAAATGTTAAGATTTAAAATCACTGCCATATATTTATGTTTTATGAAGCCGAAGAAATTGGCATAATCTTCCAGGCTGTACATAAATGCATTGTGTCCTGTCACAATAGTAATTTAATAAATGGTCTTTTTTGGGGGGATGGAAAGAAAGGGCCATGGATTTGTGAGGTTGCTGCCCAAGGGTCGCTCTCAGCAGTTCCTTTTTGCATTCTCAGATTAATAGGGACAGAGATATCACTGGATTATTTTGATACGCAAGAAAACTGAGTTCTGCTGTGTTATGGATCTTCTTTCTTCTAGTGATGAAAGTTTATACATTGAAGTTGCAATGAACAACAGAAAGATGTGCATCACATGGTTTTATATTTGTCTGGGTGTTATTACTTGAGTAGTGGTTTGAGACACTTTCTTTAAATCACATTTAGGACACATGTCAGAAAAGCTTCTATTTAATGTTGTTTAACATCTTTTGTTACCTTTGACTCTTAAGTTTAGTCATTTTTAGGAATGGATATTACCCTTTTTTATTCACAAGTTGACACATTTTCTTGAGGTCTTAATAAAACTTCGGGCATGCTTTCTTAAAATTACCATGGGTTTAGGGGACTGCAGTACCCTTCTGAACCACTACTTTATATTTCTGTTCATAGCAGCTGGTTTTAGAGGATTGAGTGAACAGCTGAACTCTGCTCCACCCTTTTCTTCTGCAGCATGTGTGAAATCTGAAATCAGTTTTACTGCTTTGCATTATGCAAATTACATTCAGTAACACCTAAATACACAATACTTATTCTGAGAGCTTACATTGGCACACACTAACGTAAGTTTATTTCTAAAAATCTTTAATTTAAAAGTGTAATTACAATGAAAAGTGTTGTAACTGCTTACTGGTTTTGCAGTAAACAGTCTTTTTCCTTAGCTGTTTTTGTGTCTTTGTAGATTGGGGTGCGTTCTCAGTTTTATCAGTAGGAGCAGACTGACTAATGAATAAATGTCAAATTTTACATTTTAATTTGTTCTTTTTGCTTCATTTATCAGTATTTTATGTTCTCAAGACATATTTGTTGTTGCTGGGTGTCGGAAGTGACTGAGACACAGACAAGGTTCTGAAAGAATGGCTTGTCAAGCTAAAAAATGTCAGTTTAGTGTTGTGGTTTGAGTAAATGGGTGAAGGTTTTTCCATTATGGACAATATGGCAAAATAACTGCTCATAATAAGCTTTCACTTCTTTCAGTTAAATGATCAGACTCAGGACCTGCCGCACTTCCCCTACAGGGTCATGGCCAGACTGAATCCAGTAAATAAGTGACTTAACTATGGTGTTTGGTGCAAGCAGAACTTACTCTGTTTTTGGTGTGCCAAACTTCCCACAAAACAGGAAAGCTCTACTCTGTCTCCTTCATGTCGACTCACAATTTTAAGAAGTGACCATAATCAGTCCAATTCTTCCTGACTTCATGCAGCCTAGTAAACATCAGCCACTACTACATTTTGCTGACTGACCCATGTGCTCGGTTTGGACTCCGCAGGGGATGAAAGGCCACAAGTGTGAAGTGTGCTCTCGAGAGTTTACGCTGTCTGCCAACCTGAAGAGGCATATGCTCATCCACAACAGCGTCAGGCCGTTCCAGTGTCATGTCTGCTTCAAGAGTTTCATCCAGAAGCAGACCCTTAAGACCCACATGATTGTCCACCTGCCTGTGAAGCCATTCAAATGCAAGGTGGGTATTTGAACTTCTCATTCGTTCAATTCAATTTAACACACCAGAATTTAGCAACGGGAAGAACATGCTATGTGGAAGTATCTCATAGGAGAATTATACGTCAACATCAGTTTTTTTTATCCAAAGTTAAGTGAGAACAAAAAAAATCCTGAAATTTCAAGGCAACTGTTTTCATTAACTATCGTTTTCTATATGCTTTTGTAATTTGTGTATTAGTTTGATGCATCTGTCATGAATTTCAACCTTTTGAATGGTTTATTTTGTGCAGGTATGTGGTAAATCTTTTAACAGGATGTACAACCTCCTGGGCCACATGCACCTCCATGCTGGCAGTAAGCCATTTAAGTGTCCTTACTGCACCAGTAAGTTCAACCTGAAGGGAAACCTCAGCAGACACATGAAGGTCAAGCACGGAATGGACGTCTCACCAGAAGGACAAGGTGAGGATGCCCCCCCCCCCTTATAGCCTTTAAGTCATGACTTAAAAGCTATAAGGTTATTACTTCATAGCAAGAATTCGTATTGGCAGCTTTGAAAGGGTAATTCTAATGTAATGTTTTGAATTTTCCAGAAGTTCTTCCAGAAATGGAAAGCCAGGGGGAGTATGAAGGCCAGAACTTTGGCTTTACTTCACCAGACAACATGGACAATGGTAGCTCCCAAAACCTCACTAAACTCACTACAGCAAACATGGAGGACATGGAGGAGTATTACAATTTTGGGAAGGATACAAGCAGCTACACTACACCATGAGTGGACCACAGATGATGGGTTTCTTTTTTTTTTTTTTTTTTTTTCTTCTTTTGAAGACTGAAGAAAAAGTAAAGAGTAGTTGTGGAAGCTTTGGAAAAACTCTGGGAAATTTTTATTTTTTTTCGTTTTGGCCTCCTTCCATAAGATCCAAATCTGAGGGACAATGATGGAGGCGAGGAAGGAGGAGCACTTCAAAGGAGACGTTTCAACTCTGTTGCCTATCGCAGAGACACTGACGCTGTTCACGCTGTCCAGAGCTTCTTCTACAAGAATACTACGCTTACAGACTTAAAGACTTTCACTGATGAACAGTCAAACCTGTATGTTGTGTGTATGTATCAGTTATTTGACAAAAAAAAAAAGATATAAAGGTTGCAGAGTAAAGGCTGTTACATATTGGAACTTTTTTCTTGATCTTGCAGCCTCGAGAACAAGAACAAAGTTCTCTCTTCTCGCGGAGTATGTAACAAGCTTCAGTTACATTTGATGTGATAGAAACTTAGTTTAACACCTTTTTTTTCATTCACAACCTGTTAATGCCCTTATGTTTTCAACTCAAAGTGCCAGCTAGAAACATTTCAACTAAGCTTCCACCTTGCCAGCTTCTTACTTACTGTATAACGAAGTTTTGATACATGGTCACAACATATCCGTTAGTCTGAATGCTCACATTTAACAGTTTCTAATTTTAGGCACCTGGTTCAGCCCAGATGTGGGTTGTAAGTTTGAAAAGGTTCAGCTTAGAATACATTTTTTTCCATAACTTTTCTATTTGGCTTACAACACAGTACTTACAACCGAAGTTGCTACTGTCCCATGTTAGCTAAAACCTGAAGACATAATTGCTGGCATGTAAAGCCCTTTCACCGTACAAGTGATTCTGCAACCTGCAGTGTGTTAACCACCATTTTTTGTTCCACATGATTTAGCTTTTCAATAACAATCTATCCCATGCAGTTATGCCGCTCTAGCTTTGAAATACTGAGTGAACAATACAAAGCACTTTTTCCACTTAAACATTTATTTTTCCTATGAAGGCAGTTTTCAGTAATAAATTAATTTGCCTCGAGGAGAGGAGCAGGGTAGGGAAAAAGATTGTAAGATTCTCCAAACCCCCATAATGGCAATATTACTTAATTCAATTTTGTTTTCCTCTTAGGTTTTTGTAAACTGCAGATTACATGATATAGATATTTCACAGTTGTCTGTTTATATATGAGATGAAGAATGAGAAGTTTGTTTGGAGAATCTAAAGTTACAGATTCTCTTTGTTGTTTGTGGTTTCAGCACTCTTTAGTCCAGGGCTGGTTTCACTTCACTTTTAATTCAGTTTTACTTTTATATCAGAAAAGGGAAAAAATTAACAACATTGGGAATAAGTATATAAAAAAATGTCTAAACCTAAAAGACAAATATATAGAATTTGGCAGTCATTTGGAATGATTGAATTGAAAGTGGACTGATACTAGTCCTGCTCCTCAGATACATTTTTGGGGAAGACTCGGCTCCCCTTGTCCTGCCATGCAGGTAAGCCTTGATATGCACACTAAAACCAGAGGAATGGTCTACTAGTTCTTTTTTTTCTTTAGATGAAAAATATTAAACTGGGACCTCATGGAAATTGACCATGAATTATTTAATAAAGGTTCTCTAGTTTGAATGATGAACACTGCTGTAAGAGATTTATCCTGAGATTATCTTTTTTTTTTTAGCTACACCAGTGTTATGACTCTTGCCAATCCAACACTTTGGTCCATAATGAAAACCCCCACTTTGATGAAATACCATGAAAATCACTTGTTTTCCCCAGATGGATAAAAACCACCTGATTTCGATCATGTGCTCACATTTCCTGATTGGCCACTACCAGGCTGGCATTCTGCATCATAAAGGGATTATCCAAGACTTCCATAAGAAACTTAAAAGCATGAGATTGATCATTCCCATCAGGGATGTAGCTCTTTTAAGGTTGCAGATAACATTAGGTGGAGGTTCTTTAGCAGTTTTAGAAGAATGTTAATCCAGCAGGAAATAATAAAAAGTGGGAGAAGGGTTATCTAAATACTCATTTTTTGCACTTTACGTGTTTAAAAACATTTCAGTGAAAAGAGCAAGAGACTAGTCTACTTGCAGGTCAGTAGTGGATTATGAAGTTAGTGGGGTTTTTCATGAAGATTAAACTAGATTAACAATAATGGATTATATTTATAGCGCATTTCAAGGCACCCACAGCGCTCTGGGTGCGTGCCCATTATTCATTGAGATTGACTAACTGATTGCTCTAATCTAAGGTTTGACTAAAGAACAACAGACTGACTGGGGGATTCAAACTGCCAACATTTCAATTATTGGACGAGCAATGTAAGGTCAGTTGAAAGCAGTCTAGGTTAACATTTGTTTCAGTTTCAGGCAAGAACATTGTCAACCAGAACTCAGAACTGGCTGATGCTGATATTGTCGACATCTGGTGGTAAAACATAGTAGTTGCCATCAAGCCCCCTGCTGGCGCAAACACTACTCCCTGCCAAGCACTGGAAGCCGCATGTCATGGCTTCTAAATGGGCATGCAGCGCTAGTAGTGGATGAGCCACATGAGCTAGTGCAGGAATATGAAATTTAATTGCATAAGGACAACTTTTGCCTACCTGTTGAGTTGCACATCTGGATTTGTTGTCTATTGCCCCCCTTTACACACATAAATGTAACCACACCCCAAATCAGTCTGTACAGTGCCTGGTAAGTGTTTGGTGTCTCAATATTATGTTTACAAAACTGCACTGACAACCACGCAGAAAAGACAATGATCCTTTATATTAAGTTGATTGTGCAAAACACAATACTTATAATTAGTACATACTTTTCCCTGTTGAGTCTGATATTTATGTGAAAATATGTTTATACACACACACACACACATATATATATATCAATTCATACATATTTCATACAGCACAAATCATAATTTTTCATTTAAAAATCTCAATAGAAAAGAGAGAAACATAGGCATTGTATAAAATTGGCACAAAAGACAACAAACATGTTTCTATTACAAAAGTAAAAAGCCAAATACTGATAAAGGTTAAAAACTAGGGATGGGCATTTCAGGTGTATTTTAAAGTCAACTAGTCAGGCCCAACAGAATCGATTAGTCAATTATTCGTGACGACATAACGAAATGAAAAACACTATCTTCAAATGGAAATTGAAGAACATTTGCGAGATGTTTTTACTTTTAACGTTGTGTGGGCTCTGATGTTCTTTATGGTACAGTAGGTAGATGAGAAAGTGATATCAGGGAGATGTCGGATCAAACGGCTGGCTGCGTTGCCAGGTGAACTAAACGCCGCAACCACAGCAACAACAAAACCAGTTATTTTTCCTCGTCTTTCTGTTGGTCGTTTTTGTTGGTAAAGTGCAACATTTCTTTAAAAGTTTAGTAATCGTTCTGCTCTGGTCTGCTGCCTCCACTCTCAGTGAAAACTCCGACAAACAGCTGTTAAACTTTACCTGCTTCCACCTCCAAGCCGAGATAGGGAAGCGGAGGCGAGGGGATTCCTCCTGGGCTGAAGCTAGTAGTGATGTGCGGATTGATACTGAAATAGATACCTCCGATATCAGCTTGTCTTTTTTTTTATCTTTTAGAATCGGTTTTCATGTTAGAATATAAAACTTTTTGTAATTTGGGGTAAATATGTTGTTTATTACAAACTGGAACACAGTGGAAAATAACTATACTATCTAGTTGGTAGGAACTACTTTTTTTCCTGCCTGCCATAGTCTTATATCAAATAAGGATAGCAGCACATCAACACACTGCTTGCTCACTGACTCAGTCCGTTGAAGTTACATGTAGAGCTGAACAGCAACAGCGAAGTATGGTGTGTTTGGAAAGACACGGATGTTTTGTAGGATGTCCTTTGACATCTAATAGTCAGTCATAACACAGAATATGATATAATTATGATGAGGAAGAGGAGGTGGACAGCCACTGCAAGGGTGAAACAAATGTCACTCTTGGATGCTGCAGGCAGGTACTAACCACTTCAGGAGATGTGTAGCGATGATGCAGAATTTAGGGAAAGTGATTTTCATCTGTCTGCTAAGTTTAGGTTTTACTGTTGATGTTAAAACAGCAGAGGTGCCCCTCATTCTTAAGACTATGGCATCCTGTTTTGTTATGAACAGTATTAAAGTGGTTATGAAATAAGTGCTACAGTAAATAGCTGTATGACCAGCTATGTGTCCCTAAGATCAGCTCAAATCAACAGACCTAGACTTGACTCAGGTAAGGATGCTTGCAGACTGGGTGTCATTAAATATTTAGTAAAACAGCTGTTATATAATTTTAAAAGATAAAAGCTGAAAAATTTATCAATTATTCTTATTTGTTCAGACTGATTGTTAAATATTTTAGTATGTTGGTATTGACAAACATGCAATTACTGTGTCATTTATATTATTAATTCCTTTCCCCTTAGCGTAGCTTTGAGAGTGATTCCCCAAACATATTAAGTTTTTGTACTAAGCGTTGGTATCGATACTGGCTTGAATTTTACTTGGTATTGGATTGGAAAGACAATCAGTGGTATCACACATCACTAAAAGCTAGCTTTGGGTGAACTCCCTGCACTTTACCCAGCAGCGGTAAAGCAGACACAGAGCTCTGCTGTAACTAGAACAGCTTTGTGATGTTTACTGCTAAAGCTTGCAGAAAACATTCACCACTCAACAGGCAGTTTCTCACAGCTGTCTCTGCTCCTACCGCCTGCTCTGACTCAGACCTGTGCTGGTCAAACTAGCTGACTCTCTCTCTCTCCCCTACGCTAGCTCGACATTAAAGGGCCACACCGTTCTTTTAACACAGCGCTGTAAACAGCAACATGGTTCTGCGCATTGAGACATAACTCTCATCCAAATAAAAACAGTCGACTTTTTTTTCTTTTCTTTTTTTTAAAAGCTGCCAACTTTTGCCCCATTTCGACTAATCAAATAGTCGTACACATCCCTAGTAAAAACAGACTAAATATCTACAAACAGGATTTGGCTCCCCAACTGTAAGTGTGCTTTCCGATTGTTCTTCATTTGCCCAAAGCTTTGTCCAGGTTGGTCTTGATTGTATCCAGGAAGTCTGACGTGTTGACAAAATGTTCATTCAGCTTGCAGCTGCAAGATCAGAGTGCAGTGGTTAGAGTATGAACAAAAATGCTAAAAAATATGTTCTAATGTTAAGCCATCAGAGTAAAACAAACATACATATAACATACAGCTGGACAAATATGAATAAATTTCACTCACTTGGCCAAGCCGTGGATGCAGCCTGCAAGGTCTTTGGTCATTATACCACTTTCCACAGTTTCCACACAGACTTTTTCTAATGTCTGGGAGAACCTAGAGAGCAACGATGTAGTTTGACAGAAATTATGATATAAAAATACACACTCATGAAAAGACTTACTGAATAACATACTTTAATAAATCAGGATTTCCATCCAGTTTCCCTCTGTGTTCCAGTCCCCTGGTCCATGCAAAGATACTGGCAATAGGGTTGGTGCTGGTCGGTTTTCCCTACAAAGCAATAATGCAAATATTATTAAAAAAAGTTAAAAAGCATCTTGATATTGGGTAGGTTTTCATAAGCTCAAATATTTCACAAAATGCTTTGGAAAATTTTTAATTTTCCTTTCTTTACTGACATATTCACTTCAAATATGATTTGGCACATTTGTTGTCAGCTCTGAATCATTGTCAAACCTTAAATTAAACTGCATTTCTAACTTCAGTTTAACTTCCTAACCCTTATTGGGTCCACTAAAAAACTGTTTAGACTAAAAACCCGATTTCTTCACAAAATTAAATTCAAACTGGTTCCACAAAAAGTAGAAAAACAGGAGAAAACATGATTATGTCCTCCCACTGTGAGAACTGTGTTGGCCTTACCCTCTGGTGTTCACGATAGTGCCTTGTGACGGTGCCATGAGCAGCCTCAGCTTCAATACTCTTACCATCTGGACACACCAGGACAGATGTCATGAGACCAAGAGAGCCAAAACCTGTACCAATGAAAAAAAATAATAATAAAGCGTGCCATTAGAAGAAGAACACCACAGTGAGAACAGTGGCCACGTTGCCTCGTCCAACTATCCTCCACCTACCCTGAGCCAGAATGTCGGACTGCACGTCTCCATCATAATTCTTGCAAGCCCAAACGAATCCCCCAGAGGACTTCAGGACTTGGGCCACCATGTCGTCAATGAGACGGTGCTCATACCAGATCTTCAGCTTATCAAACTCTGGCTTATACATTCTGAATTAGACCAAATGATCAGATACTTAACACAGAGACTGAATGAATGGGGCCTGGTGGAGTTTAGAAAAGCTGCGACAAGCCGACACAACGCTTTTCTGTAGTCTGTCTTACTTTTCAAAGATGTCCTGGAAGATGTCTTTAAAGCGGCCATCATAGGACTTGAGGATGGTGTTCTTTGTGCTCATGTACAGAGGCCACCTCTTTTGGATGGCATACTGGAAGCAGCTGTGAGCAAAACCACTAATGGACTACGCAAAGAAGACAAAAAAAGAAAGGTCCAGATTTTAATTATAAACAGTTACAGCACAGAAAATCTGAGAATCCACCCCAAAAGATCAAATCTCACTCAACTTGAAAATTCATTGGGACTAATTCTTACCTCATCAGTGTTGTACATTCCCATCCCACAGCCCCCTGCGGGAAAATTGTACACCTCCCACTCCGCCGGCTTGCTTCCATCAGCTGGGGAAAACACCATCTTAAACGTGCCAGGCTTGTCAACAACAAAGTCTGTGGCCCTATACTGTGAGATCATACAGGAGTGAAAAACATCTTTAAGTTTATTCATTTATGAAAAGAAAAAACACGTATGCATATTTAAAAAAAATACCTGATCACCAAATGCATGTCTGCCAATGGTTATGGGCTGTGTCCAACCAGGAACAAGGCGGGGAATGTTTTTGCATAGAATGGGCTCACGGAAAACAGTGCCACCCAAGATATTCCTGATGGTTCCATTGGGACTCTTCCACATTTTCTTTAGCTTAAACTCTGGCAAAAGAATTATACGGTAAGCTTCTGCTCTTTGAGGATGTAAATTCAGCTTCGCACAATTAAGAAACCAACTGGAAAAGATCCAAAAAGCATGTGAAACAAGAATTGGTGCAAAGCTGGAAACAAGAGAAAAAGCATCCAAGTCGGACTCACCCTCAACTCTGTCCTCGTCGGGGGTGATGGTGGCACACTTAACGGCCACGTTGTATTTCTTGGTTGCCAGAGCAGAGTCGATAGTGACCTGATCGTCCGTCAGATCTCGATAGGGCAGACCCAGGTCAAAATACTTCAGCTCTACATCCACATTGGGGAGGATGAGCTATATAAGATTTGTTGATTTGTTACTTGTGTACAACACTGCACAACAATTCCACAAATACATTATGTTGCATTCTTTTTGTCTAAATAAAAACATCTTCCTAGTAATAAATGCTAACTAGTCAACAGAAAGTTACAAAGATTTTACTGCTCTGTTCACTCTACCTTCTCTTTGATGAACTCCCATATGATGCGAGTCATCTCATCTCCATCCATCTCCACCACTGGCTGGTCCACCTTGATACGCTTACTTGCATCTGAAAAATTTGGTTACTTTAAATGTAAGGTTTCATTTTCACTACAGGAGGATGTGGGATGGTGGTTGTGGTAATGTAAAAGAGAAACAAAGGGTCAAAGTTTACATATAGGCTGTTCTTGCTCTATTATCTTCCAAAGATTTTTAAACAGACATGATAGTTCTTGCTTTCTGAATTCATTTTGACTGATCCCACCAAATATCTTTAATCCACAGCCCATTACGGAAGCTAATTAGCAAGCCCGGAATGGTGGCAAATTTATTGTTATGCCATCTCACCTGTGAGAGATGCCTGATATACAACAGAACAACTAATTCTTATATAACCACACTTACAGATACAATAATGCTACAGATTGCATAAAGATTTATTAAATCCTTTATATGGCGTTTGAGAAAAGAAACTAAGCTGTAAAGCTGTGGCCTTGAGAGCTTTGATAGCATTTATTACCAGTCAAGCCCTTATTGTACCTGATAACACATGGACTTAAAAGTAGGACAGGCTGAAACAATATGCAATGACACACATCTATAAACTAAGTATGCAGGTAATATAAATTAGTTTGTTGAACTTTGGAAATTTGCTCTTAATTTCAACATGTTTCCCTCAATATTTAACATGGATATTAAGTGACAAACGAAACTTTCTTGGATCAAAAGGTTAGAGTCATAACTCTTTGTTCCAGCACGCTGTTAGGTCTGATTCACCAGTGGCTAAAAGCCAAATAGTAACTTCCTGCTGCTTTCCACAGTCAGAGTAAATCTATACACACACACACACACACACTATTTCAACCCATTTACTCACTCCACGCAGACTGCAACACATTAATATTTTGATGATCCAGCTGTAGTACATTTTGAGTCACATTGGTTTCAGTCGACTTCACGGTTGACTTACAGTTCCTGTGTTGCGGTCTGTGAAGGCAGAGGGTTGCGGGTGAAAACACTGCGGGGTTGTTTTGCGACAACACAACCGCGCTCCTCGACGCTGATGTCAGAGCTTTCAGGTAGCCCGCCATGTTTACAGGGGAATGACTGATATCACGAATGTGGCCACTCGTACTATACCCCTGTTCCGTATGAATGAGGTAGAGCCCTGTAAAGTGGTGACGCCGGTCGGATGTAGGCGAGGGTAACTTCCAACACGTCAGCGTAAACACATGGCGCTTCGATCTGATTGGCTAAGAACACCGGCTCAAACTCAGCAATACTTCCGGCTCTCATGCTGCAGTTGAAAGTACCTGGGAAATGGACGTCATACTTAGCAAAAAGCATGAAAGAAAACGCTATCATGTGCATTTATTTTTTATTCACCAGTTTCTCAAGTCAAATTAACTATATGTATATATATATTTTTTTTTTATGTGTTCAAAATGAAAATTATGTGACACCAAATGTACAGGACACTTCACCCAATCTTGCTTTTGCATCTTCGTGTTTTGACAACAGATTGGTCTAAAAAAAAAAAAAAAAAATCGTTTAAAAAAAAAGTATATATGGTCACTTTCTAAAATCCAATAATGTGCAATGAACTGAAGAAAAGATTCCAACCAATTCATTCACAAAGGGAAAAACATGTATTAAGGCACTTTGTAAAGAGACGGACAAGGACATAAGAGACACAGGGTTCTTAAAGTTGTAACAAACATATTAGAAACTAATAAAAAAAACATAAAAAAAAAAACATTTATAAGCCATCCCTCTTTGGTTTCTATCCATGTGCCAAGATTTTAACTAACTGCTGGGCTTCAAGATAAGAACCCACAAAGACCCTGCTGTACAGAAGTCTTGGGCAGTTCTGAGCTTATCTAAAAAAAGAGGCTTATGCTGTATTTTTTATCAAATTATCATAAATAATCACTGAAATTTTGAAAGACATCAACTAATGCATTTGTGGTGGTTCTTCTCAGTTCTTCTTGTTAACAAAAATAAACACAAAGGAATCAAGTTTGTTGGACACAGTAAGCAACTGGGAACAGAATAATTTCTTGAACTATCTATTTACCAAATTCTTGTTAAAGAAACTAACACACAGAATGTATTTGTGTCCAAATGCACAGTCACACAGGCAAACTTTAATTGCTCTGCCTGAAGGCAGATCAGTAAGTTCTAAGTTGTGGCCACCACAGAGCCTTTCTTCTCACTGAAGAAGCTTTTAAGCAGCACAACTTGACCGATACCGATGACAAACAGCAGGACGGTCTCTCCGATGGACCAGTAGGTCACCCTCTGGAAGAGGTGCTCTGCTTTCATGCGGTCATGGGCTTCTCTTAACCTGTACCGTGTCTGCGATTCGGCCACCACTTTCAAAACCTCATGAATGGCAACGCAGGATGACTCCAACTGAAAACAGAAAGGTCAACACACAACAATCAAAATTTACAACAAATCTCAGGACTAAAAGAAGAGATAAGAGAGTTTACTGTTACACTGAAACCAAATAAACTATGACAACATTAAAACCAGCAGCTGTAGTGCACAGTATCAATCATCTAATGATGCAACGTTCAGTTGAGAACCCTTAGGTTGTGTTGTTTTGAGGTCTATGTTACAAGGACAATCCCATTTGGATGAAACTGTAACTGGAAGACAAAAACCAGCCAGTAAACACATTTCGAGCCAAGTATCACACACTGCCTGGACCAAAAAAATAAATAAAAAAAAAAGGAAAATATCACCCTTTTTTTTTGGCACAGCCTTTGGCTTCAAATATGGCAAGCATTCACAGTTGCACTGTTTTTATAAGCTTACACAGTGTAACATCTTTTCTAGTCCAGACTTGCATTTTTTTTTGCCAAGACCTTGTTCCTATGATGGGAATCAGCAGCAGCATAAAGTCTTGCGCAGCATATCCCAAAGGCAATCTATTTATAAAAGTATCTCATGTCTCCCGAACCATTCTTTCACACTTTAAGCCATCTGAATCGGTGTTTCCATATAGGAATCAATCCAAGCCATCAAGGAATAAAAACTAAATCTGTTGATAAAATGCTTTGATAATAGTGTATTCTGGCAGTCTGCTGTCACCAGTTTTGGGGCATTTGCTCAACACAGGTAAATCTGGACTCCTCAGTCCACATGACCTTTTTCCATGTTAACTCAATTTTGGTAGTTTCAGTAATCCCCTTACTTATTTTGTTTACTTCATACGGCACAAAGTTTCCTTTTTGAAGCAGTAGCATCTTTTCTACCAGCACAGGACGCATCATCTGACATGGTAGCTACTCACTGCATCATTTAGGGTTAAATAACTTCTATTAATCCCTGCAGTACTTCTCCAATGGAAGATGCTTCTCTTTTTGATTGATTTGATCAAGGTGGTGACTTTTGCTCTTTGGCTAGAAGTTAATAGAGTCATATAGTTGATCCTTCTGATTTCCCCAGCCTGTGTTGTGTCACTTTACCTAAGCCCAAGTCAAAATGAATAAAACTGAGAACTGACTTTGTGTATATGTATCATTCTAATATAAAAATTAAGGCGAATGAGATTATATACTAAACCTTTAATGCTCCTTCATTCTGTAGTCATACCTGGGTTTGGACCAGAGATTATTAGACACCCAAATTAGATACCTGTCCTGATGGATCAAAGCTAATTTAGTGGCAAAAGTTTGCTCAAAATATTAAGCTGGTGGTCTTAATTCTGTAGTTTGAGTCTATATGAAGAGTATATTAAACTAAATTATTTAGTAAAGCATCGATTGACCAAGAACCAAGACATCTTAAATTTGATATCCCGCCACTAGAAGTGCTGTCTGAATAATAAAGTTTATTTTTTGCATTTTTCTCCATTTAATATAATTAATCTAATTTAATCAAGTCAATTTAATAAAAACACAATTGTAAACAGTCAAAATGTTATTAGAGTCACAATAAAACACTTGCAAAATATATTTATTCGTTTTTCAAGTTTTGCCTTCTGACCTAAATAAGGTGATGTCCAAGACAACTCTGGCGCCACCCAGAGTACTTGCTTCATCAATTAAATTATTCTAATAATAATGCAATAGTGTTTTCACACTTACCACAAAGTTGTTTTTTTTCTGCTTTAGTGTTTTGTCAATTTGGTTCATAGTTTGATACTAAAATATGTATAGCATAAAAGGTCATGTCTCTTATTTATTTGCTCCCTCCAAATAATGCACCGTGTTCCTCAGACTTACTTGAGTCAGTGCTGTACTTCTGGTCATGCTCTGTAGAAGAGGTTCCTCCTCACCATGGCGGAAGTCCAAGTACACTATTTTGTGTGTAAAAGTGGAAAACTCATTGCTGAAGCAGACCTTGTAGACTCCTCTCATCGCTGTGGTGTGAGAGAAGCTATCATACTGCTTCTTCCTCTCATTATACAAAACATTGCTTTGGGGATCAGTGACAAAGCAGTCAACATCATAGTTGCCTCCTGCAATGACCTAAAAGTTATTAAAATACAAAAAGGAATTGGTAACCACAGAATGTAAATACCAAGGCAGTTGTGACAGTGTAACAAATGCTACTTTAAAATATTGTGGACTTTTCAAATACTGAACTGACAGTACAAATAGGTAACAGTATCACTCCAAATTCATTTTGGTTTTATTTCACTCGTATTATTGACAAGAAGTAACTCAATGGCACTCGCTAAAAATTGTGCTTTTACCCCTTGAACTTTAAGAGTAAGTTTTGCACTTTGCAGCATCTTGCACACACAGTGCCGTTGACAAGTTTTGAGATGAACTCACTTGGAAGTCTATGTCAAACTTAACGTCTTTCTCTAGTTCCTCGTAGAAACACTGCTTTTCGTTGTCAGAGAGTTCAAATGTAAGTTCAGTCCCAAACACCAAACAAGCAGGCAGCAGCAAGCAGCACAGTCCCAGGTAGAGCATGATGAGAGCAGAAATAAAGCGTAAAAAAATGTAGAGGCTCCCCTTTACAGTGATGTTGAAGGTAACAGTGGCGCTGCTCTGACGTGGCGCGAGCACGAAGAACTTCCGGGACAGGTTTGCATGTTTTGTGGTCAAAATAAAGCCACAACTGCCACGAAAAGGGTTTTGTCCAACAAGACTCAGAAAAGCTCATTGTCAGGCAAATAGATTTTATATAAATTAAAGATAGAAGATGACTAAATAAACTATAAAAGACTTGATCGTAGCCTGAACCAATAAGAGCATCGCAGCAAAGACTACGGAAGCGTATTGCATTCAATTAAAAAGGTCTGTTTTTCGGAATAACGAGAAAATTAAGTAAATTAAGCGATAAATAAGCAATTTAGACTAATACGGCTGAATGATACTTTAGTTAGGTTTGGTTTCCAATAAGAGGTTGAAGATCCAGGAAAATCTACAAACAAATGTCAATAAGCCCTTTTTCTTTCTTTCTTTCTTTCTTTCTTTCTTTCTTTCTTTCTTTCTTTCTTTCTTTCTTTCTTTCTTTCTTTCT
>JBAMHW010000001.1:26388087-26412709 GCA_037177495.1 Rhadinocentrus ornatus | reverse complement strand
TCTGTAAAGTCCTCTGAGACAACTTTGTTGTGATATAGGGCTATACAAATAAACTTGACTTGACTTGACTTGACATGAAATATAATTACAAAGAACTGAGATTTCATCACAAAAAATGATGTTTAAAAATGTCTTTCAATTCAAGGATTTGATATGCTAAATTTCTACCATTTCCACCTCATTTTAGGCTTATTTGTAAAATTGTCAACTCTGAAAATATTTCTTTCTAAATAAAACAGCATTTTGACCCCAGAAAATAAAGAAGTAAAGCCAATGTAGCTAAATTCTGAATGCTTATTTTGGTGTTATTGACTTTAAGTTACAGAAAGCCACCAGCGAGGCATAAGAAGTGTGGGTGGAGCCGAGACTTATAAAGAAATGAAAACACTGAGCATGTTGGATCGTAATTGCTGTCAACAGACTCATCTGTATTTGGCACCTGTACACTAATGTAGTACTGAAAAAAACATTTTAAGTTGGATACTCATGGTTCTGGTTTTACTTTTACTTTTACTAGAGAGGACCGAAGAATGGGTCGACCAGAATCAGGAGCAGGGGTGTCTATAAGAATATCAGGGCTGGGGCCTGGTGGAGGGGTTTTCAGAGGGTTGTGGGGGGTACTCGGGCCCTGAGGCTGTATTCTGTCACCGGTAATATTGACATTGTTCATTGAGCACATAGACAACATGGGAGGCGCTAATTCAGCTGTCTGCCTGGTTTAGCACATGCTGCGCTGCTCTGGACTTTTCAACAAGTAGTTCCCATCAGTTCCTCAAGCCAGAGGTCATCTCCCACATTTATACTCAGAGGCAGCTTCTTTTACTGTCGTTATTAAATATGTTAAAAGCTGACGAATGTTTTTTTTCCTGTAAATTCAAAACCATAGCAAATAGTAAATAATGTAAATATTGGCAAAAGTGATTTAAATGATTGTTTTGGGTTTTTTTTAATCAATAATTCTTTTAATATGAAGCAGAATATCTAAATTTGTTTGTAGTGGTTTTGTGAATAATAACATTTAACAGAAGTCAGTAAAAGTGAGCGAGAAAAGTGCTCAAAATGTGGTAACTAAACATCATTTTAATATTAAGCAAATAGTTTGATTTAGTTTCTGATTGAATGTCCAACATGAAACCAATTAGATCTTTATTTTACATTATCAGCATCCATGAAGTTACCAAATATTTACTCTTCCCCTGTAGTAGTATTCCATTAAATAATATGCAACCCTTTTTCTGCATGGGTTGACATTCTGCTTTTAATGTTTTGTGATGTCTTAGCATACCATCGCCAGAGGAAGGGCTGAGGCTATCTCTGCTGGCTTTGTTGTCGATTATTTAGTTGAGTTCCTCTTGTCAGTGCGAAAGTCTGGTGCAAAGCAAACAGGCACCAGCTTCTCTTTTCCAGTTCCGGGGGTTTTATGGGAACATCAGACGCCAAGTCTACTCATGTGGAGCAGAGGAGATCTACTAAAACATCTTCTGTCCCTCACTGGGATTAGAGAGAACACATTCCTGACCCCTTTGCTCTGAGTCTCCCATCAGTCTGCTTCACATTGTTCACATGTGTATGAATTGCATATTTGTTTAGTAAGAAAGCATCCAAAGATAAAGACATGAAAAATGACTTCAGTTAGTTTAGGTTTACTGTTCTGAATGTGTTTACAAATTTTAATTATTCGTGAAATCATACAAATACAATCCTTAATCTACACTGGCTTCTCGCATAGAAAGTCAAAGACTCCGTCTAAAAAGTGTTTTTAATGCAGTAAAAGAAACAAACACACATAAATAAAACTGTCAACAATCAAATTTGGCATTTTACATCATGATGGGATCAATTATTACTACAGAGACAACCAAATGAAAAACACTTTCCTTTGGTATCTTCTTCATCTTCTATGTTCTGTCTACATTAGGCCATAAAATGTTTTCCACACATCACATACCACATGTTGGCCATGGCCAGGCAGAGAGGGGGCAAGAACCCCCTGGAGTGTTGAATCCTCTCCTGGATAGACTCCAGTGGAATGTCCCAACATACTTCCTTTGGCTCTGCAGCAGGTTTCCCCACCTGTAAAGATTCCTGTTTCACACCTTCTACCACCAGGCTGATGTACTCCTACCAACTCCTGCTTATTGATCCTGAAACTCAAATTGTGGAATTGTTGCCTTTAACTGCTTATATGGCAGGAAGTTTGCGAGTATTAGCTCGGGTTTACTGTCCGGAATGGTGGAGCTTCATGGAGAAATACATGATGGAATAGATCTCTTTTCATAAGAAAATTTCAATAACTAATCACCGTTGTCTTCCACGTAGTTATTTGATGCATCAAACCTTGCTGGTTCATTGTCATGCAGGATTTTTCTATGATGCCAAAACAATTTCTGCATAAATGTTTTCTTTAAAATGTATAAAAAGGAATAGCTATTATGTGATTTTAGGTAATTATAATATTTTAATACCAGCCATAAAAACAAAAGAAAACTGGGAACACCTAAATGGTACCAACAGAGATGGGTGACATGAGGAATACCACCAATTAAAGGAAAGGGAAATTTGTCCTGCACCAAATCATTAAAAGACTGTTATGTTTTAATTCTCCTAGAATATGCTGTGTTTGTACAGCTGCCATATTTGTCATTTTGTGAAGCAAGAACCCTCTGAGTTTTAATGACGCAATACTAGCTTTATTTGAAGCTCTGTTTGGGACAATAATGCCCAAATTTGTCCTCTACTTACTTAGAGGAATACAGTTCACATGAACACAGTTTTGAAGTTGTTATCTATAGTGTGCTTGTAGCGTATTAGATATCATTGCTATGCCCGTCTTTACTGTTAGATGTCAGTAGTTCTTACTGACATATTTAAACCCCTTGATGCGTGATGTTGCAAATTTATGACAAATCCCTTCTGGCCTTTTTTTTTTTTTTTTTTTTAATTAAACTGATTTATGCCATTTATTTATGCATTTATTTTATATTGATTATTTATCTATTAATTATTAAGTCATTTAATATTTTATTGTATTTTCTTTTATTCCAGTCTTTTCCTTTTTGCTATTTTTTTACAATTTTTGCTGTATTTACTTAATTTTTATATAATTGTAAATAAATTAAGTTGTAAAGGGTTAAAGCGATGACAATATTTACTAAATTCATTTAAAAAAAAAATCAGTAAAAAGTGTCATGCAGCCTCAATTATCAAACAACAGTTCCTGAGAACATCTGTGTTGTATATTTTAACAGAACTCCCGAACATCCTTTCATGTCACAGCAGAACAGCTGAGTATGTTACTACAATCAGCATCTGCATCAATCATTTCTCAGCTTAGAATTTACACAAACTGCATCATATGCAATCATTTCAAAGGAGTGTTGTACACAGGTCTCAAAACCTAACAGGCATGACAGTAACTGGGTCTAAAGTGTAAGGTTAGAGGACAGGCACATCCTCAAGCCTCAACACTGACCTCTACTGGGAGTTTCCAGGCAAACCAACAGTTTCCAGTCAAATGTAATCGATACAAGCTCTGCAACAGAATGCCACCTATTCAACCATAAAGATTTTCTGTTTAAAGCAGGTTTGGTTGACTTAGAAAAATAAGAAAAACTTGTACTTTCTGATATTCAGAGACTTATAATACCAAGTCTGGTCCAAACTATGAGGTCAATTGTGTTGAAGGAGAGGTGTGGAAATAGACAAAATATAAAGGACCATTCTACAAGTGTGCAATGGCAGAAAAAAAAGAAACACAATTAGAAATAACACTGAGTTTAATGTCAAGGCTTAGATGAAACTTAAATAGTTAATATTGTGCTGACAAATACAACTTTCAAGCGATGTTGGCTTGTTTAAATATTTGCTTTGTTTGTTCTTATACCAAACTTCAGTGATCTCTAAATATATATGTACATATTTGTTTAGGATTCAGGTTTGTACAAAAACAGACACACAAACATAGATAGATAGATTTATACAGCCCTACATGGCTGGTTCAGTGTGGTATGTGTTAGTGTATGTTTTTTTGTTGTCATTTAAAGCACATTTTAAGAAGGAATAATGTAATGAAATCAAAACAAGGTCAATTTTAACAACTTGGGTTCATTACTGCAGTTGTCTTGGGTTAGATATAACCAGTCCAAAAGAAATGTGTGATTAATCACAGATATATCCTCTGAGGAAAACACAGGTCTCTGAATAGTGTTATTTGTGCAGTCTTGAAGTGTATAGCTAACTTGCATTTTTTTGTAAAACACCTACTAAACTTACTAACATACTAAAGCTTAATGGCCTTCAGCGTTCTACCTGGCTTGACCTCCTGTCCAATCCCACTAAAAGTTACTGTTATTGTTCTCCACATGAAGCTGTGTAGAACAACTACACACAAGCGAGCAAAGTTTGAATAACTAACGGTCTTTATGCTGATAGATCAATACAATGAATGCTATGTAATAAATGTCTTCTTAAAGCTAGGTTTTGATAGATAGCCTATTTTTTACATTAGATTGGTGAAGAGGAAAGGTGATAATTATGATGGAATTTTAATTTCTGATTATCCACAAAGATATAATAAAATAAATTTTATTAATCCAGAAGGAAACAAACTTTATTTAATCTTGACCATATTTCATCAGGCCATTAAGAAAAACTATTTTGCACAATCAGACTCTCAGTCACGAAAGCTCTGTAATTATCTGTGGAAGTTGACAGTATCACTTAAATATATCCAGCTGAGAAAAGGATATATGTAACATTTGCATGTTTGTAGCCAAAATAAGAAGAGTAGCATAACGATGAACATCCTAGTTTATTTAACTGGCCACACAGTGGTGCCATTGTTATAGTTTCTGATGATGAAACGCATTTAGAAAATTCAAATTAGGTAGCTCTTTTAAAATCAGGTCTCTACCACAGTGACCACTCAATCCTGGTCTTCAGGACCCACTGCCCTGCATGTTTCAGAGAAAACCCTACTTTAACACATCTGAATGAAACTGAATGGTTTGTGCAAAGAACCTGATGAGGAAGTTCATTAATCTGAGTCAGGTCACGTCTGAGAAGAAAACTGCTAAAATGGTAATATAAAAGAAAGTTTAATGCTTTGTAAACTGACCATTTTTCTTTATCAAATCCATTATTGGGGCTGGGTGGCAATAGGGTGAAAAGTCTGAGGCCTTGACTTCACAATCTGTGTGTGTTGACTGAACCATCCATTACTTGTACAGAAATGATTAATAAAGCCACTATACAATGAAAAGGTATAACAATGTTTACATTTTTCTGTCTCCTGTCAATCTTTTGGAACGAATGCCTAGCAGTGGGAGGGCTTCTTTTAGCTGCACTGGTACAGCATTCGTTTTACTGGTTGTTACCACAATCTCTCAGTTTTACTATAATATTAATGACTGTTAATGAATGAACCAAAGTGGCGTTTGTTTCTGTAATAAGAACTAAAAAGATCATCCATATGTTTCTGTGCTTAAGGATGTGAGCTAGAGGAAGTAACTGAAGGAGAGCTTGTCAACCTTGCTGAAGCCTGAACAGATGAGAAGCAACACTGTGAAGCTTGGAGAGCTGCGGCTGCGGCTGTACTGTGCTACACCCCTGCTGTTCACTGGAGGGTGAAATGTGATCATGGAGGGCTGCCAACACACATCAGGACCTGGTAGTTGAAACGGCAAACCCAGCGAACTGTGATCTGACGTGTCTCTACTGTCACTGTAAGCGTCTGAACGCCAAAGGGCGAGCATCACATTTAGGATGATAATAGTGACTCTTAAACAAACCTGAATCTGTGTGTCCCCTACAGTGGAAACAAAAACATATAGAACTTCGAACAGAGAAGAAGTGCTACAGTCTGTGTGTTTGTGTATGTGTTTTAACTTCACCCTGGGGACTGTCAATGTCCTGTTTATTCTTCCTAAAAAAGTACAGTACATAGAAAATATTATCATTAGAATAATCCTTGCTCAGAGTCTAAGGATTAAAGATAAGATTGGTTTAAGCTTTAAAGTAAAAAAATTAAATAAAAAAGGATTTGTGTCTGTTCTTTATTTGGCATGCAGTCACTTGTGTGTTTTATAGCTTCGCTGATGTTCTGCTTCCTGTTTCTTCCCTGCATTTTCAACCAGCAGCCTTTGTGCAAACTAGTAACACTGCAGTTCCTGTAAGTTAAGGTTAAAACAGCAGCTGAAAAACTGGTAAACTCTGAGTTTCTATGAGAAACTCATGTTTATGATGACACGGCAAGATAGAAAACCAGAAGGCTGTGTAGCCCCTCTCATAAGCCATTTTGCTTTCAGTTCATTTCCCAAATTTGCTTTCTAACTTTCATTTGGTTCTCAGAATACATAATATAACCTCTGCTTATCCACGTAATAGTTCTTACTTGGCTTAGACTTAATCTGTCTAATTTGTTTATTCTTATTTTTCCTTTTTACGCAGTGCTCTCACTATAAAGATTTTGTACAAAAATATATGAATTAAATTAAAAAGTTTATTTTCAGATTTGCCTTTCTGTTGTATCTCTTCTAAAATAAACACGCCTTCTCATAATAATGAAATAAACTGCAAAACCTAAAAGTTTGCACATATGTAATAATTTCATCACGTCATGATCGCATACTTAATTGTATATATCCACTTTCTTAATTTCAATAACATATTAAAATAGATATGCCACGATTTTTAAAAATAAAGATGTAATTTAAAAAAAAGTCTGATTTGTGGCCTGTAAACGCCACACAAGGCTTTGTTTTTGTGTTGTGCTCACATAATTACAACACATCAGTGTGTAGTTACCAGCTGCCAATATTAGATGGTTTATCGGATGATTTGTGAGTTATTATACAGTGAAATGTGTCTCACACACACCTTCATAACACTGCATCCTTACTTTTTAAATATCACAGTAGTTTTAAACCCTTAGTCTTATACAATAACCTCGACAGTTTTGAGCATCATTTACTTGTTAAGCAGGTATAGCTCAAATCTCTAGAAATGGGGACCTCTTGTGGCTGTTTGGGGATTTTCACACAACAGGTGAGTTCAGGACAACCCACAGCCTCATATTAAGCCAAAGTTTGATGGTACAGTAGGCCAAAGCTATGTTTATCTTAATAACAGGGGAAAAGTAGTTGCAACTTCTCAAGTGTTTTTTGAAATCTTGATGTAACACGACTGACAAGCTTTATTTATGAGCTCATCTACCTGACATATGTACTGTCTTGATTTCCATCTCATGATTTGACTAAGCTGCTTGGACCAGCTGCTCATTTTCTGTATGTTATCCACCATTTTAAAGAGTATACAAGAATATATGGAAATGCTTTACTGCATGTGTTGTAGTTTTAAAAACAGCAATGACTATGACATCAGAAGAAGTTAAATTATTTTTTCTTGTAAAGGTTGAGCAATGCTCCTCCCCAAAACAAAATGTATAACATGCAGGACTCTAAATATAGCTTGTGAAGTACAGTCTCACAACAGAAAAAATTTGCCTCAAGGAGAAGGGTGATATTTTAGTTTTCCCTCAAAAGTAATCTACTTATATATCCAAAATCATTAGTTAACTGATACTTTAACATACTTATTTATTATCAGACCAAAAATGATGGAATATTTTAAAGCAATCCAACTTTCCATAAAAATGGAGAAATGTTAGGTGTTTATGAGAAAAAGAAAATCTTTCTATAAGAAACAGCAGGATCTCTCACCCTGGCTATGGGCAAGGAGGTCAGGACCAACTGCAGAGGTCAGGTTATCTATTCTTCCAGTTATGTCGACCCTGTGCTCCGTGTCCATTCCACTCTATCTGTATATTCATGCTTTGTTGTTCACTGCAGGCTGAGTGCCAGTTCTGCTGCAGTTTTCAGACTAAGCGAGGCATACATTGGGGAGGTTTATTAGTACCCTCCCTCCCTCGTTTACACTCTCTCCTCGGGGCATGGCAAAGGCAACTGGGGAGAGACACTGCCACAAATAGACTCTCTAAATATGGAGGGATTCAGTCAAGAGAAAATACGCAATCGAATTTTTGGGCCCTTTCCACCAAACAACTTCTATAAAAGGAACAGGACAGGGGAGAGTTTAACGACTTAATGACACTTTCTGCTGTAATAAATGTTTTAAATGTTTAGCTTAGTAAGATAATGTGATTGTAATTCATGCAGTAAATGTGGAATCATCTGTGTGTGGTTTGTATTTGGCATCATTTCTCAGACAAAATTTTCTGTTTGCTCAGATTTTATTTTCTGATCCTGTGATGCATTACTGCCACAACAGACAGTAAAATGTGGCTTTGTTTTTGTTTGAAATAATCAGCTTTAACAGCCTGATTTTGTGGGAGATGGTGCAATAGCAATGTACAATTTCACTCAAATATTTGAGCACAACCACCCAATTACAGTGTGACTGGTATTGTGTTTAGCCTAGTCCAAACTTTAATGGTTCAAACATGAATTCTTTAAAACAAGCAAACAAATAGAATAAAAACTTTTATAATTTGCTTATAGATGCTTACAACATATGTTGATAAAACATAAAATGTAATGGGAATTGAGTGGGTAATCATACCATGCATTGCTAAAATTAAACTACTGATAACAGCGTTACACACGTAAGAAGTTTCATCACATACTGTGGGGTTGTGCAGTAACTACACATTTTAAAAGGAAACGTGCTGAAGCAGGCCCCTCATTCTGCTGCTTCGCATGCTGCATTGTTGCAGGTTCCCACAATGCCCTATGCTTGACCCTTTGTTCTAACTTTGTCAATCATATGCTGTGGGAACTGAACTTATGTGTAACAAACATAAATTGTTTTTTGTTTTTTTCTTGTTTTTGCAAGTAGTAAACCCTGCAAACAAAATTGAATAAGAAAGCAGTTCAGGTCTGTAAAAATCTTCCACATATTTAATCTGATCAAAAATCTGATTCCACACTGACTATATTATAATAATGAACTCATGCCTTCATGAGTCAGCCTTCATCCCACAGCTAGAGCTGTGTGTGTGTGTGTGAGTAAAAGTGGACAGAGTCTGTTTGTGCAAATGCCTGAATGTGAGCATTTTCATAAGCACACGCAATCCTGATGCATGTGTCCCTCGAGCCACGTGTCGCAGCAAAATGGTGCATAAAGCCTCAGCAGTGTTTCCAGTGACGTGTTGTCTGTTGACCTCTTCTAACATTTGAAGATGCAGCAGCCTGCTTGTCAAGGACAATCAACTCTCCCAGCTGATTATAATACTTTGTATTTCATTAATATGCTTCACCTTCAGATCTGCTATATGGCATTTGCATGGCATTAACATATATCATTGGGCCAGCCGTTGGATGCCACAGTGTGCTGAGCTTGTGGGAATGACACCTGTTAGACAGAGTGCAGATGCCGCTCTGGCAGGGTCACACAAAGAAGGAAAAATGTATCTTGGATCTCTGGTTTGAGTCACATCTTTGGCATTTCTGTGAATTTTTCTCTTAGTATACAATTTCACATCATAAATAATGACTCAATGAACAAAAAGAAAAGGTAATGATGGTCACATCTTTTAGTGTTTAGATGTTTATATCTTTTCCACTGTAGCAAGCTTCAAAAGAATTTTGATTATTAATTAGTCTCACAGAAGTTTATGAAACTTTCACAAAACATGATGTACTGATTCATGTCCAGGGACATACTGTAGTTTCTTTATTTTTTTCATTTCTCTCAAGTATGTGGACCAAAGATTACCTGCATATAGAAACAGTTTCACTGCACCTTATAAAATTATAACTAAAGAAGTGTTTACAAGTTTAAAAGCTTAAAGAGCTTTTGCAGAAGTAGAGACATGACTGTTAACTATACACTAAAATTTGACTCCAGTCCTACGGCTTTCAATGCTTCCTTTTATTTTAACCTTATTTCCATGTGCAGTTTCTGTTTGATTAGATATCGACATTAAAAATTCCCTTTAAAGGACAGAAAAATGTCCTTGCCTGCCTTAAAATAGACCGCAACATCTACCACATATCACCAATCTGCTTTTTCTGGCTTGCAGGACGACAAGTGCTGCCTTCTTTCCAAATGATACTAATGTAGTGCCGACACAAAAGGCTTCCACCAAAATGAAATATGTTCCACGATGCTGTGGGCTGCTCGGTGTCAAACTATACAGCTCAAGAAGCACCAGTCGAAAGGTAACAAAACAAGAATGGGATAAACTGTCTCAACAACAAGCTGCAACAGGTCTGCATCATCATTCAACCCCTTCAGTCAATCTGTTTCCCATCTGTTTACTGTTTCCATCTAGTGTTGGAACACAAATGCAACATGATGGTGGGATCAGTGATTGTGTCTGTTGCTGTCTAAGACTCGTGCTTTTTGTCAGATCTGATGCTGCTCAGCTTGAGCAAGCTGCAAGCAGGTGGTGACCCTGCATGCAGTACCTGGCACGCAGCAGAGTGTGTAGAGCTGCAGCCAAATCCCAGAGTCACAGAGCTGCTGACACTGGCCAACCTGCCACCAGGGAGTAACAGACAAGAAGCAAAAAGCAAATCATGTGGTATGTAACACATCAGCGTTTAAACAGTACAAGAGTAATTTGTACTGTGCTGATTGTTTATCACCAGTAGATTGCTTTTAATACAAATGTTCTCAAAACAAAAACAGTGCTAACAGGTTCATTTGCATCGCCTCTAAAAGAGTGTGTATGTGTGTGTGTGTGCGTGTGTGTGTGTGAGAGAGAGATAGTGGGGGGACAGGGGGTTTATCTTACTATAGCTAAATGGATGCAGACTTGAAAAGTTTGTAGGGTTTGTTTTTATAAGCAAAACACATGTTCTTTTATTTAAATTATTTTTATGTGTGGAAGTCCATTCTGGTTTTGCATTAAACAGTATTAACAGCTGTAACTGACAAACAAAAAATTATATACCAGACATGCCAAATTGTACATAAAAAACTAAAACAAAAAAAACGAACAAAAAAGGTGTAGAATGTGCAACAATAGAAATGACTATTTAAAACCATTCTCCAACATGTGTTTCTTTGGACACTCAGGAAGGCCACAGCACCACCATACTGTCTTTTTGGCGATATTGTCCTGCACTTAGAGACCCAGAGTCAGAAACTTAAGGGTCTTCAAAAATAGTGATTATGTTTTTTTTTCATTAGCAAGCTTATTCTACAATGCAAATATTGATCCAGTGTTTTTTTTTTACAGGAGCAAATTGGGGGCATTAATGAGGTTGTGCACAAGTTCATTTCAACATATAGATTGAAGCAGCCGGGGGCTGAACAATCAACTTTCTGATCATTGAGTGAATAATTTCACTTCAACACACCCTATACCTTAGATAAACTCCTGCAGAATACAACAGAAATTAGAAGAGTTTACGCAAGAAAACTTGAGTCTCTAGGTGGTAAATTGTCAAACGTTTGACCAAAACGCTGCTTGATAAGCAAATGCCTATTTAGATAGCCAGACATGTGACTAAATGAATAGAAATAATGATCTGTTTCTGCTGTATCTGTAAGCAGGCTACTTCCTCCATCATGCCTGATAAGGATTTTATAAGTCACAACTCTGGACTTCTTAGTTTTTTGCCCTCTAGTGGCTAAAAAGCCATAATCGTGCAACTTTAATATTCACTTTGATTATCTGCACTTTCTATTAACCCTATTTTTATCCCTTCTTCGTTGATGAATAACTATTTTGACACAGCAACCCAGAAACCCAGAAAGGATGCTACAAAATCCTGTTGCACAATATGTCTAAAATCACCCCAACCCCCTTTGGAGAGCTGCTCTCCGATTGGTCGCACTTTCATGGGTTTGAATCCCCTTCATGACCTTTCTCAAATGTCATCACTGCTCTATCTCGACAATCATCTACATCACTTTCCATTTTGAGCAATCTATAAAAGGATGCCATAAAAATAATCTTTACTATCTGCGCCAGTCAGAGAGGAGAATCGCCACCTCATTACCGCTCCTGTCTGTGGGGCTGATTACGGGATGGATGGAGGGAACTCAGAAGCAGAGCAGAGCCTGGGGTGCCCTAGCAGACTCAGTCTTTTAATGGCTGTATGGGGTTAAGCTGCAGCTCATTCCATGTTGCAGCTCTAACATTTTTCATTTTTCTCTTTTGCTGCAGCTGTTACCAATATGGGGAAAAAAGAAAGAGAAATAAAATACTTAAGAAAAGTGGAGAGCCCTCTCCTCTGTCCAATAAAAAGAGCAGCAATGAGTGGAGCTGAATCTCACTCAATTATACCCTGTTACCTCCCTGGATCATTTTAATGATCCCACACAAGCACAGCACTGTGATCCCACTGTGAAACGCCCTGTGATGAAATAAACCATTGTGCGTGTCCTCGCCCCAATATGCTAATCCAGGATTAATTATGGGCCAACCCTAATGAGTATCTCTCTGGCCCTCTTAGATATGTAAATGTACCAGCAGTGGACAGCGTCAAGAGGCTTTTGTTAACTCTCTGGGTTGAATAAAAGGTGCAGGATGGGATAGAAAGAGACAAAGGACAAAAAAACATGTTTTTTATGTAGTCACAAAATGAATTTGCAACTGAAAAATCAGCTAAAGCTCTGATAAACTTAAATTTCATCTGCTAGAATAAAAATGTAAGCACGTTAGAGTATAAATGTTAAAACTTGACATACACTCATCTGACATGGCTATGGGGGGAATAGCTCACTGTCACTACCTTTGTCTCTGCAACATGGATGGTGATTAATTTATTTTCTGTCTATTAATTAGAGAGGAAGTATAAAGATGGACAGAGCCAAATTAAGTCTGCTTTCTTAACACGTTCATCCAACTTGTAACTTTTGAGCTTACCAGAGATGAACTGTTTCAGCATCAACCTAGTCTGAAAGTAGCACTATGTGATATCTTTTGCCTCTTTTTCTGAGAAACACAATTAATTAATTATTTTTGATAATGGGGCTGGGCAGCGTTACAGAGGTACAGGCAGGGAAAAAGGTGGCACATGTAAATGACCCTTGACTATATTTTAGAAAGTAATTAACTATTTATTACAAATGAAGTGGTCATCTCGTGTAAAAGATAGAGCAACAATTGTAAAAGCAAATAGTCAGTGTTTTTCATTTATCAGTAACTATTTAATTTAGAATGATCCTGTATTAGGATGGGCCGCTTAAGGCGACAATTAAATCGATTAGTTGTTTAATCAATAATTAAATTAAAACTATTTTATTGCAAATTGCAAAATGTATGTGAAATGCTATTTGTATAATTGGTATGCTCCACACAAG
The DNA here is from genome assembly GCA_037177495.1 of Rhadinocentrus ornatus. Taxonomy (NCBI): domain Eukaryota; kingdom Metazoa; phylum Chordata; class Actinopteri; order Atheriniformes; family Melanotaeniidae; genus Rhadinocentrus; species Rhadinocentrus ornatus. The sequence continues at coordinate 26,399,434 of JBAMHW010000001.1, read as the reverse complement.
CACTTTTTATTTAGTTTGTTTTGTTTTTTAACATTCAGTGGGCTCAAGCATCCTTGTACAGTAGGTAGATGAGAAAGTGGGTCAAGGAGACACTGGGATTGAACCTGGGCTGGCCTCAGTCTGGGGCGGTTGATATGTCAGGTGTGCCCACAGGAACGTTAAGCTCCTGGGCTGAAGCTGCAGCTAGCTTAAGGTTTTACTCCCTTCACTTTAACAGTAGTGAATCAGTCATGGAAGTCTGCTTTTAGCAAAACAGGTAGTTTCCCACAACCATCCCACTCTTACTCAGACCTGACCTGTGTGCCAAACTAGCTAATATGCAGTAGTCTCTTGCTCTTTCTCTCTCTAGCTCCTTCTTAAAGGGGCCACACCACCTTTAACAATGCTGTAAATAGTTTTGCATCTCTGCCCAATGAGACATAACTGCCCTCCAAACAAAAACAGTCGATTTTTGAAAAAATAGCAGTTCACTTTGTGTGCCATCTTGGCTAGTCAACTAGTTGAAACGGACATCAACCATCATTACGGGAAAAACTCAAGACACTTAATGATAATAGGAAAAAACAAAATCCTTGGTCCCAATCAGAAGTTAACTTTGCAGAGTCATCATTTCTTGTGGTCTAGTTATGTATACAGTCTCTTCATAAATGTAAACAGTCTGGACAGACAGATATGATTTCCCATGAATGCAGTAAGACAGTGCTTAATTTGGATGTTGTTTTATTATCAAGACTGTATTTATATTGATGTAGATATAACATAAAAATTCTGGGAAAAAAGTGGTGACACTGACAGAGGATGACCACCCCCAGCCAGATGTGCAGTCGATAACAGCATGTCTTCTCAGCTTGTATGCTTCACAGTTACCAGGTGCATTTTTCCACTTTATCTTCCAGATTGTTGTGCTAAATATTATGGAGCTACTTAGTATTTTATAATATTCAGTATCATTAAAGGTACAATGTTCAATTTATTGTTCAACTGTTTCTTCTGCACCCAACTAAACATTATATTGTGACATCTTCCACCTTTTTGAGCACTGCAGGTTGTGGCAGTAGCATGCTGTATTTAGGTGCATTGCTTCCTCTGCCGTGCATTTTAGTACAAGTCTGTCGTGTTGCAATTATCTAAAGGTAAATCTATTCATTTTATTACTAGCGTGATCAAAGGACTAAAATGTTGGGGGTTGAGTCTCTTTCTGTCTGTTTTTTATCCTCGGAGTCTCTGTCCAAGGTGCTAAAATCTGCTGCTCCGGGGACAGACAACATGACTGCGCTTCCTCCCTCTGAGCAGGAGTGTGCGCGCGCGCGCGCGCGCTTTTGTAGGCTCAGCACGCGGACAGTTCAGTCCTCATCATGAGCGATTGGGAAAGCTTCTCTGAGACGGCGTCGAGGCTGCTGTAGTATGCCTGCAGCGTGGAGAGGTCTTTGCAGTTGAATGCGTGACTGAGACTCTGCATCTTTTTCTTCTCCGTTTCCCCCTTCGCGGTTGCAAACGTTTGCGTGGCAAGTGGTGCACTCGAGAGTGGGCTGCTGCCCACCAAGTGTGACTGTGTTTCGGAGGCGCTTAGAAAAAAAGAACATGTAAAAATCCGCAGGCAAGCCCGCAGATCCTTTGGATTCACGGCCAAAATGCAGAAAGGGATGAGGCTCAATGATGGCCATATCACCTATCTGGCTCTTTTGGCGAAGAAGGATGGGACGAGGCGAGGTTGCTTGAGTAAGAAAAGCTCAGACAACACAAAATGGCATTCAAAGTGGTTCGCTTTGTTGCAGAATATGCTGTTTTATTTCGAAAACGACTCCAGCTCACGCCCCTCTGGACTGTACCTGTTGGAGGGATGTGTCTGTGATAGGGCACCGTCACCGAAACCGTCTCTCTCCGCGAAAGAATGCTTAGAGAAGCAGGTAAGATATTGATCAGAGAGGAGCAGGAGTTTTCCTACTGGCTGAGACTGTCAAAGTAATCCATCTCCCTATAAAAACGAATTAGCTGTGATGCTTTTAATCTTGCCAGTATCAGTTATGGCTGTGCGTTATGGGCACGTTTCTGACTACAACTTAGATTGATTTTAAATGTCCAAAATAAACACGTAAGCAATTTCCCAGAGATGCTTTTGTAATTATAGTTCACTTGACGTTCGTGGTTACGTAATAGCGCCATTCAAACTGATTGATCCTGCACTTAAATATTCTCGCATCCTGCCTCGAAAGGTAATAATTCATTAAAAGCATCAACACAGGCTTAAAGTTTACAAGATCCATGTAAACTCAAAGGAAACTTTGCAAAGTATTTTCCTTTAATCAATTTTTCGTTTTCATCACTTCTGTTGCATCACACTTTTTTTTTTTTTTTATATATATAATGACGCTGTATTTGTAGACACACACAAGCGAGCAAACTTAAAACTGCATCCAAACTTTCTAGGTTGCCATCTTGTGGCGGAGAGCTGCCCCTTCCTCGTCTTTCTGATGTATTGATTTAATTCCATGTCCTGATATTAATAGCACCCTATCTTGGCAACTGTGTTTCCCTGGTTTATAGAGGTGGTTCAATTGACAGGTCTGTCGTTGTTAAGAGCTGTGAACGACAGACACGAATGACAACCAAACGTTGTTTCAGCCACTCGTTTGGTGATTTGGCATTTAGTAACGAGGATTAATATGAGTCAGGGTTGAACAATAACTGTATTTTTTAAAGCTAGAGGTACAAAATAAGCTAATCTAAAGCGCAAATGAATCCAGTGAAAACAGTTTGGTTGTGTTGCTGGAAGAACTAAAAATTGTGGTGCAAGTGTTGAAGAAGCAGAGTTGAGAAGTGCTCAAACTGCTGAGCTATGACTGCAGTCACCTTCTGAAATCTGCTCTGCCAGCTGCAGTCTATTTTACTTTTCATGCAACATAGGGGATAAAGACTGCCAATTAAAGGCAAATCAACGGGCTGCTCAGAAGCAGAATATTGGTTTGAAGTTTTGCAGACATGTTGCTACGTTTCACAATTGTACAACAAGGCATTTAAATTAAGTCGGTTAAGCAATTTAAAACCACAGCGGCATTTTGGAAACTTGCAGACACCATGATTTGTCATTTTCAGAAAACATATTTCAGGAATCTTTAGTTACTTCACACTTAAAACTGTAAAAATCTTGTCGTGAAAGACAACTCTAATGCAAAATATGGCTAACGTGATCAGCTCACACATGAGTACAAATAGCCCTAAAAGTTGCATGAGTTTACTTAGGACTGCAATTATGAAACCTACAAATAAAAAGTTGGGGGACAAAACAAACAAAAACAGCTTGACAGCAGTGTACCTTCAGAAAGGAAAACTCTTTCATTAGCATTTCATCCACAATTTTGAAGAGTAAATCTCATTGGATATATTCAGATGCTATAATGTTCCCCAGCCCTGTGTCTGGCACATAATTCAAGTCTATCTTTTTAACATTTACATTAAACTAAACAGCTTTTAAGAAGACAAATAAAGAATGTAAGTCCATTGTGTGACTCCTCCAGTGTGTCCTACAGTTACTTCATGTTTGTGTTACTACCTTGGTATCACTGTTTGTGGTGGTGAACTTTGATACTCTCCTCTAACACCTCCTTTTTAGCAAGTAGAACTGTCAGGATTAGTATCAGTGTCACTGTACATATGTGCCAGGAGAATTCAGAAAGCTGAGATTATTTTATGTTCATCCAACTGTCCACAAGTTTTTCTTTTTTTTTCTTATGTTGGATTCTGGGGGAACATTTCTGCCCACAGAAAGAAGCACTTGTTTGTTAAGCGTTCTCTTTTGGACAAGCAGCGTCTTGAAGATCTGCATGAAACATGTACTGAGAGGCATCTATTACAGCAGCTGCTCATGCTGTTGGCTCTGATGAATTTATTTCAACGCTGAATTAAATTTGTTTGAAAGGATTCTATTTGCACAATGCAATACTCTTTTTGGCACATGTGCTTTTGTGAAATGTGTGTCAGGAATGCATATTAATTTTTTCTTATTTAATGTGAACTCAAATAGTTCTTTATGCATGAAAAGCACAGTGTCCATTAAATCATGACTTTGTGTGTCCACATCTGCACATCTTGTGCAACTCATCTGATCTTGTGTGTTTGCCTTGAAGTCTATATTTGTCTCACCGTGTCATCCTTTGTACATCAACGTCAAACTTTAAAACAGAGAGGCTCAACAAAAAAGGTAAAATGAGGACAAAGATACTAATCAATGCTCCATGTGTCTCAGGGTACATAGATTTTAAAAATTTTTTTATTTTATTTTCCCCTCTCTGAGAAAAACAGAAAATAACTCCCGAGTCAATGTGTTGACTGCAGAGGTCATCAGAGGCAATTTTACTGTACACTCCTGGCATTAAACCTGTTACATGTCTGGATTACAGCAGGTTCCAGGATTTTGTCAAGCAGTGTGTACCTATATTCTGCATGTCTGTGAGTGTGTGTGTGTCAGCGCTGCAGGAGGAATGGCCAGGAGAGTACTGGATCTTATCTGTGTGTGACAGGGAGAGGGACAATGCAGCAAATAGATGCCAAGCCAACTGCCACCTTGCAGGGCTACAGCGCTTTTTATAGCCCTCACTCCTCAAAAAGGCAGAAGAGCCTTCTCTCCCTTCTGTCTGTCTGCCTCTCCATTCTCATTGTATTCTTTGGAGTGTTCTACTTTTTAAATGTTCTTATTCCCCATTTAGAAGGCGAGTTACGTTTAAGCCCACTGTTACTATGGCAACCCCTATTTGCATCTGAAAAAGTGCATTTGAAGGGGCCAACAAAATGTACAACAACATGCATTGGCATTGTGCTCCATTTAGCAAGTACAGAAAATATGGACATGTGAAAACAGAAAGTGGGCAATCTTAGATGGTGACAGGGAGGACTGTGTTTTCTTTTATGTATTTACTGTTATCACGTTCTTAATGTAGGAATGAATTAACTTTAAAGTAGTCTACATCAATTTCCATTTGTGCTCTGCTGAATTTAAAAGCCAAAAGTCCAGCTTATGGAGTGAACTATTTTGATAAAAATAGCATGATTGTTAGAAGTGTAGCCATCTTGACTGTTTTTTTTAACAACATTTGTTTCTTATTGCTAAGTCATACGCTTCACTAATACATGTGTTAGACACAACGAACAAACAAACTAACAAACAAAAAAGCTATCCAAAGTGCTTTATAAATACAAATAAAATCTTTCAAGGCTTTAGTAATTTAAAACTAGCACCTTTATCAGTATCATAATATATTCATGGTCTAGTTTTCCGTATTCTTGATGCAATTCAGTTATATTCTTTCATTTTAAAACAAGGACTTCCTCAGTTCTGTGCTGTCTCACTTAACAACAGTGACTGTATCTGTAGTGAAAAATGTAGTGACGTGGAGTTAAATATAGCTGCCTAAAAGGCTTGACACACCAGCTCACAGGATGCGAGAGATGGGAACCACATTATTGACAAAAGCCCATTCTGCTGCTCATCAGGAAATATGGAACATTACTCCCCTTCACAAATGATTTGCTCCTGGCATTTGGGAGGGATAAAAAAAATCCAATATATTGGATTTGAGGGGGTCTGTTTACAATGCATCACTGTTATATAATTTGATGCGTTTCAACAACAGATAACCGGTCTGTACTATTAGGGCAGTAACCACCACTTTGTAGACCTGAGGACTTTATTTCATCCACCTCTTTAAAGACAGTTCCACATGCATTTGCCTGAATTATCATATGTTTAAGGTTGCAAAATCACTTAACAGAGTTAATAATAAAGTAAAAAGGGGTGAGGACCTTGAGGTGCTTGTGTCACCGAAAGAATGCCAGATCACTAGAACATAGCAAAGCAAAACAGAAGATGGCATCAGTCGGGAGGCTTCTGCTAACTCAGAGGTGAGTTGCCAGGTTACAGAACAAATGCACAGAGCCTTTAAAATGAATCTCTGAAGATTTTTCTCTGTGGAGCCCTTATTCCCTCTCATTCACATACATGTCCATGCACACAAGTTTAATCAATCTGGATTTATTAGATGTTTTACTTATAAACACTTTAATATATCCTAATAATTGCTGGGAAAATATTAAACTTCCTCTTTATGTTATTGTATTCCAGTATTACTTCACCATCACGTTCAATCATGAAAACCAGAAGGCTGTGGAGCTACGCACAGAAGATGTCAAGGACTGCGACGAGTGGGTGGCAGCCATCACACAGGCTAGGTAACACATACATGACCTCCCTCTCAACTACATACACACATGCATGTTACCTGTGCATTTAGCATCAGTTTATTTGAGCAATGAAATACACCACATTCATAATAATAAATACATTTTTCTATCAGTTTTCAAAAATAAAATAAAAAATTTTAATTTTTGCTTGTTTGCTTTGAAGTTACCTTTTTATTTCTGCATCTTTAAATCTAACACTATACATTGAGTTGCACGTTTTCCACCTAAAACCATTATATCAGTCAGTAAGTGGGTTGGTAGCCTCTTACAGCCTGATATTTGACACAGTGAAAAGCATCCTAGCAAGCATCAACTGACCTTCCAGTGACTGTGTGATGCTGTAGCTATGCACATCTCATTGAGTTATTTGGCCAAATTTGACATTGTTATGATTGCTATGGAAATGTTAGCACTAATATTTATCTGTTATGTTTACTAAGGTCAGTTTCTCCAGCCAGGATTTTAACATTGATAATTTGAGTTAACAGCTAACTGATGTTTAATCTGATCATCTAAGACCGCTTTTGCTGCCTTTTTGACCAGCTAAAATGCATTTACAACATTGACACATTTGTCATCATAATGATCTGTTAAGTATCTTGAAAAAGGTACAGATTTTAAGTTGTTAGATTGTGTGCTGCCAACTAGAAGCCTTAAGGACATCTTAATAGGAAAAACAAACTTTGCAAGGTAGAAAATTGTGCTCTATTTAATACTTTGGCATTATTATTACAAGGGCATGTGCCCTCAATCTTTCAGAAACCAGTAAAACTGTTTCTATGAGTTTTATTTGTTCTTTTTATAATATCTAATAATTTGTTTATTGTTAGATTTTATTTTGTCCTGCTTGAAAAATGCTAAATAGATACAATTGAGAGTTCAGAATTCCCATGCAATGACGGGATTGCCCAGACACGAGTTCCACATAGAAACACGATATAGTTCCCATTTAGCTTATATTTTCTTACTGATCTAAGATCTCAAACTGTCTTTAAATACTAATTGAAAATGTTTACTTTAAAGTCAGTTTTGTACATGGTTTTACAAGCTAACATCTTTGTAAATTGAAAGTTGATCATTTTTGCTTTATTAAAATACAGTATAAACATTATATAATAATTTAGATTAATATTTTATTTTGTGATAAGAATATAAATTGAATCACTAAACCCCAGTTTTTCTATTCTATTTCTTGTGATTTTAAAATAATTTTGTCATCATATTAGATATTTCTGCAAGGCCGCCCTGGGAGTGAAACTTTTTGAATGGCTTAGTGGTTTAGTCTTTTCTATTTATGAAATATACTGTTTATGGATAAGTGCTCTTTGGCTTAAAAAATCATAAATCTTGGCAGGAATAGAGCTTACAAATGAACTTGTCCACCATTCTTAATTCACAATCATAATCATAATTTCCTGCCTAAAATCCCATGAGATGCATATTGTGTATGTCAAAACTTCTTGTACAATCTGACTGGAAATTCAGCTAAATGCATGAGACAACTGCTCAGCATTACATTTCCAATATAGGACAAACAACACTTGTAAAAACAGAAATAAAAGTTCTTCATCGTCTTATTTGTGTAGGCTAAAAAACAAATAGCTTCTTTGCGGAAGCACCATCACTCTAAATGTCAGCAGTGTGCATTAATTTGGCAAAAAAAAAAAAAAAAATCAATTGGTTTGACTCCCTCAAAATTAAATTGATCAGAAGCGCTTGCTGTACAAGGACAAGCTGCCTGATAATACTGTAACTGACCACAGGGGATAGTGTACATTTATATATTTTCAGATGTCCCTTATCGACCATTTGCCTTTTTTTTATTTTTATTAACTGTTCACTCAAAGTTAACTGAAATGCTTTCTGAACATTTTTTTTCATCTTGAGCTATCCATATTACACCTTATTATAAGCCTCACAAGTCATGTACTTAAAATACAGAAGTGTTTAATCTACAGATAGTTTTGCTCATGCAGAAGCAGCTTTTACACATGGTGTGCTAAGCCTAAGTATTTAAAGAATTGGTTGCATAACCGCACTGCTCTGTGTGGCCGGGAGGTATGTGGTACAAACATATGCTGACCGCAGGTCTGCTTTTGCTTAGATAAATTTATGAAGAGCTCATAAAACATGTTAAAAGGTCTGTGCATTTGTGTCTTTATAGTTACAGGAACCTGGCGACAGAGCATGAGACCCTCATGCAGAAGTATCTCCATCTACTCCAAATAGTGGAGACAGAGAAAACGGTTGCCAAGCAACTTCGACAACAGATAGAGGATGGGGAAATCGAGATTGAGCGGCTAAAATCAGAGGTGATTTGCCTTGTAATTTCATGCTAGTAATACCTGTATGTGAATGTGTGTTTTGGCTTGCTGTACAGTGCTCAGCAGAGGAACTAAAACTATTGTGAGGCAAAGAAGACAAAGGCACAAACTGGTCACAGATCAAAGGTTGTGACCCAGATTACAGACCACAACTTCATAGTGGGAGTTCATAGTCAGTCTTGTAGCTTGGGGTGCCCCCTAGAGACTCTGTTCTACAATTCACTGTTTTGTATCCTCATTATTCAGTCTAAACCAGATCAAATGCAGCCCTCTTTAATGTGCTAATGGAGCTTCAATTGAATTCAGTTTTTCAATATGCATGAGTCAGCTTTTGTTCTACATGATACCACAGCCTGCACTGCAAAATGATGATCTGCTTTTCTCCCTTTTTAAGGCTAAAGTGTGTACTAGTAATGGACTTTTTATTATTATTATCATTTTATCAATGCTTTACTGTAAGTTTTTTTCTTTGTATTATGAGTAAAGTGGTTGTGAGTGTAACAGACTTGAATTAATTAGTGACATTTGGACATGGCGGGTTTAGATTCTGGATACACCAATTCTTTGAAGCAGCTAATGGACTAAGACAAGGTTGATCAAAAGGTAATTACCGTCATTGAATAAAACATTAATAACCATTATTAAATCATGCAGTGGAGTGAGAGAACATGAAATCACCAAGATCGCAGAAAGGATTTTAAAGCCCCTGTACAAGAAAAATGGGACACTGTAAAGAAGAAATAAAGAGTCATTGCAATTATTTCAAAATCAGTTAAACTTATTTTTGTTGGAAATAGTGCAAAGACATTATAGCAAATGTTGGAATGAAGAATGTTTGCTTTGACAATTAATGTAATTCTACAAAGAAAGAAATTGATGTAAGTACACAAGGTTGCTAACATGACTGGTATAAGAAGAGAATCCTAAAGAGGCTTTGTCTCTCAGAAGGAAAAGTACATAGTAATCCTAAAAGTAAAAATACATTAGTATTTTATTATTTTATTATGTTTTTATTAATGCATTACTGAGGTTAATTTATTTCTTTTTAATGTCCTTAGTTTATTCTTTTATGAAATACTGTTATTGTATTATAAATGTAATGTCCCTTGTTGTTCAGTCAAATAAAATGAATATTTATATATTGAAAAAAAATGTAAATATGAAATTGCAAAGAATTTAGGAAATTCATCAACTAATTATTTACATATATCATTGAAAGACTCAGAATGAAAAAAGAAAGCTTTGCATGTAAGGAACAAAGCCAAAAATTATGTAGAAAAGTTTGCACTGAAAAAAATAAAATAGAGGTAATTTACTCATCTGTGAAGGCACCACTACACTGAGCAACATTTAGAGGTTTTTAAGCAACATTTGCCACCATCTGGATGCCATTTTTTTCCAGAAAGACTTTGATTATTTCAGCAAGACTATGCCAATTACGTTCTATGTATACTGTAAAATAATGCAGGCGTCTTGGTGCTAAACTGGTCTGCCTACAGTTCCGATCTGTCACCCATTTAAAACATTTTGCTCATTATGAAATGAAGCAATAGAAGCAGAGGCCTTGAACTGTAGAGCATCTGAACTTTTATACCAAGCAAGCCTGAGAAGATGTTTTACTTTCCTCAATAAAGCAACAGAATTTCTTTGGGTTGACCTTTGTTTGAGAAGTAATGCTGACATTAATTTAAATTACCATATTGAAATTATTTAAGAATTACTTAAATTCCCCTGTTCTGTTATTTGTCATGTCATCGTAAAAACTACTTTCCGTTGAATATTGAGTTAAAATATTGTGCAAAATCTACATCCGGTTTTTATTTCCCTTTTGCACGGTGTTAAATCTTTTAGAAATATAGTTCTGGCTTTATGTAGTATGATGTATTCTTTGTAGTCCTATAGTAATTGTCCTAAATTTCAGATTGCTGGACATCTGAAGGACAATGAGAAGATTCAGTCAAATCCAGAAGTACCACCCAGTGATGATGACACAGAGATCAAGAAGATCAAGAAAGTGAGTTTTATCTGCTGTGCTGCTGTGCATTTTTAGTCAAAGAAAATTAAGTATGCAAATTCAAGGAGAGCGTAAAGGAAGGGAAAGGATCAATGGTTTAGGCAAAGATCTTTTCCAGCATCTACACAATCTCTACGAACCTGAGGGTTTTAATCTTAATCTTCATTTATGCAGTTCAGTTTGCATTTACTGCAGGAAGTGCCTCACTCATGACGACCATATGCTTCCTCTTATACTGAAAGAAATGCTTGATCCTACTGCTATGAAGTTTTATAAAACCAATTATGTACCATAAATTAACCTAAGATAATGAAAGACTACATGTGCATTTTTGCTCAACTCCACAGAGGGTCTTGGTGTCTTTTAACTGATTTGTTTGGATATCATATTGTTTGATCATGAGTAGGTTATATTTTTAGATAGTAATAAACAACTTACATGTTTTACATCACATGAAGAATATGATATTATATAATAATGAAGTATTAAAGCAATAAAAATCCTGACATTTGTCTTGGAAGTTTGAGAAAATGAAAACAGCTTCCAGGAGCATGAAATTTTTCAGCTTAATATGAACTTGACTTCAAATAAATGTTGAAGTTAGCAGGATGTCTAAACCCACATGCTAGCTTATATAGTAACATCATAATACAGCACTGCTTGTTCCGATACGCATGTCTCACTGCCTCAAATCGACTAGTCAGTCAGTCAGTCATTATCTGTACCGCTTGTTCCCTTTAGGGGTCGCGGGGTGAGCTGGAGCCTATCCCAGCAG
>JBAMHW010000001.1:26350555-26374049 GCA_037177495.1 Rhadinocentrus ornatus | reverse complement strand
GATAGATAGATAGATAGATAGATAGATAGATAGATAGATAGATAGATAGATAGATAGATAGATAGATAGATATTATTGTGTGAATTTGTCTCTTTTTCATCAGATCAGCAACAGGATTGCCACAGAGATCCTGCAATGGGATGATGTCAACATGCGGGTGGCCGTGATAGAGAAATGGGTGGCTGTGGCTGACATCTGTCGCTGCCTCCACAACTACAACGCTGTGCTGGAGATTACATCCTCACTCAACCGCAGCTCCATCTTTCGTCTCAAAAAGACCTGGCTGAAAATATCTAAGCAGGTATCTGTCATTTGACACCTTCTCTTAGAAGTTCTTGGGATTTATTTGCTGATCAGTGAGATGATGATGATTAATAAATTTCAAGTATTACTTTTGTTTTAATGCTGATGATCAAGAATGGCCAAAATTACTTTGATGTGGAAACAAATGCAGCACAGTGTTGCAGGAGCACAATTACATGTCTAGCCAGTAGCGGTAACAATTTCTGTTTTGATCCCCTTTCTAGACAAAAACTGTGGTTGACAAGTTGCAGAAGCTTGTGTCATCAGAGGGCCGATTCAAAAACCTGAGAGAAGCTCTAAAGAAGTAAATCACTGTGATCTTTCCTTATAAAGTACTCTCATATCCTGGTGGAGTAAAATATATTCCTCCTTGTATCTGTTCCTTTGTACAATTATATCTCTGATGTACCTGCTATCCACACCTGCTGTCCACAGCTGTGACCCTCCTTGCGTGCCGTACCTGGGCATGTACCTGACTGACCTGGCCTTTATTGAGGAGGGAACACCCAACTACACTGAGGATAACCTGGTCAACTTCTCCAAGATGAGAATGGTAAAGGATATCAATATGATGATATACACTTTTGGTGAAAGTGACTGAGAAAAACATCTAGATTGTTAAATTTTGTATATTATTCTGTGTGTTTTTCTACAGATATCTCACATTATCAGAGAGATACGACAATTCCAACAGACAGCTTACAAGATAGATTTTCAGCCAAAGGTTAGTTTACTTACTACTGTTTTATAGTTTTTTGTAGTGTTTAGCACGTTTCTAAGAGTCTAAATTTCTGACAATTAGAAATAATTTCCTTAAAAAGATATGTAAATATGACTACTGGTCTAAACTATCTTTGTTTTTATTTGCAAAGATGACAAGATGATTTAGTTTAAGTTCACATTGGAAAGTTGTTATACCTTAGCAGTGGTAAAGATGAAGCAACTTTTCATGAGTTAGCAGGACAACTTTAGTTAAAACCAATTTCTTTAGATAAATTAAGTTAAAAAGACACAAAATAATTTGTTCACAGGACTTTTTTTTAAAGCACAATTCCATATTTTGGCCCATTATCAGAAATAAAAGGGCTATGCACAAATAGGCAATCTGAAGGTGTGCCTGGACGTACTGTATCTATTAAGTATATGGGTGAGAGCATGTCAGTGCTGATTAGAGGAGAGTTAGGTAGCACAACAAAGAATTAAAGGGCAGGTGTGATTGACAATGACTCTAAGGTATTGCTTATACTGTAGTTCTGACTGATGAAACAGATGAAAACACACTGCTCATGATGAACAGTGCATACTTGTTCAAAGAGACAGGTTTCTCTTTGAATGTTGCTTTTACTTTCATCCGTATTGATGGTATACCATCCCTTGCTGTATGTTTTAAGGTGCAATACACGTGGACTTGATTACTGACTGTCTTCAGAAACCTGCCAGTACCTATGAGAAATCATGATGCAGAGTGATTAATACCTTCCCAAGAGACTCAATAAATGCTCATGTGAAATTTTCCAGACTGCTCAGTTACTAAATACATCTTACTTCCTGTGCATGTGCACTACTGCGTTCCTTTTACAGAAACAGAAAGTTGCAACTTATGCAACCTGATCGTATGCGGTTGTTCTCAACCATCCATAAAAGTCCCAAACACAAAAACATTTAAATAAAAATAAAACAATAATTTTATTAAAGAACACTAAGAACATGTTTGCATGTCTAATTAAACATGTCCAGGCTAAATGAAGATGCTGAAGAGAAATCAATCTAATGCATTCTGCTTTGTCACTATGTTGCTCTGTGTGGCTGCAGGTGGCAAAGTACCTGCTGGACAGCAGTACAGTGCTGGATGAGGAGAGCCTCTACGAAGCATCTCTGAGAATTGAGCCAAAAACTTCATCATGAAGATGATTTCCTTTGTTCTGCTCACATAACATGTATACAGAAACAAGATTTCAACATGTACATTTATTATTATTTGTATTAGACACAGTAGGCTGTGCCCTTCTAGTATATGCTCCCCAATGGACTTGTTGTGTAGACTTAGTTGAAGCCCAGAGAGGTTTTATTTCTATAGTTACAGAGTATTTATATGTTATTTATGTCTAAAATGTTATATTTTATGACAAAGTTATTTTAAACCACAGAATAAGGATAAAAGAGTTTAAATATTTGATATAATCTATATCCAAATGGGAATGTGCAGCATGAAAAAGGATGTCCACTTTGGCACGTGATGATCAACTTTCACTTTTCTGCTTTGATGGCAGAAGTCAAAAGAAACCAACATTTACCAGCAGGCTTGAATTAATCTCCACAATACCTCTTTATTCTCCAATTTTGAATATGTGATTTTCCACCAAATTTGATGTTTAAGAAGTCTGTGGTTATTCAATTCCAGTGTGAATCCACAGCAAAATATTAAATAGCACATAAATCTGAATGCCAGTTTAAACTAAAACAAACAAACATTCAAATCTTTTGTAATTAAAACAAAGTAATTTAGACATACTTTAAAATATTTTGCTCTGAGTAGAGTGAAGGAGGCAGAAGGTGAGGCTGCTGCAGTGGCTAAAGTTTCAGTCATGTGTTCTCTCATTGAATGTAGCCACTAAATGACACAGAGGTTTGGAAAGATTGTGGTTAAACATACATAGTTTGTTTTTAGTTTAGTCAAAATGATTTTTTTATGCTTTGCCTATTATCACTTTATTCCCCTGGTGGGCAACATGATGTAAATACAGTATAATCACCAGGCAATGTATGTAGCAAATGTAACCAATATCGAGCCACTTCAGGAAGTTAAATTCCCAGCTTCTACACTCAGACATTGTGAGCGTAGTCCTTATGGTTAATCCTCTTTGGCCAGTGCATTATGGTTTTGCCTTAATCATGAAATGGATTATATACCACAAAAGTATGTAAACTATTTTGTTCTACAATTTGCCAATGAAGCTGAAATATTGGCTTTGTACAATACTGTGTACAGGCAGTCTGATGCATTTCCTAACGTGCAATGTGTTAAAAACCTATCCCTCAAAATGTGTTATCCTTATGATCGTTCAACTCTGTAATAACTTTTCTGTGTATGATACTTTAAAACAAATGTTGAAAACAACTTATAAGTGTAACACATTCTGTATCCTGTCTACTCCAATGTGTTAGCAGGAACTATACATTAGTATTATTGTGCTTCTTCTTGGAATATTTATATGTATTTTTTACAGGCTTTGTATAGAAAAACTCCTAAAGCTTAAGTGGCAGGCATGTACCACTTTCATGTGTTCAAATCAAATATATATCTAAAAAGGTATGTGTGCTGTATTTAAATCCCAACCTTGCACATGAATCTTTACCCTCTATCAGGCACATCAAATGTTTGCAGTGAGCAATACCCAGTGATACAAGAATTATCTTGTCTACTTCAACAGCTTGAGTAGTATTTCCAGTTTTGTATCAAAGTGTATTCTTTCTTGATTACCTCTTGTTAATAAATCTATTCTTTCTCAGGGGGAAAAATGTCTCTGAGGCTGCTCCATGTGTTTTACATTGTGAGCTCAGCTATGTGTACTGAACTATGAAAACTGCTTGTAGTCTTTGCATGTAAAGTGGGAGTCAGGGTAAAGGGGCTGTTATAGTCATCTACATCAGTCAGAGGCAAAGTCCCTTGACATCCTTAAATTTTGAAGTATGGCTCTCAGACTTGTGTAGTTCATTACTGCCACTTTTAGTTTTGTCCACTTCACACCTTCGATTTCACTGGAAGGTAAGTTTGCGTTTTCTTTCTTCTTTATTCAGCTCATCAGCAAAAGCAGCCAAAAAACTGTTGAGACTGCTTTTTTATAATCAAGAGTAGTGAATAAAATGTCCAGATCAATAGTTTTAATTAGCTAAATCAGGGATCACCAACTCCAGACCTCTTGAGCCAGTGTCATGCAGTTTTTCAACATGCCCATAATGCAGCACACCTGACTCAAATAATGGATCATTAAGAGGCTGGTGCAGACCTTAACAACAACAAGCTGTTGGAGAACTATTTAATTTGAACCACGTGTCGTAGCAGGGAAACATTGAAAACCTGCAGGACACTGGCTCAAGAGGTCTGGAGTTGGTGATCCCTGAGCTAAATGTTCAATAAAGCTTAGAAGTTCATATTCATCCCTATTATCATTAGCCTAAAAATATTTTACCTCTGGTCATAATAGAGATGAAGATAATTAATGTCTTGTTACTGAGAGATTGTTGTAAGAAATAGTTCATTTAAGTAAAAATGTCCAAGAAGTTGATGGTTTTGTTTTGAGTCCTATTAGATTAATTTAATTTAAAACATTAGATGTAAACATATGAAAAATAACTCACATTTAACATTCTATAGTCCTTGGAACATTTTTATTTTGCATGGTTACATTTTCATTTTATGTTATATAATATACTTTTGTTTTTGATGTGCAACATCAAAGGATACAACAAAGTTTGTAACAGCAAGGAGTATAACAACAAGCTCAAAGTCTTCAATGAGAATAAGAGAATGATCTCAACGATGCAGGTAAGCATTCACAAGTACGGCTCTACACTAACTCCAGCTTCAAAATGTATATAGTGTCTAGACTACTGCATCACAGCTAAAGGGTGAATTGTTAGTGTTGAAATTAAATTGATCAAATAAAGCTATTATTCTCAAGTAGGTGTCCATTATATTTTTTTAATGCAGTAGGCCTGAACCAGTTCTCAGATATAACATTTATGACATTAAACCTCAGTTTAACCAGCGCTACACATCTTAATCTTAGTTTGCCAGCTTTTTGCATTAGTAAACCAAGAAGCTTGTTGTTGTTTCAGTACATTGAATTTTGCTGGTTTTTTATCTGTGTGTCAGTCTGACCAGCAACTGATGGACTGTTTCAAACTTTTCAACAACTATGGACTAAGATTCATGCATTGGTTACTAAACTTTAGGCTATAGCTGTAAGACGTTTGTACTTCTATTAGTTGGAAGAGTATTTCCATGTTAATGTATAGATATATAAAAACTTTGTTTGTTTTAGTGGGTTCCCCAGCCAGGCATTTGAGATTTATCCTTACAAAGGTTATAAATAGTCTTTCTGGAATAAAATCTTATTGCATTACATTACATATGTTACTGACAACTTTTTATAGAAATAATTTACAAAAAGCAAGATTAGTCTTTTTTGTTTCAGGACAGAATTTGCTATTTTTAGCCACAACTTGCAGCGTTTTTTGTCCAAGAGGTTGTTAACAAAACATCTGTAACTATCATCCACCGGGCAAAAAACTGTTCCACCCATTTAAACTTGTGTTCATTCACAGCATGATGAAAAGGTCATGCTTGATGCTGTGGCCTGGCTCAACCCCATCACCTTCAGTTCAAAGAAGGCATTCACTCCAGGTGAGATGACAACATCAATAGTTGAGCAGCACTTACCTTACTTTTTAAATTGTATTTACTTCATACAAATAATGTTTGGTCAGACATGGTTAGAGCTGCAGCATTGTGGCTGTTGTTCTGGTGAAAATATTCAAAATACATTTTGGTATATACGTATGAGAGGAATGGGAAGAGAATTTTGGAACAAGTGAGGCTACCAATGAAGTCTCTGGTGACCAGACTTAAAGTTTATGAGCATTTGTGGTATGCGACAGAAATCTGCTTGTACCCTCACAAGAACACAACACATATTTTAGACTTTAGTGTGAAAATACTTCCTTCCCTATTTTATTGTGTATTGGAAAGATTTGATTTACAAAATGTGTATGAATCAAAATTCCAACACCTTTTGCATATACAGAAAGAAATGTAATAAAGAATCCTTCAGCCCACTCATCCCACAAAAGAAATGTGCTCTATTGATCTAGTTTTGTCTGTTCAGCACCTGGTGTAAGAACACAGCAGACAGCGTGAATCATGCAGTTCTAGCAGCAGGTTATGGCACTGATAAAAATTATGCTCCATACTGGATTGTAAAGAACTCCTGGAGAAGAGCCTGGTGAACAACGGGTAAAAATAGTCTCTGTGTGTGAATTTCAGTGTTTGGACTTGTTCAAGCATCACTTGCATCTTCTGTTTTTATACAAACAGATATTTTTTGCTTGACTGTGGAAGAAACATCTGCAGGCTGGCCTCGTGTTCTTCCTTCCCTTAATATGTAAATTGAAGAGTGTAGCAATGAAGTGAGAGAAACTCGGGAAAACAACCATCCAGGACCCATGCTGTTGGAGGAGAAGCAATAGGAGGAGGTTGCTGAGGGATTCTTTTTTTTATATAGTCCCAAAAGGTCTTATCCACAAAGAGGGCTCTATATTAGTCATTTTTTCACAATTTTGTCATAAAATTTTTGTCTAAATACAAAATACAAAAAGTGTTTGTGTCAAGAACTGTAATCATAATAAACTAAACACAACTAAACAACTAAACCTCAGATAAAAAACAAACAAACATGGGCTTCACATCAGACATCTCCATCCAGAAGAGTGCAGTCCTAGGAATAGCTAAGATACTGAGTAGGACCATCAAGCTCCCAGGACTCTGGTAAAGGACCCCGAGCTTGAGATGAACAGCTGCATTCTTTTTTCTCTGCATCTCTTTCTTATACACTATATTAAACCTAATGCAATGTTGTTTTTTTCTTTTGCTTATGAAGTTTGTAATATATGGAGTGTAGCACATAAGAGATTTGTAAAGCAACAATAAAACAACATTTGTCTTGCAGTATTGATAATGTATAAATACAGTAAGCTTTATAGCCTATCTATGAACTTAGCAGAAAAATGCTTTTATTATCTTCACTATCTGGTTTGAACATGTGACAATTTATGTCTTTTACAATATGCAGGCACCTCCTGCTGTACAGTTTACGCGGCCAATTTGGCAACACTGTTGAAGTACTATCCAGCACACAACGCTGTGACAAATTTGGCTGAATGTAAGAGCCTGGGTCCAGTCTGTGGGTCCGCTCCTTTACCGTCAGCCAGGCGATGACCCAGGAGAAGTGATGATGAGCAGGGAAGGAGGAGTTTGCCAGTAGGAAGAGGCATTACCAAACTAAAGGAAGGATGGATCTTTCACTACTACTACTACTACTAATAATAACTACTTAGCTAAATATATGAATAAGCAATTTTGCATGCATTTGCTGTAGGCTCTTCTAGTCTGTAAAGTTCGACAGAATCCATTGCTCCATCCAATGCTTTATAAAAGGAGTTGGACTGAGAAATAATTTTGTATCATAATATAAGTAGAAGAAGATGTTTCTGGAATTCATTTTTAATGAGCAGTTACCTACTGAACTTAAAGGAAGGCCACACATCAACATTGTTTATAAAGTTGGAACATTTTGTAAGTTTATCTGCAGACCGAGTCTGATTTGTCTGTTCCACTCACGTGTTTAAAGGGGGCGTTTTCGCCGAATACGTTGGTCATCCAGCTGACCGCCTATTTTTAATGGGGTGAAAACTCCGCCTACCCAGCTGGCCGCTTGGTCAACCCGGACAATGAATGGAGCGGACCCTTGTGGCATCTCTGCTGACACGATTTTGAGGTCGCTTTTTTGTGAAGCGCCCTTAGTTCCTGTTCTGGAAGGAAATGAGCTGATTTGAACCAAAGTGACGCTCTACCGGGAACAACCCCTTTATCTTGATGACGTTTTGATACTATCCTATGAGCTACAAGAATTATGTTTTGCAACACAAATGGGCGGGGCTTGTTACAAAACATTTCTTCCATGTGGCGCCAATAATTCTCCTTCAATTACGAGTTTCAATAGTTGGCAGCTGTGCATCGCCTACGCTCGTCTCTAGAAGATACAGATACATTCCTTTACAAGTTCACTGAAATGACCACTCAAAGATCCAAACGTAAAGCATCTATGAAGGTACAGTAACTACCGGGGATATTTTGGATAAGGTTTCGTTTCTTATCCCTCTGACAGCCGCCATCGTTCAATAAAATTAGCAAAGTGTGGGCACTAAACTGGAGATGGTGTAACAATGTAACACATGGAGCATGATCCAATGTTAATGTTACAGGCAATATTTGTAATTGGTACAAGTATGTTAAATAAAAGCTTCTTGGGAAAAGCTGCAGGTACGGCTTGGTTTCTGAAAAGTTGTTAATTGTTAACGACACCCACCTGGCAGGACCTGACTCCCGAGGATCCCGAGGCAACATTTCGACGATCAACTCGGAGCGTCCTGACACCGAAACGTCTCCAGTACTCTCCAGACACGACGAACACAACTACCGTGAAGACACGGGTGAGAGGAGTCTACGAAGTCTTTGATGTTGGAAAACGGGCTGTTTTAGTAATATGTTCTCTTCGTCTTCTCAGAAAACAAAAGCCCTTAAAGAAGAAAATAGTCAGAGGAAAAGACCCAAGGATGAGGAGGATGTTGAAAATAGTGACATGGAACGTACATCTGTAAGTACAAACATACTGGAAGGACAAAACTGTGTAATTCTGGACCCTTGCTTGTTTTCATGACAACAAGTTTAGAATGTTTAAAGCACAAAAATCCCCTGTGGTATTGCACAACAGGATGACTGTGGAGGACTTTCTGCCTATGAACTGGAGCGCCTGGAGAACATCAGACAAAACCAAGCTTTCCTCTCCTCTATTAACTTATTTCAGGTAGGCTGATGGGGTGGCTGTTGCCACACCAAATCGGAGTACGTAGTCAGTAGATGCATTGCTTAAATTCACATTTATTGACTTGGCTTAACCAGAGGGGGGCATCTATACCAACATGTTGGTTCAGCTGGTTGTACTGTTGCTCTAAATTAAAAAATAACAGGGTCAGTTGCATGCAAGCTTGTTTAGCTCACTACAACTATCTTGTGATCTGTTTCATATACTGACTGAACAGACAGGATTGGTATCGCTTGTTTTCTTTGTCAAAAGGCAACTGAGGAGTTGAAGCAGTTGACACGACCAAAGCCTTCACAGAGGGGTCTGAGGTACAGTCTGCTACCAAACTGTTGCTACTCGTCTCAAAGCTCATTTATCAGCATTTTATAAATGATGCAATTTCAGTACTGGAAAAAAAAGAAGAGAAGAAATCCCTAATAACATCATAATAATTTCCCTTCAAAAATAGTAATTTTTCTATTGTTGTCAATCTAATGTTCACCATCTGTGTTTGCAGGCCACAGGCTGCTGTGAAGGAAGTGCTGCCAGCTCGCAAATCCTTGCGCCTCCAAAATAAAGCGGCAGAGATATTGACACTTCCTCCTGAACCTAGGGAGACACACGTTCATGAAAGGGTACTAATATATTCCTATATGTGCAATGCCCCCTTTATTTTTTACAATTCCACATTATTTATTTTGTTCTCTTTCAATAATTTTTTTTTCCCTTGCTTTAAAAGTCAAAACTTCAAAAGAAGCCTGCGGGCCCTCTGCCCATGAATCCAATCAACATGGAAGAAGGCTTCAAGCTGCCTTCACAACTTCTTGAACTCTGCTCTGAGGTAGAAGTTACCCTTAAGTGTTTTAAAACAAGATTATTCACATTAGGTGCTTATATCTATCCTGATCTGATCACAAATGAAGTAGAATAGTGTTAAAAGTTGGATATTAAACCAAACTTTTTATTTGGTAAGTAATTCTTTAATAATCACATGGTTTTTCTTTTTGTAGGACACAAAAGAAAGAAAGATGAAGCTTGACTTGAAGCAGTGAGTTTTTTTGTTTTTTACGTGTTTAGAAATGATGTTTTTGCCATGAAAGCTCATTCAGTCTACACTATCTAAACACAGCTACCGCTCTGCACTGACGAGCATGAGAATAACGGAGGACCAAGTGGTTAAGGTGGTGAAAGATCGCATCTTCTCTGCAGCTTTCCACCCCTGCAGCAGCAGCCTGTTGATGGCTGCAGGAGACAAGTGGGGAAAAGTGGGTCTCTGGAATTTGGTGAGTTTTCTTTGCTCCAAAAGAGTTTAGGCATCTACGTCATCCCACGGTGCATTGTGGGATGTGGCTGCCATATTTGAGGAAACAGCAGAGTAAAACCCACTACTGCAGATCAAATATTAAAAGGATGGAAAATATTATAATGCCGTTCCATACAGAGAAAAACTGAACAAGCAAGGGAACGTTATCTAAAACAATTTCCAGTTAGGTGGGGTTGACCAATACAACTATGGGGACTCGTCCCAAAAATCTAGCTACTCAGTGAGGCACTTGCAGCCAATGACATTCAAGCGCTGCCTGAAGACACTGAAGATGTGGGCACTTAAGTTCTTGTTTTGTTTCCAGGCTGGAAAACTAAAAGACTAAAACCATTTTACAGGGATGTACCATGTCAGCCCTGAAAACGGTTCTGGCATTTTAAAACGCAACAAGCCCTCACCAAAGTTGAAAAATATATCTGAAAGAAGTTTATTACAAGCTAGCTGTGACTAAACTTGTTAGCTATGAGTTTGCTGGCAAGCCCCACAATTTTTATTGGTGTGACTTCACTAGGTGCGTGTAATTTATGTTTTTAAATCCAAACATTAACTTAAGAATGTGTTTATCAGGGCGGAGATTGGGACGACGATGGTGTTCTGCTCTTTGAGCCCCACACCCGTCCTGTTGGCTGCATGGCGTTCTCCAGGGCTCATCCCTCCCAGCTGCTGAGCCTCAGCTATGACGGATCTCTGCGCTGTATGGATGTTGAGAGAGCTGCTTTTGATCAAGTAAGTCACTGTCTATTCAATTACACACATCTGTTGGCCATATTGTCTCCAATTTTTCTAGCTGAGATATATCCGTTTCTCCCAGAGGGGATAAATAGGTTTGTACATTCTTCCAGGTTTATGATATCAACGATGGCCTGAAAACGTTTGCCTTCATGTCACATGACTGCACAACACTAGTAGTTGGAAACTGGTTTGGGGAGGTCGCCATCGTTGATAGGAGGACGCCAGGGTAAGACTATTCTCCTGTCTTGAGCTGATGAGTAATATCTTTTTTTGGTGGTGCTGAAAATTAATTGTATAGGCATCATAAAGTGGTGGTTGTAAATTATTTTTAAATTCCTTTGAAGAAACTCACACGAGTCTCTCCATTCACTGGACCCCAAGACCCTGCGCTGCGTCAGCGTCCACCCTCTCCAGATGCAGTACTTTGCGGTGGCAGAAAGCAGGTATGACTGAAGACTAGCTTAATCTGCCTGTTCAGTTCTCCATTTAGTGTTTAGTTCTTATTTATTTTTTGTTGCCTGTTAAACAAATGTGTTGATCTCATTTGCAGGGTGGTGAGTATTTATGACAGTCGATGCCTAAAGAAAACCAAAAGTCAGGCAGTCTCTCAGTTGGATGGCCACAATTTAAGCATAACCAGTGCCTATTTCTCCCCGTGTACTGGAAACAAAGTTCTCACCTCCTGTATGGACAACCACATCAGGTGAAGCCAGCAGATCTAATTATTTGGACTAGTTGTGTTGTTTATTACTGGGGTTGACACCTGAATGAACTTTTATCTATTTTTTTTTGCCACAGGACGTATGACACTGCTGCCATGACTAGTGAACCTCCCTTGCTGGCATCTATCAGGTACAATCACATGATGTTACTGAAACTTGTATTGCTTTTTTTTTTTTTTCCATTTTCACATTTCACATTGTCCTGATTTCTTTCTACTTCTTTTTTTTTTTTTTTTTTGAAAAAAAAAAATGTTCTCATCTTGAATTTGCAGACATGACATGCGTACAGGCCGCTGGCTGTCTAAGCTATCAGCAGTATGGGACCCCAAACAAGAAGACTGCTTTGTTGTGGGGAGCATGATGAAGCCTCGGAGGCTGCAGGTGTTTCATGAAAGCGGACAACCCCTGCACTCTTTTACAGATGATGAAAACCTTAACACAGTTCTGTCTGTCACTGCTTTCCACCCCACAAGGAATGCCTTGCTGGGTGGCAACGCATCAGGACGCCTCCATGTCTTCACCAGTTAAAATGAAGACCAAAGAGTTTGTGAGCCACATCCCTGGTTGCATTCAGCAAGATAATACGAACTATTGGTTTGGTCACAATCAAGTTGTGCAACCCAGAATGTGTAGATGGCATTTTCACTGTTGGACAATGTTCCTTCATGTTTCCGCATCCGCTTTGCATCTTTACAGCTTTAATACATTATAACTGCTCTGTAACAAGTAACGTACTGAAATATTGAGTTGCTATAGGAACTTTTCATAGAGATCTTAACTTTAGTTGTAGATTAAACGTTCATGTTGTATACTGTGGTCCTCTATCAGTAGTGTCACAATTTTGTTTAATACATTTCAACAAAATGGATATTGTTACATTTAGTTAGTGTCAGGGAATAGTTGTTAGACTAATATTCAGCTGGAATGCCTTCGACTCGGCAAATGCTGTAAACACAGCATCAGGAATTGATGCAGTTTAAATAAAACATATTTAGGGATTTTTCATGTTTTCTATTTTGGGTGTTTCAAATGAGTGTATTCAGACTTTCAGTTTTTCCGTAGAGTTATCTTTAGGCTGTGCAATCTCTGGTTTAGTAACTTTCCCGTGTTCCCCCGTGTTAATGGAAATGCAAATAGAAAACACTGTATACATTCTTTTTTTTAATCTGCTGCATGACTTTGCATTGTTAAAGATCTGCACAAGTGCAATCTGTTCTGTTCTTGAACTGCTTCAGCTCTTGGGTGATCGCATAGGGTCAAAGTCAAGTCCTTATTTGAGCTGAGGACTGAACTCCAGGTGGATTTATGTGGTTTGAAGCTCCGTATGTGTAGCTTTTGTTTGTAGGTTATTGTCGGTAAATTTAATCATACATTTGATCCCTGCACAGCATGAGGCTGCCAGCCCGGATGGCTGGGATGTTATTTGTTTTAACAGCACCAGCATGTATGTCAGTGTGCAGACATGTTCAGTTTGAGAAGTTTTCTCTTAATCATTTAGGTAATTCCTACATACTTGCCTTAAGTAATGGTTAGATATGAAAGTTTTTGAAAATGTTATGATCTAAATATCTTTATAGAATTTAAATAATTTGGGTTACCTCTGTAAAGCTTTTACCACAGTGCAATGGCATAATGACCAATTTGTAAAATGTGTTTCTTTGTTTATATATTTAATAGTTGTGGCTACTGAAATGGAATAAATATTTTTCCTTTTATAAATATTGAAGTTTTGTTAGTATCACCTGAAGAGGGCAGCAGTGTAACAAAATGACATGACAAGTGTGACCCTGTGAAAGCTCTACATGGGATCATTCAGCTCCTACTCTTGAATGTCAATCTTTATGCATTTTGCTTGTTTTTTTGCTCTGTGGATTTAGAGTCAAAATTATAACTAGAAAATTTGTCAGTTGCAAATATTTATTCATAGATTACACCAGTCTCAACGATTGAAAATTAGCAGTCTTGTTTGGAGGTAATAAATGCAGAACACATGCTTACAGAGACATTGCCATGTGCAAGGCCTTGGTACAGAAAGGAAGCTTATGGTAAGAACATGAGACCTTGTTCCTGTTGACATGATTCAGTTAAATGAAAACAAGAGTTGCTTGTCAGTGAAATTGTCACGGCTCTTTATGACTGTGCCACTAGTAGTTTAAAAATAAACAAAGTAATTGCACAAAGAAGAAAATCAAAGCAGTAGAAAATGCTACTTTTGCTGTTTGACCAGCTGTAGAAAAGCTAAAATGATCCATTTCACCTTCACTGCCATAAAACTTTTTCCAAAGACAGGTGATAATGGGTGAATTAAGAAAAATGATTTAAAACTGATTCAGTCAAGTACTAGCAGACTTCAGATTTGGCAGCTGTTTGGGATTTATATGAAAACGTCTTCAGGAACGGGAAACGCTTCCTTTCATACATGCATCTACAGGCTGTTCTTTTGTGACAGGATTTTAAAAATATTTTGCATGTTTTGAAGACAGATTTAACTGCAGTTGAATGTTCATGGTAATAATTATCCATTACTTCATCTTAAATACACTGTATTGCTGAGGTTATGCTGTACTTTTATTTTTTTGTTACACTTGAAAACCAAATGACTCGCTTTTTTCTCTTCACATTCCTAATCACCCAACAAAAACCACAGAGTACTATCTCAATAAAATTATATTTAAATGTAATCACATTTGCATATATATATATATATATATATATATAAATGCAAATGATCAGATTTAAAAACCAATGCCAAAATATATATTTTTTTATATATAAATATATCCATTGCTGTTTCTGTTCCTTGAACAAAAAGAGAAAAAGAAAAGAATTATTAATGGTTTTGGTGGTGATTATTTTACCATGTACATATATTTAAACAGCATTTACAGCTTAATAATTAACACTATTGGTCTCTAAAAGTTATGATTTGTATTAACTTTATAACTGGGAGTTTTTGAGGAAAGAATTTGAATATTAATACCTTTTCACACTACATACAAGCACCTACATAGAATCCCTCAGCCAGTCACTGATTTAACAGTAAATACATCAATTACATCCATTTTTAAGTTGTGCCTGCTGATGAACCATAATTACCATTGATACACACTCTTTGAAACATATCCATATCTTGAGCAACCACCCGTTCCATTGAAGAGAGGAACAATACTGAATCATCAAAACTTTTGGGGCTAGTTCTGTTTTTCTGGATTTTAAAGACACAGAGTAGGTTAGTTTCTGAAATACAGGTAATAAGGCTAAAGAAGTACAGCAAAGCATAGGCATTTCCATCTGTTGATGCAAACGCCAACTAATGAGACGACAGAGATTTCTTTGGTAGGTGTAATGATAAAGTTTTGCAGTATTGGACATAAACATAACTTATCTTAGGCTCTCTTATAGGTCAGTGCAGGGCTGAAAACCACATATTCACTGTAAAAACAATGCTTCACACACATTAAAGTCACTGCGAGGAAGCCT
The DNA here is from genome assembly GCA_037177495.1 of Rhadinocentrus ornatus. Classification (NCBI taxonomy): domain Eukaryota; kingdom Metazoa; phylum Chordata; class Actinopteri; order Atheriniformes; family Melanotaeniidae; genus Rhadinocentrus; species Rhadinocentrus ornatus. Next base: position 26,358,846 of record JBAMHW010000001.1, on the reverse strand, counting down.
CAATATGTTAACAGGACGGTAGTCTGCACAAAAATGAAAACGTGACTTTAAACTCAGCTTTTACAGATAAATGCATAAGTCTAAACACAGCAGAGTTAAACAAAGTTAAACCAATCACTCAATAAGGGTTTTAAACTAAAAAATGAATTCTTAACATTATTGACTGCAGGAGATAGCACTAATTTTAAAATTTCACAAAGCTAAAATAAAGTCAAATTTCTTTTAATGAAGAAAAGATTTCTGTTCTTTGTTTTCTAATATATATCAACAGTATTGCACATCAAGATGAACCCTTTCTACTGCTTATGGGAGTTAAAGAACTAACCAAACACTTTACTACTACAGTGCTAGCTCACATTGTCCCATCACCTTTACATCTACTGTAAAAGTACCTACAGCAAAGTGACAAATTATTCCTCACACACAGAAATTGATTGTAGTCACTAGTGCTAGTGTTTTTTGGCTGCTTTTTAATCAACTGTAAACCGAGAACTTCCATTATTTACTTTAGTCACGTGAAAAGAAAATTACACCCTTTACCTCCTTAGCAGGTCTTAAAATGAAACAAATATAACCTCAGGTTTAACAACAATTTATGGTATATTACTCTATTGTTATCTGATTCAGTAGTTTGTTAAACCACATTTAGCAGCAATAACTTGAAGTGATTGTTCTCTGTATGATGTTATCAGTCTCTCACACCGTTGTATGATCAACTGTCTTCAGATAATGTTACAATGTTATATATGTTTATTGAGGTTTGCAGGCATGTGATCCTATTCTGTTACAGCTATTGTGGTGAAGATTTACCAATGTGCTCTGAATCATTTAATTGTTACAAAACCCGATTCCGGAAAAGCTTTAGTTGTTGGACATTTAACTTCACTTTGCTATACAGTGGAATTCATGATTGATTCAATGCCTGCAAGGTGTCCAGGCCCTGTGACTGCAAAACAAGCCCACATGACCTACCCCACCACAGTGCTTGATAATTATAAAACCATAAGGTGTTTTCTATGTTGAATTTGGTATTTTCCTGTTGCCGTGGATTGTATCCAGACATCTTCACTTGGGTTTTGTCTGGTTCAGTCTTGTAGTTTGTTCAGATTTTAGCAAACACAAAAGCTTTTGGTTTAAGTTTTTCTGACCATTGCATGGTTTGACCTTTGGATGAATTTAATAGGATTTTCACTTGTGGGAAGATTGGAAATTGTCTTAAAAGTTTTCTGCCTGTACATAATCTTTCTAAATATAAAATAATGAACAGCAAACTGTTTGGAAAATGGCCTTATGAGTCCAGACTGATACTTATGAATTACTTCTTTAGGAAAATTGGTGGTATTTCCTAAATTACACTGTTACCTCAAACCTGATTGTTCCAAACCTGCAGTGCTCCCACTTGCTGTTGATCGAGTGTACAGGTGCCTGTCATAAAAATAGAATATCATGAAAAAGTTGGTTTATTTCAGTAATTCCATTCAAAAAGATGAAACTTGTATAATGTAGACATTTAATCCTCACAGACTGACATATTTCAAATGTTTATTTCTTTTAATTTTGATTATTATAACTGACAACTAATGAAAATCCCCAAAATTTGAATATTGTGGAAAGGTTCAATATTGAAGACACCTGGTGCCACACTCTAATCAGCTAACTAACTCAAAACACCTGAAAAGGCCTTTAAATGGTCTCTCAGTCTTGTTCTGTTAGCTACACAATCATGGGGAAGACTGCTGATCTGACAGGTGTCCAAAAGATGACTATTGACACCTTGCACATGGACGGCAAGACACAAAAGATCATTGGTAAAGAGACTGGCTGTTCACAGAGCTCTGTGTCCAAGCACAATTAATAGAGAGGTGAAGGGAAGGAAAAGATGTGGTAGAAAAAAGTGTACAAACAATACGGATAACCGCACCCTGGAGAGGATTGTGAAACGAAAACCATAAAAAAATGCGGGGGAGAGTCACAATTAGTTGACTGCAGCTGGAGTCAGTGCTTCAGGAACCACCACGCCCAGACGTATGCAAGACATGGGTTTCAGCTGTCGCATTCCTTGTGTCAAGCCACTCTTAAACAAGAGACAGCATCAGAAGCGTCTTGCCTGGGCTAAAGACAAAAAGTAAATGATGAAAGTAAATTTTGCATGTCCTTTGAAAATCAAGGTCCGAGAGTATGGAGGAAGAGAGGAGAAGCACAGAATCCATGTTGCTTGAGGTAAAGCAAAGTAAAGAAGTGTAAAGTTTCCACAGTCAGTGATGATTTGGGGTGCCATGTCATCTGCTGGTGTTGGTCCACTGTGTTTTCTCAGGTCCACGGTCAACGCAGCCGTCTACCAGGAAGTTTTTTGTTAGCAATTTTCCAACAGGACTTGGCGCCTGCACACAGTGCCAAAGCTACCAGTACCTGGTTTAAGGACCATGGTATACCTGTTCTTAATAGGCCAGCAAACTCGCCTGACCTTAACCCCGTAGAAAATCTCTGGGTTATTGTGAAGAGGTAGATGCGACACGCCAGACCCAGCAATGAAGAAGAGCTGAAGGTCACTATCAGAGCAACCTGGGCTCTCATAACACCTGAGCAGCGCCACAGACTGAATGACTCCATGCACGCCACATTGCTGCAGTAATTCAGGCAAAAAGAGCCCCAGCTAAGTATTGAGTGCTGTACATGTTCATACTTTTCATGTTCATACTTTTTAGTTTGCCAACATTTCTAGAAATCTTTTTTTTCTGTGATAATTGAATTAGAGATTATCATTCAATATCATTGAATAATAATATCATCATCATTATGATTCTGTTTGTTTACTTACACCTCTTTCTGTAAAGTCCTCTGAGACAACTTTGTTGTGATATAGGGCTATACAAATAAACTTGATTTGATTAGATTAGATTAGTTGTCAGTTATAATCATCAAAATAAAAAGAAATATACAATTTATATAAACATTTTTTATATGTCAGTCTGTAAAGGAATGAATGTCTACATTATACAAGATTCACCCTTTGAATGGAATTACTGAAATAAATCAACTTTTTCATGATATTCTATTTTTATGATGGGCACCTTCATTCGGACAGACCCTCTTAATGCCTGTGGAAGCATTAAGTATGTAAGGCTTTTTGATTTTTGTCAAAATGAATAAAGATATGGTATAAAAGTCTGGTATAAAATATTAAATTGTGTTTTTCATCTAAAGTTGTATTGTCCTTATTTTAAGACCAAGTAAGGATTTTTTTTTCTCTATTATATCCTGTAAGAAAACCATAAAATTGAAACGGTTTAGTTTTTTGGCTTTTTCTTTCACATGACTATATTCTTAAAAAGGCTTAATTTACTGTCAGCTGTCTTCTAGTGTTTTGGACAAAAATGTGTGATAACATCTAACAAAGCTCTGACCACAAACAAAGTTAGCTTACTTAAAAAATAATTATTCAACCCCTGACAGGGCAGCACCTACATCACACATGCTATAAAGCTATTGCAACAAACTTTTACAAGTTGTTAAATTTAGTTATAAAATTTAGTTCTATACCAGATCTGGAGAGTTGAGGAAAGTATTTAAAGTGTATTTGCATCTGCTTTAGAACTAAATAATATACAATAATAAACTATCATCACACTCAAGTCATGTCTGCTTTCAAGACGTGCTGCTTACTTGTTCATTTCATACATTCTCCAAACCCCAACAAACTGGTCAATCTCCAAACGATGGCCATACTGATATTTATCATCAGGAAAGCTGCTGATTGCTTTGATATCATTGCAAATAAGCAGGGTTGTTCCTGTTCTTGTTTTCTCTCAGAACTTTACTTAACTCTCTTCCTGCAACACACACCTTCAAACCTAAGGACATTCTGTCCTATCCTAATGTTACAACATATAAATTAATAGAAAAATAAACTATGATCTCTGCTTGAAAAATGAAGTCTATCAGAGTTTGAAATAAATTTAGTTACTGTGACTTTGTGTAAAAATAAAATACCTTGAGATGACCTGAATTTCTAACATAAAATGTGACTTCTTTTCTTCATAAGGACAGTCATACATTACTATCACGGCAGTCCGTGGCTTGTGACAGGAAGCCTTCCTGGGAAAAGCCAAGCTGATATTATAAACAAGACTGTCATCTTTCCCATCCTCTCCTCCATCCTCTGACCTGTCTGTTAAACATGTCCCACCATCATCATCAGTGGAGCCTGCATTCAGTCTGTTCATTCACCTCACTTGCTGACGAAGAAACCTCCCAGCCACCGTAACTTACAGGCGAACCAGCGCCGCAGAGGACAGAAATATTCAAAGTGGAACTGCTGGAACTCAGGTGTCTTGCGAATGTCTCTCAGGAAGGCTATGTCCAGGTCTGACTCAGTCAGCATGATAAGGAGCAGCAATAGGACGAACAGCAGTCCGATGGTAACCAGGAACAGGCGCAACACGCTTAGAATGAATTTGTTGAGCTCCTCTGCGTCACTAGGTGGTGATGGCCTGCTTCTGACCATACCCAGTGCTCTCCTTCTGGACCTGAACTCCACTGCCAGCCCTTTCTTTAATGCCCCTGCCCCTGACTCCTTCTCCTCATTGATGCTGCAGGGTGCACCGTTGAGGTGACGAGCCAAAGACATCTCCACTCCATGTTCTGCCACAGGCGAAGGCAGCACACTGTCTGAAGGGCTGTAGGCCTCGTCAGAAATCACTGCTGATGTGCTGGCCTCGCTGCCATCCACCATCTGGCCCCGGGAAGGCATGAAGGAGTCACCATGGGAGACGGAACGCACAGGCGTGGAGTGGGCACTGTCACGAAGAGACTCTAAACCTGGAAACATGGATGCATTAATTTGCCATTATTTAAAAGTACAGTTTTATAGAGCTAGTTAGAACAGCAAATGATACTGATTAGACATCAGAAGTGATAATGAGACTGTTTAGAAGTTTGGGATTAATTTCAGCTGGCACATTTCATCTCAGAGGGTAACAAATTAAAGCCGGAATTACCATGACATAGTTGTACATGAGCAACACATGGAGACTTGTGAGTCGATGATGCTTTGGTGTTAAACAATGATCAGAAAAGGGCACGTGCAAAACATGATGATGTCACAGTAACCTTTTTAATCTAAAATGTCATCACTTTACCCTTTTATCCCATTACACCTTTGTGTAAAACTGCTAATAGTTATGATAATACAATGTTTTGTGAGGTCATAGGAACACACAAAATCCTGTGCAAACGTTTTAGATCTTAGTAAAGGCAGGATGCTTTAAAAAATAATACTCTGGCATCTAGTAGTTTTTTTCCCTGATGCAGCAAATATATTTAGTTCACTTGACTGAGGAGTCTTTAAAAGAGGGCATATTGTTAATATCATGATATGTTTTGGTGCATATGAGCATATATTTGGTTGCCTGAAGTCAATGCCAAGTAAAAAAATGTAAACAAACAAAAAAACAAAACAAACAAAAATCAAATAAAAAACAACAACTCTAAAGCTTAGGTATGAAAATGTGTCATTCCCATGTCACAGAACCAGTTCAGAGTGAAATTTCTCCAACCTTCCCATTTTTATTTTCACCGAATTTAACTTAAGATGAGGCTGCACCCCAAAAGTGGGGAGTCAACTGTTATAGTTATTTTAAAGGTATACTATTACTCCTACATTCATGTCATGCTTAAATACAATATCTTCTATTTTAATTAAATATTAAAAAATCACACTAAGACACACTAAGATAAAGTAATTAGCAGTAAAAATGTTCAAGTAACTGTAATATTCAGCATTCTCTATACAATTCATATAGTTACTCCCAGTTATCATAATCTCACAAAGCCAGCACAGTGTTTTACCTGAGCAGCTGGCTTGTGACTGCTTGCTGCCATGGAATGAGGTTGGGACAGCTAGCCTCGACAGGGTTCTGGAGCTCTGTCCCAAACCAGGACCAGAGCCTGAGGTAGAAGAACCTCCAGGGAGGGCTGGGAAGAGTGGTAGGACTCCAAGAGCTTTACCCAAAAGCCTGGGTCCCAGTGAAAGCACACGCACCTTCACATCTCGATAACAATGGTTGATCATACGCAACTGAACATTTACCTTGGTCTTGATCCGGATCAAACACTTCACCATGATTCAGCTAAACTAAAAAACAGTTTAACCTTGACAAACTTGCAGCTCTTTTTCTTTAAGTGTGGCTGACTTTAAACGGCCTCTTCTTTCTCTATCCACTGGTTATTTGTCTTTGTCTTCTACTGCAGCTGGCTATGAAAGCAGCCCTTCACTCTCAGGCTGATAGTTCATACATACTAGCAGACAGGCTGACAGCAGGAGACAAAAAAAAGAGAGCACTAAGAGAGTACAAGACAAGGCCAAGGAATGCAGTCCACTTGTACCACAGTTCACATCGCTCCCTCCCTGCTGTTGGCTGTGACACATGCCATGGACCTATGACAGCAGGAGTTATTTTCAGGCAGAGATATTATTACCAGTTGAAATACCAGGGCAGACAGAGCAACATGACAAAACACAAGGGGTTCATTTGTCACTGCTGCATTATTGGGGTGTGACATCTGTAATCCATGTCCAATGCAAGAGGAAGTCTAGTTTGACAAAGGACGTTTTTTCCTGTTGCTGTTAATAAACTTTTTGCAAAGTTTATTAATCTGATCAAGCTGATCAACTGAGAGCAAACTTGCTCTCAGTAGAAGCATTGGAAAAGGTTAATAGCCAGTTGGAGGAGTGGAGGGACAGTAAGTGCCCTTTATAAACTGACAGGATGACTTTCTCATGACAAAACAGTGCCTGAGGCCAGTGTGTGATGGACGATCTTTAGTCTGTATGTGTGTGTGTAAGAAAAAAAAAAACTCATCCAAGAGAGACAGAGAAAGCTAGAATGCAAATACTGCGTGTGAGGGACACTCAGTAGGGGAGGCTGTTGACATGGAGAGGCACTTACAGCAGTCTACTTTCTCCATTCAGGAAAGAGTATGCAATGTGTTAAAATTGGGTGAGAGTGTTAAAAGGTACTCCATGTGTGCTATGGATTTGTCCACAGCAGAACAAATCACACTGAAGATAGTGATTCACGACCCATGAGACAGTGAAAGGTTTGAACGCTCAGATGAGTCCCATAAAAAAATATTAGCAACAAGCAAGTCAGAGCCTCATGAGAGACACCCACCTCCACCCTATCAATTTTTCTCATCACCACTTTATTAATGTGACTTTATTTAACCAAGTTCATTCCTTCAGCAATAAAATACTTTACTGTTTCATCCTTGAATTAAGTTTGAATATTAATGACAAAAATACACACATAAGGAATACTGAGTAATCACAAAAATGGATGTGCTTCTTACTGTAGAGCAAAATACACAAAGGAAAAATTACTTCTGGAACATTTTCATGCGGAGTGTGATAAGCAGCACTTTGATGCATTGTGGCTAGACTTGCCTTGTCACACAACTATTGAGTTAAAGAAATAAAATAAATGGATTGATGGATGCATTTTTTTGATAGTTTTAGCTGAAAGTTTGCAAGCATACAGTAAATCATACTGGCCACATGTCAGAGGATACTCCCATCACTAGTTGATGCTAGACATGTTGGGACAAACCTGGTCAACTTTACCCCAAATCTCAGACTATTCTCGCTCTTGTTCCCACACGTCTGATCCAGTCTACCACAGACTGTTTTACCTCAAAAAGGGAAAAACAGCCGTGCAGACTGCATAGAATGTGCATAGACAGCAATGACACAATCTACTATTTTAAACTGATTTATATCAATAACACAAGTTTCTGTGTAGTTTGTTGTACCACAAATCTTTCCAAATGTTTTCCAAGCCAGTGCACATTTTTCTGGGAAACACAGCAGCAATATTGTGTGTGTTCATCCTGTTTTAGAAAAGAGCTGAACACTGTAAATGCATGAATAAATGGGTTAGAATTAGCTTAGAACAGGAATCTGTGCAGGATCTGTCAGTCCAGTGTTGTTCTACAGAGCTACTGCCAATAAGAATACTACTTGTAAAGAATATATAAAAAATAAAATATTTCTTTGGTCATTTGCAGGCTTAACACATTTTTGGAGAGGACACTAGCCTCTCAGGGAAGGTACAGTGCCACCTTAGTACTTGGTAACAAAAGGGACAAGACTGAAAAATAAAGATGGTATAATCAGCACAACATGTTCCACTGTATAGAAAGTCATCAGGGATAACCAGTCTGGTGCTGTCCTCCTCAATGGACGTCCCAGCCCCATATGCCTGTCATACCGTGAGATGTCCCAGTGATACCTT
>JBAMHW010000001.1:26337202-26347898 GCA_037177495.1 Rhadinocentrus ornatus | reverse complement strand
TAATTTAATTTAATTTAATTTAATTTAATTTAATTTAATTTAATTTAATTTAATTTAATTTAATTTAATTTAATTCCTCACAGATGTAGACCCTACATTTACATATGCCTTCAGATATGATAGTAGACCCAAGATATGAAATGAGTTATGTTGGGCTCATTCATTTGTACAAACCATTTGAGTAAATGGACCCTTCTGTTTCCTTGCAGCACAGTGAATCCAAAAGGAGTGAAAGCCAAAAAGGCTGGGTTCCCAGACACATCCTGACAGGAACAAAAAGGAAATTTATTTTGTTAAAGAAAGTAAAACCGTCAACAGTTAAAACCACAGTGAGATTATACTTTCTTACAAATATCCTGCATCAATAAGGGACTTTAGGAATGACATCATAATAATTTAACATTAGGGAACTTGTTTTGTAAATGCTACCTTGCAAGGATGAGGGTCTACTCCATACGTTTCCAACATCTGAGCCTTATGGAGGAAGTTCATCTCTGATGTTTCTGGACTCTGACCTCTGAGAAAATCAAACCAAAACAATAAGTTCTTGTACTGGCCTAAAACTTATCAACTCATCATTTGCTTTTAGATTTAGTTTTTATTTCTGAAAAATATGGAAATCAAAGAATTTATGAATGGTTTTAACTAAGCCTCTGGCATTACAAATGTTATAGGCATATGGTTTGCTTATCAGAGGTCGCAAGGAATTCCTTATGTCCAATATCACTAAAAGACGAGACAATATTAGGATCTTTTTTTTATTTTTTTTTATTTTTTTAAGTTTTACATTTTCAAATTTGGTCAAACCATATTTTGCTACTGGTGGAATTTTTTTCTATTCACTGTCTTCGTTTAAACATCAGAGCAAAGACTAATGCTGTACAAGTTGTATTGACCAAAAGTGTTAAAGCAGTGGTTCCCAACCTATGTTCCTCGGGGGAACCTACATGCAAATGCTAAGGAACCATGGACCCCCTAAACCAACCCCGTGCTGAAACCATGCTTGGTTTTATGCTTTCATGCATATGATTTTATGTCCTGGACCCCAGGTTGGGAACCACTGTGTTAAAGGATAAAACCAAATATCCTTAGTGTGTGGGTGACATTGACCTGTGTAGAGTAAATATTTTAGCTCTTTCCTACCACTCTGCTTTAGCATGAGATTCTGATTTTATTTTATTTTATTTCATTGCACTTTTGTTGCAATAACAATAAAGTTTTATTCTATTCTTATCCTTTGGCAAAACTCAGACAGGATACATACTGGCAAAATATGACATCAAAGAAAATGTATACAAGCAGGGGCATATTTACACCAATTTTTTAACCCAATCAGTTATTTATTTTTTTGTCTTGAATTATGCCTGGACTGTCATTATTTTTCCATAAAATGGTTTTGGCAAAAAGCTTACTTTTGCAGACACAACTGCATGAAAATATATTTAATTCTAAGCAAAAGGCAACAGATGGCAGTGCAGGATTTATTTCTATCCAGTTGCTGTGTTAAGCCTGGGCTGAGTGTCCTATATACACTGCATATTTAAGTAAGGGGGGGTACAGGTGGGCAGGGATCTGGACAGGTGTCTTCTTACATTAGCTCAGTCTTGTGGATCTCAGCTATCCGACGCTCCAGCTTCTCTGAGTGTTTAGGAAAGAACTGGAACTTGGAGCTGTAGCCTTCAGGGTGCTTCCCAGGGTCATAATCACCAATTTCAGCTGGATATGTAAAAAAAAGAAAAAAGAAAAGCAAGAGATAAAAAAATAACAGGTTGAAGATTACTGTTTACAGTAAAAAACTCTTGAACCACTAATAGCATATTTTGCTTTAACCTCTGTATGTAGTTGTACTGGTGATCATAAAGCCTCAGCATAGCCAATAAGCAAAAAGTTGAGGATATTAAGGCAAATATTCCCTAAAAGGTGCACACAAAAAATTCCATTAGCGCGCAAACAGAAGAGTTCAAGGTTGACCAGAATGAGATCCAATACTCAGGGATCCAGATAACTTAGATAAGAATTAAATATAAGATGAGGGTGAAGAATTGTAAACATCCATGATTTGCAGCCTTGTAACATCTGATCCTTTATGTGTACTGGTCAGTTAACTCTTACTAAATTCTTATTACATAGTCTTAGAATTATAATTATAACAGTAGCATGTATATCATCAAAAAACAGTTGTACCGGCCTTGGTGACACTCCTCTGATATGCATGTTACAAATGGTGGACGAGTTTAAATGTAAAGATTGTTACAGAGTCACATATTCTGACAGATTACCTCTGCAAGAAGGAGACACCTGGTGAAAGAAATGCTTAAGCTCAAGCAGAATTTAAAGCTTAATTAGCCAGTATAAATAATAATTAAGGTTGGGCTGTGGCAGTCACCATCTTCTGGTCCTTAATCACTTATGGACCTAATGTACTTTTCCTTCAAGCCTTTAGACAATTAGTTTATTACCCTTTTCTCAGTCTCATTTACGATAGAATGATTTACCTGCACTGCATTTGCTCCTTCCCTGACCATGTTGGACTATCTTAAATTGGTGCAGTTAGCACTGCTAAGCAAATGATCTGCAGCTGTGAATAACTAAATTCAGAAGTTAATGAATTCCAGTACATGGACTCTCTATCTTGTGATGGGCACTGTAGGGACACGGAAAGAACATTTAGATTTAGGGAGAGGCTAAAGACAAAATGCTGGCAGGATAGATGGTTGGGAGACAGTTCAACCTTTTTACAATACATTTTAACTCTGCGTGTTAATGAGCCAAGACATGAAAGAAGAAAAACTATTTCCAGCATAATAACAGAAAACTCAAATTCCCAAGGTTTCCAACAAACATCACTTAGCAATACTATGTCTAAACATGCTCTATTCACACATTTACACAAACACACCTGCATGAAACATAGCTGGCACTAAGTAAATTAGCCTGGTATGATGCCAAAACAACCCATCTAATCTACCTTGTAAAATGTAGGCAGCCAGCAGAGCTGCGTCTGATGTCTTACAGAGGAGACGGCCATGGTAGAGGTCCCTTTTCACCTGCAGGAAGACAAGATATCTGTGGAGTGGAAGAAAGAGAAGCAGAGAAGCCGACTATGTTCATCACAATGATAAAGGTTTAATGTCAACACACTTTGTGGATGGTCATAGTTTAAAAAAGGCTTTCCTTAAGGCTGTCAGATTTCCTAATGTGAATTATTTGCTGTGAAAGTAGTGACTAAAGCTTATGAGACAGCTGCTATGGGGCCATTTTCAATGTTGTTTTAGTGGTAAGGAAAAATAAGCAGCCTTGACATTCTACAGCATGTAAAGTAAAATAAATGTGACTACTAAGATGTCCTTTACTTTTAGGCTCTTTTACAACCAATTTAGTAGTACATTTACAATTATAGCTAAAAAAATCATAAATGACTGCGAATCATCCATTCAGTGTTATCACGAAGTTCAACTTGAGGTAAAACTGAAACTAACAAGTATTAATTTTGAGAATAAACAGTAACTTAAAATATGACGACAGGTACATCCTGAAATCTATTTGGTGTAACTCAGTCATCAGGTCTTTTCTACTATATCTAGAAACGTTTCTATTACCTTTCCTGTGTCACAGATTAATTTAATACCCATGTGATTCAGCTACTCTCTAAGCACCAAAGCAATAACTAATATGTCAGCACAAAGTATTGCTGTGAAAGGTATCAGGTAGAGTTAACGCAAATTTAGGCAACTTTACAATAAAGAGTACTCATGATGTCACCTGATCTGTTGCCTTTTATACAAATTGTAAAAAGAAAAGAAAATGACACATCTGATTTATATTTATGTGCCTGTAAAGCCTTGTTTATTCCATGCTTGTCTTGCTGACTCATCATGCATGTATAAAGCTATACAATACATCATGGTGTCTAAGTAAAAATTTTTTTAAATCAAACAAAAGCAGCTGTAAAATATCAGTCTCTGCTGTGTATTTGTGTGTCTGTGTATTTGTGTGCCTGTGAAAGCCTCCAGCCAGAACAGATGGATGGAGAATGGAGGAACTCTCCCCTGCCGGCGCTCTGCTCCATCAAGAAGAGCTAGATTGCAAAGGAGAGATTTCATTGCGTGGCAACCAGACGAGGCATGTGATTTACAGGGATCTGTGTGCTCCTCACAGCAGTTTGTTCAGCTGTCGAGGATGCCACATACAGTGCAGCAGTGGTGAAGATCTTGGCCACACTTTGGCTGACGAGAAGTGAAAATATTTCAATCCTCACCGCACATAGACTTCCTCTGTTGAGTTTTGAATAAGTTAATGTTATTAAATGTGTGGGCTTTTGCATCATCAATAAAGCACATCTTATGTCAAATCATTTCATTATTTAACTTGACAGTGATGTTTTTTGTCCTTTGCTTTACACACTCAGTATTCCTGAATAAATAAAGAAATAACTTTTTTTTCGCTTTTTTGTTGCAATATATATTAATAGAAATATCTCATTGTTTCTACATACTTGACTTGACTTTACTTGTTTTAGCTCATTTTCCATTACAGTTGAATACAACCTTAATGTGGAAGGGGTCATTAAAAATTGAGTAGAGTGGAGCTGAGTAGGTATTAGTTGGAAAAGAGCAAATTAAAAACATGCCAGAATTTGGGGAAATGGATTTGTGGAGCTTACAACCAACGTAGATTTGGTATGAAGCTCAGTGAGGTTTTTGTGTGTGTGTGTGTGTAATGAATGACTGTAATTACTGAAATGTAGAATGTTTTTGTTTACCGCTTGGGAGGAACTGATATTATGTAAAAAACAAAAGAAAGAATTTTTTTTTTTTTTTTTAAACTGACATCAGATGCACCATCTGTAGTTTCTCAGTCCCATAACTGACATCAGACACACTGATGATGAAATATGTCGGTATTAAACTTGCTTTATCTTAACAGGATGTATAAAACCTGACGGGACATAAAAATGCTGTCAGGGGGAGAAAACTGCAACATGAATGTCTTATAACTTCAAGTACATTCTTTTATACCAACATGATGTGTGTAAACATGATTGTCCTTTCCATGATTATATTTTGTTTGTCAGCTCAAGTGTAACCTGCAGATGAAAAAAGGCCTTTAGCTAAATCTGGTACAATATATGAACAGGGAACATTTGAATAAATAACTGTAAATGTAAACTAATAAAATATAACAAAAACAAAAAACAACTTCCTTCCTCAACCTGCAGTCTTACCTGGTGATTTCCTCCTTCAGAGCAGCAGGGTCCGGCGGGTAAAACTTGACACGCAAACACATGGTGAATGGAGGCTGGGCTACAAATAGAAGAAAAATAGAGAAAATCGTATATCTTGCATTACCGTAAAATAAATGTGCCTGGACACACTTTAGGTTTTAAACGTTTTTCACCAGTGTTTTTTAAAATGATCAAATCTGTGCTTTTTGGAGGTGGATTGAACCCAAACAGGCATAATTTATACTTACACTTCATTTGTTTGGCAATTGACTTTGTAAACTCCAACCAGTGCTGAAAAGGAGAGAACGAGAATTAAGGACCTGCTCCTTGAAAACAGAATCCCAAGCTTCTGAACTGTCAATCTGGGCGTCTAATTGCTCAGCAGCTGAAGATGATGATTTATAATCTATAGCTGGAAGGCACAGTTGAAATATTCCCATCTCCTCACCTTCTGTTTATTTAGAGTGAGCTCAATAGTCACTATGCAGAGATAATGACAGCAACAAAGTCACTGTAAGTAACTGTAATAAACAAATGTGCTTTTTTTCTTTCTTTTTTTTAGCTTTTTTTCTGATTGTAATGTTTTTCCTGTTTTTTTAAAAACTGCTCTGCTGTTTGATTTCTTGACCCCAAAGAGAGAACTCTGAAAGTGCAAAGTTAAAAGAAATTGGATGTTTTTCTAAGCATTTGTAATCCTATCCACAGCTAAATAGTGCATAATTAACAAATAATTAGTTGAAGCCCTGCAAATTCATCCAGGACTACATCAATTCCTAATATTTCTAATATTTATATCAATCAAAGGAGTTTGCCTTCTACCGTGCATAATTAACCCACAGGAAGCCCACTTTCCCTCAATATCTATGTGCAGAAAAAAACACTCATGAGGTCAATCGGAACTGAAACAAACAGCATTTGAGATAGTATCTACAAAGCTGTGTGATATATTCCATGGTTTTATCAGAAACTAAACCCAGAAATTATGTAAATGAGTGGCTGATGCACAGCTTCCGATTATTTTCACTGACCGTTTAACGATTTACATCTGAAAAGCTGTTGAGGACCAAAGGGCATTACTTTATGAAGACATAGTTTCCAGAATAGAATTTTTGCTCACCTCAAAGCACAAGCTATTGGATATTTTCTAACATGTAATCTGTGTGACTTAATAATAACCCTTTTCAGCAATTTCCAATCATTACATATTCATATTAAGGAGGATGAATAGCTTTACTATGCACCACTGATGTGCTTCATTTTTGTTTGAATAAATTAGGTAGACACTAGTCAAGTCTTAATGGATTATTGAATAGGAACTTGGTTTACAATTGTGAGTGTGCATGGTTGTTTATATAGTTTTTCTCTTGTTGGTGTATTCCAGTGATGTTTTGACTGTCAGGGTGTACTTTGCTTCTACTTTGAATCTTGATACTCAATTTATCAAGGCTAGAATACATTGAGTATAGGAAATTAATGTTTATTTCTTTTGAACTTCAAAAGTTACAGCTCATAAATAGCAAAAAGATAGGTTTATTTGGATGGAAGGAAAAAAAATGGGATGAAATGAAAAAGAGAAAGCGATGACCCAAATAATGACTAAACACATGATAGTGAAGAAGAGTCACTTCAGTGGATAATTTAAAAACTAAATACTTACTCTTTGCTTGTCTGGGTCAACATATCTAATACCAAAGTAGTCTTTCTCCAGTAGGTTGAGATGGTGGCAGATGAGGTCAAACAGGTACTGTCCTTTGGCATCCCGCTGAAAGAAAGACATGAAGAAAGTTATTCAATGCTCTTTCTACTGAGTGAGAAAAAGGAGAAAAAAGATAGAGGCAAGAAAGGAATAATAAACCTAACGTCACCTGAGCACTCATCCTTCCCTTTCCCCAAATTTGCACATTCACATGTACAGTAAATTAACTCGCATCTGATAAAACACACTAAACTTACAGTACATACACTCAGATCTAAAGTCTGGGCTCTGTCCAGGGCAGCAAACAATTTATAGCACAATAAAATGAAAATAACTAAATAATTGCATCCACATGATTTCTTTGTTTCTTAAGCATCTGAGAAGTCAAAACAGTCACCAGAAAGTGTTTAATATTTTACAATCCTCAAGGGAGATATTTGAGGTCTATCAAATATTCATATCAACGCTGTAGCTTGAAGAAGCTCGAAGAAATGTCTGCCACAAAAAAGACCCGGGAGCACGGCAAGACAAGGTGTGGGCAAAGAAAAGAGCAGGCTGAAAAGAAGAGAAGGCACTTATCCTGCAATGAAAGCTGTAATGATGTCTTACTTTTGCACTTTCATTTAATTTTTTTATTATCCTAAAACAATGTTGACATAAAACATTTACGTTATATTCACTGTCATCAAATGATTTGTCCCTGAATTTTCTAAAATTATTTAGGAACCACAGAAAAAAATCCCCAGTGAGTCTGTAAATGAGTAGGAGAGGGACCACACTGTTATTTTAACACTGGCACTTAAATCCAGAGTGAGCAGGAGATCTACCCCAAAAGACCCATCAAAGCCCATTTTTAATGAAGTTTTTAATATATGTCTTACTGGAACAATGAGGTAGTGAAGCTGCCACTGAATGCATAACGAATCATTAACCAGTAATTAGAAGCTTAAAAGCAAAGCCAGCAAACTTCTAAACCAAAGCAGTGCAATATTTTTAAGTGGGCACTGTCACCCTCAGGGTTTCAGTATAGAGTGTGGTAAAGGAGACACACAAACAGCCTGCAGATCACAGCTCAGAGATCTAAATCTACTGATCAGGTTCAAAAGCATCTAAAGACAGAATATAAAAGAATAAAATAATCTGAACAAATAATTCAGTATGAATAATCTGCATCATGTTGCAACTTGATAGAGATTGTTAGATAATTACTAGTCTGTGATACAGCTTTGGCATAAAAGCTTAGTATACGGGAAAACAATGTAGAAACTGACATGTAATTTGACAGCAGGGGTTTATTTCTAGTTTGGAACTGAAGAAAATAATTTAAGCCACTCTGAGCCCTTATGTGAAGATAATCTAACAGTCTGCTATTAAAAGCAATGGCTGCAGGTTGGATTGACCTGCTTTACCTTTCTGTCATGCAGGATGTGTGCAGAAGCCTCTCACTGAACACACTGTTGTTTCCTCACTGTGCTGTGTGTGTGCAGTGGTTTCCAACCTATTTTCCTCAGGGACCCCCTTTGTGTAAATACTAACAAGTCATGGACACCTGCCCCACCCCGTGCTGGAACCATGCTTGGTTTTATGCTTTCAAAAGTGAGATTCTCACCATAAATACTGTATTTTGGCTGAGTCCTGTACTTTGATAAAGCCAAAGTTAAATGAACAACATTTCACTTCTTTTTCTAAAATCGGGACAATTTGTGGACAATTATCACAATGGCTTTTAATGTTCAAAGCCTCAAGGACCTCCAGTGCTCTTTGGGGGACTCAGAGTTGCATTAGAAGTCTTACGTGTACAGAGTGAAGAGAAATGGTGATAGTATAATCCCTTGTGGTGATTCTGTGATGCTGACCACCTTCTCAGACTCAACCTTTCAGTCTCACACACTGTGATCTGTTTGTTAGTCATAAATCTAGGTGGCTGTGGAGGTATCCACCTGGACTTTCTCACATGAGAGTGCAGACTGAAAACTAAGCCATGAACACACAGTAATATCAAATATCTTGCTCATTGTTGCTTCTTTTAGATGTCCAACCTCGACTCTACGAAGGACATTTAAAGGTTGTCTCGTCTGCCTTAAGATAAAGGTTTCTCACCTTTAATCTGATTTTAAATTGTGTAAAGGCCTCATCTCATAACATCTCATGAGACTGAAAAGCCAAATTCAGCAACACTTTAAAACTTGCAAACTTATGACATGAAAAATGGGCTTCCCAGTGAAGAAGGAGACATCCTGTCTCCAGCCATAAAGTTTTTGAAATATGTAAAATTTCTATTTTTATAGACATGAGATATTTTACTGAGGGAAGAGGAGTGGATGTAGCTTCAAAACTCTTTTTAAAACTTATTCAAATACATCTTATAAAAGTTCTCTTTTAGGATGCATGACCAAGGACTTTTGTGCATGCTAAGTGAATATACATTTACTTATTTATATTTTTTATTCTGCACATATAGGATATCTTTTGTATCTACAAGGGTAAAAGATGCTACAAAATATCCCACTCTGCCCTTTGGAAGAGACACTGTGTTCACATAGGTGACATTAAACTGCACAGTCAGACAAAGTCCAGCGCAAATATGTGAGAATATGAGAGGGAAAGACAAGAGAAAATGAAGCCGAACAGAGAGAGGGAGAAACAGAAACAGAGGAGAAAAAATATTCAAGTTGCTGATGAATGTATCTCAATATCATATGGCATAAACTGAAGGGGACAGGAGAAAAAATAGTTCTGAAAGACAGGTTCCATGTGTGAGCCACAAAAATCTTTATTAAAGCCAGTTGAGACATTTCATGGTAAACTGTGAGAATCTATGATGAAGTCTGTTGACACCTTTTATTTCACTTAATATCAAATCAGATCTGAAAACAAACCCTCAGGACATTTGGTTTAACATTGTCAGGACTCGGACATTAGAGGTCCTGCTGGCAATATCAAACAGCTCTTATCGTCAATCATTACCAAAGAACCTCAACATGAAGAACTTCTTTCTTTTGAATTACATCAATGAAAAGTGCATCAACAGTAATCAACAGTATTAAAATGTGATTTCTAAAAATTCTTTTTGAAGACGATCATCCTGAGCCAGACAACGAGAAACACATTATACGATAAAGAACAAACAAACCTGCGTTCACATATCCGTGTCAACATGCATGAATATTTCACTAAAGTTAAAACTTCAGTAGCCTCATCTTGTCAGATCATGCAGCACTGCGTGGTAAGGTAAGGTAGAGCGGTTGTCTTGTAACCCGAGGGTTGCCAGTTTGATCCTTGGACAAGTCGAGTTCATGTCAAGGTATCCTTGGGCAAGACACCAAACCCCTAATTACTCCTGATGGGTTGTGGTGAGCGCCTTGCTTGGCAGCTATGGGTGAATGTGATGTATGATGTAAGTAAAGTGCTTTGGATAAAAGCGCTGTATAAATTCGGACCATTTACCACTGGCAGATCAATCTGTAATCATGTCTTTCCAATTGACTCGCCATCTATTCCACCTCTACAATTTGCACTACATTCACTTTTCTTTCACTAGCATCCACATTTGTTTATTGTTTATTATTGTTTATTAACACCCACAACATCATTCTTTTTTCCATACTAGAACACACAATTACAGACTTTTTATAGGCATATCTCCTCTGGGATCTTTCTGCTGTGCTTTTTTTTTTTTTTTTTTTTTTTTTTCCCACAAGGGTTTTTCTCCCCGACAATTTAATTGGTGACTACAAACTTAGCTACAAAAGTGAATGTGAGCTTGCATCCTTAGG
>JBAMHW010000001.1:26314809-26336983 GCA_037177495.1 Rhadinocentrus ornatus | reverse complement strand
CACACACACACACACACACACACACACACACACACACACACACACACACACACACACACACACCCCACACACACACACACACAAAAGCCTCAATTCTTCTTGCACTGTTATAGATGTCAGTAATACACCTGTGAAACCTCTACACACAATGGTCAGGAGTCACACCTCCCACACCTCCTTTATTAGCTGTTTAATGCAAACTTGGAAAAAAACGACAATAACAAAAAAACAAAAAACATTTATAAAGACTACCAAATCAATTACACTGTTACTATGTTTTTCCTCTCATGCGTGCACTCTTGTGCTTGTGCGTGTCTTTGTTTTCCTGGGCATGTGTGCACTAGAAGCAACTAATGATCCTTGTCCATGTTTGTGGGTCTGAAACAACAGCGAAGATGCATGGTGATTCATCTCAGTTCAGCACTTAAGCATATAAATGCAGGGGAATGAAAGAGATCTGGACAAGCCATTCATAAAGAACACTGAACTTCTGAGAAAAGATTTTCTCCCTAACTAGAGTGCTTATTTATAGCAACAGCGCAGAGTAAGCACTTTCTGCAATGGGTTGAGCAGCATTTACATCAGATTTTAAATTGTAAGACTTAATAATGAACTTTTGATTAAAAGTTCCTGTTCTGCATTACAATGTGTGCAGGTAATCCTATTGTTCCTGCACTGTGATGCAGTTTGCAACAGTACGATCAAAGTGCATTGTCTGCCTTGACTAAAAGCTGTACGATAAAGCAGTAGAGATCCTTGCCAATAAGCAGCTGACTTATAATGTATATGTGGTGCTACGTTGCATACTAATTTAACACACCAAACTTCAGTGAGCTGACCAGGCACTGCTGGGAAACAAAGGCGGCTCTGAGGCAGAAACACTATTGATCTGAAAATAAGTATTCTTCAACATCTTTATGAGATTTAAACTCAGAGCCAAGTTGCAATACACTGGTGGTTAAAGGGTGGAAATGCTATATGCTCCCATTTAAAGCACTGCTTTATTGTTTTTCTGCAGATAAATGGCATATCGTTTGCTGTCATGTAATTTCATGTTGGTATTGCTTCTCTCAGTTTCTCTCCATGGGTTTTATTACTGTGGGTGAAAATAATTAGATCATTGGTGCTTTTGGATTAAAACACTTTTATTGCTACAATGTCATAAAATTGGGAAACTAAAATAACCTGCTATTGAGATAAATGGCCAATTACTGTGGAGCTTTTCAAAGAGACTGTGCAATAGGACTTTTTTCGGTTTTATTTTAAACCTAAAAACCTCACGCCAGCTGTATAAAATATTAGTGGAAAGGAAAAAAAAAAAAAAAAAAAAAAAAAAAAAAAAAAATTTTGAGCCCCCTGTAACTGGGGTTTAGAACTGAATTATTGAGTTGGCTTTTAATCAGTAAAGCTCCATCTCAGGGTAAACAAAGCATGGTTTAAATATTTTCTGCTGTCATCTTTTCACATCACATTCAGAGAAATTGGAATATTTAATTAACTTAATGTCAATTTTTATTATGGGTTCATTTAAAATTTGTTTACACTGGCCAGGCAAAGAAGAAGAAGAAAAAAAAACATGAATATGTTTGGGTTTTGCAAATAATATGTCAGGTAGACTGTTTTCATGCTCTTTGCCAGTAAAAGGGTGATATAAATTCCCTCAAATCAAAGTCATTAAATATCTATTGAGTTCTCATAGCATCCTTACTTATCAGCACTTCTAAAATATATTTTGTTTCATTATAGGGGAGTTGATGTTACTCATTTTGGTTAAGATCTGTGAAATTTGCCGAAGAAAAAGGCTATGTACAAGATTTTTATCATACTTTTTCTCATAGGAGTGCTGTGACGGCCTACACTGCCTCACAAAGACACGGTTCCTGGTTTGAACCTCAGCAGGGCTTTTCTGTGTGGAGTTTGCAAGGTCTTTCTGCATTGATTATCTTTGGGTACTCTGCTTTTCTGGTACAGTCCAAAAACATGAATGTTAGAGGATTCTAAATTGAGTATGTGCATAATTTGCTTGTCTCGGTATCCCTGATTAAATATGAAAAATGAATCAATATTACTCATAAGTTCTAAATACAACATTAAGACATTAAGATAAAGATAATAATCATTACAGCCAGCATCACATTTTTCCAACAATTTATAAAACTGTTAGGTGTATTATTTCCTCTTTTAACAGGATAAAAGTTAACGGAACAATTTAGGTACTAAACCCAAGGTTTCCTAAAACAAAATAAACAAAAACCAAAATAAAAAAACTAAACAAAATAAAAGGGATGCTGTAACATAACTCTCCTATTTCAAGCGATCATATGCAAGTAACACATATCTGGTGTAGACGCGGAAGAAGCTGCTAACCAAAAAGTTACATTAAATACATTAACAAATATAATAAATAATAAAACGTATACATATATAAAATACAGAATTTGTGTCCATCAGGACATTAAAAATGCTTTTCTTTTATGCTTCTTTGAAAATGCAGCTGTGGCAGAATATAATATAATGGCACAGTGCACACTTTTGAAACATACAGAATCTGGGTCAGCTTCCTTTAGGTTCATTAGGAGATCATTTAACTTAATAATATAACTAGTATTTGATTTCCCTGATCACGACAAATGGGTGGCCTGGAGGCTCTGATTACCGCGTGTATGTGCAAGATTTAAAAAAGATTACTGACACTCTGGGGCAAAACTAAACATAGAAAATAATAACATTAGATGAATGTGGTTTAATATGTATGGGTCAGACTATGGGGCAAAACTGAACAGCTTTTTCGACTTAGTAAAGACATAACAATATCCATTCGGGTGTTAAGCGGAGAAGCAGCTGGAGTAAAACCCAAGGAATACATTGTTGTAGTTAAGGAACTTTAAATTACAACGATATAAATCGTTAGTGTATCTTAATAGATTTTTGCTGACTTTTGCGTGTGTCATGCAGAACCGCTGAGGAAAGGAGAATGTCACATTTAGCAATTTTTCAATGCCGTATTTCTTTATGTATGTAGTGGTTCAGGTGGCTTTATTTAATTCACCTTAACTTGATTTTAGGAGCTTGCATAAGAGTATACCAGTTGCAATAAGGTTGAGAGGTAAAAGTCCCCAATAACCAGGACACATGAAAAACTCGGCTAATGGAAGGAAAGCTTGTACCAGCTGAACTTTCACCTGGGGTTATTAACCATGATAAGATTATTTTCTGACATATTTCACATATGGACAGTTTAATAATATCACATTAACAGTGAACATTTTGTATGAGTGGCATTACAAGCTGACTGCTGGTAGATTGGAAGCCAGGCAGCAGCTGTATGAGTCGGTGTAGCTGCAGTAGGATTCTTTTCTACCTACACCACACTGCTTTTTTCTTATTCTAGCCCCTTTCAGACATTCATTATTAAATGGTATCTGAACATGTCATTGTCATGTTTAAATGAGTGGAAGAGATTTTAAAATAGCAATCTGCATTTAACTTAAGTGACTATATATTTACATTCCTGATCCACAGTTCATTACAGGTGATGATGGTAATGCACCACAAATTAGTTTTACAAGGACCATGTAAGTGCACAAAGCCTATCTTTTCCAAGCCAGGTATACAGTAAAATCTGTAGTGTTTGACCTGGTTATATGAAAAAAAAAACCAATGTGTCAACCTCCAGAAAATTATATTAGTGCTTCATTTACCTGACATTGTTAGATGCAGCAGTGTCTCCAGAAGCAATACCCCCTGGCAACTCGTGTTTTTATTGTAACCTGGCTTGAGGCTAATGATTAATTATTGTCTGCACCAACTCTTTATAAAGTGAAACAAATTTACAATCAATTTACAATTAATCAAGATGAGCTAGGAGCCAAATTATTACAACTGTAATTGCTTGACAGCCCTGCTAGAGAAAACCTTTTCAGGTGCCAGGGATTTCAGAGCAGGATAAAAGAGTATATTTCAGCATCCTGCCAAGAAAACACAGGAGTGACTTTAGGATAACTGTGAAAGCTCTTGACCTGAACGGAATAGAGCATCTTTGGAGTGGTGGAAATGACTGTACAACCATCTAGCCTGGTTAGCAGAAATGGTTTCTTTTTAAAAAAACATTTTTGTCTTATTGTTAAAAAACAAAAGAACAAAAATGGCACAGATAGCTTGCATTCACCAGACTTAGATGTCCTGCTGTAATCTTGGATGTGCTGGTTCATTGTGCTGTTCCTCTTCATATTCTGGATTTGATTCTGGTTGGAACATATACAACTGGATTTGAAGAGTGATAATGCAACAAACATGGTGATTGTCAAAGTTTTTCCTTTGTTTTTGAGCTGTAGTAATGTCCTGGCCAGTTAAGTGCATTCACAAGTCACCATCATCCCATCACCAACCTCACTCTTGGAGGCAAGCATCCAGGAATTCAACCTGCTTGAATTTGATGGATGCAAAGCTACTCTAGGTGTACTCAGAATTAATGATGAAAAATGCCTGATCCACATCAGTAAATCAACTAAACTTTGTTGCATTATTGTGCATATCTGTGAGAAGACCAAGAATGAAAAACAATAAGGCTCCAGCTCAAAATGAGGCCGATGCAAAATAAAGTTCAAAGGGCATAAAAACTGCATGAAAACTTCTGTCTACATCATGTCTGTACAGATGTTCATGTATGTAAATATGCAGTTGGCAGCAGTGATATTAGCCACAATGACTCATGGGTAAATGACATTAGTGCAGGCCTGTCAGAGGGAGAGGAATGTATTAAACAAGCAGAGGCCCATAAGAGCTTTATGGAAGCACGCGCCGCTTCATCATGGCTATAATAAAAGTGATAAATGGTGAGATGGAAATAACCCAGACCGGGGCCAAATGATCACCGTGGTCCTTAGTGGAGCGTCAGCAGCAGCATGCTGTGCTTCCAGCCTTGCCAGGTTTTGCATTAGATTAATTATTAAGAGGGGTTCCATATCAGCTTGGGAAACACCACATCAATAAATGATGGTGTCATTTTAAGCTTGTGGATGGAAATTGCAACAACCAAGCGAATGGTCCTGAAAGGTTACTACTTCTGGTAGCACCTGCTAGCAGAAGTGCTTGATTATGTTTGGGCTTTTTTTAGTTGATGATTTCTCACTGCTTTGAGTTCAGGTCCAGTAGGTGAATGAGTGGAAGAATGGTTTGTGGTGGTCTTTAACATCGCTTGCTTCTTTGGGGTTCAACAGCAGCGTTGTACGATATCTCAGTGCTCCATTGTATGATTTTTATGCTGATTTTCTCCATTCTGAAAGCTGCTGCCTCAAGGCTGTGAGTACCAAAGCCTGTAAATGGCTTACTATAATCTCATGATATGGTAATGTGTATTTTCCATATTTTGAAGAACAGAGACAGACGTAAAAGACTGAAAGGGCATTTTCAGTCAGAAAACAGCTGCTTAGTATTCGAAGATTTATATTAAACATACTGGCCTTTGTAGCATTAAGGAGGTAATAAAATTGTTGCAATGGTGTCAAAAGACACTTTTTTAGGTATTTTGAGTAGGCATTACTTACAGAAAATAAAAACACCTAAGGTATCAACACTATTGTGATGAAGTAGGTTATTTTGATTCCATCCACTGAAACAACCTTGAGAAATTTATTCAGTCAAAATAGAGCTGAGAAAATAATAAATAACTATAAAAAAAAAAAAATAAAAAAAAATGCACTGCCATGATCAAGTCATTCTCCATAGAAAGTGCTGCTGATGAACAGTGCTCATTGATCTCTGCTACAGACATGGTAAAAAAAAGGGCAATGAAATGAATTGAAACTGACCTACGTAATAACAAATAAAAATGTTCTGAAATTAATCAATGAAAATCATTGTTCTTGAATTATTGTTCAAAAACAAACTAATGAAACAGGCTTGGACCAAAATAATGGCACCCTTAGAAAAGATTTAAAACAATTTGACCATAGGGACATGTGTGTCCTATAATTAGCATCACAGATCAGTCAGACTAGTCAGTCAGTGTTGCCTATTTAAAGGGTGACAAGTAGTCACTGGTGACAAGGCATGTACGACGCTGAAGACGGACCACAGAAAGTGAAGCAAAGACTTATCGCAGGAGATTAGAAAGAAAATCATAGACAAGCATGTTAAAGGCAAAGGCTATAAGACCATCTCCAAGCAGCTTGACGTTCCAGCGACTAGACATCGACAACTACAGAATATATTTCTCTTTTCCAGCATCCTGCTCCAAAAGCATAGAATTACTCTGTAAAGCTATTAGCACCAGTTTTGTTCAATTCATCTAAAGTGTAAGGCTACACACACTATGCTGGCTGGAAAAAATAAATAAAAGAATCAATAAATGGCTGATACTTAATAAAACTCTCCTCAGTGGTAATTCTTCAGGGATGACTCACACTGCTTCTTGTAAATAAGGCTCTTTCATTTCTATGTCTTTATTTGCCCGCCCAACCATTACTTTACATCTAGCTGTAGGCTGATGAGTCATTCTTACAGCATACAGTATACTGCTGGTCCCCCGATTTATCCTTTATCTAACTAAAGAAACATCATGAAGTTTGAAAAATGCTCTGAAAGTGTGTTTTTTCATAGAGTACCTGTCCAACACTATCTTACAAAAGATGTCTTTGGTATATGACTGAGACAATTCATTTCATGCATTATCCTAACAGCTCTGATCTTTCGAAACATAGGAACATAAGAAGTACAGGGGAGCCCAGACGCTTCTGTTACTGGGATGTTGGTAGCAGGTATAGCAGATTTGGGACTGTTTTGGTAAAAATGGGTGGACATTTGTGTTTAGAAACTGGGAGAACACCCTGTGCTCATTATGATGTTTCCAAACCAATCATGAGCGGTTTTAGGTGTGTGCTGTTATGCATCTGGTATTGTTTGCCTTTGTAAAGGCCCAAGGTGATTATCAATGTCCACATGACCTTGGTTTTGTTATTGATCTGTGTTTGTAAAGCAGAACAGGATGCTAGTAATTGAAGCTCTAACTATGCAATCACCACTGACATTCACTAGATATAAAACATAAACCAGCTTGTATAACTTTTTTGAAGGTTTGCTTTTGTCAAAACAGATGATATGAATATCTTCTTCTCCATGGCAACCCACAGTTGACTCTTTGATATAATTTAAACGGGCCTGATATCAATATCACAGACACAATGTGACTTTTCAGAAACATAGTTTAATATGTATGAGGTCAGAGCTGAGTTGCACTACTTTAAAACATCTATAAACTATATATATATATATAATCTATATACAGTGTATGACAAGCCCCAGTGTTTAATAATGTTATTGCTGTTTTGATCTTCAGTTTTACACAGTTTACACAGACCTGTGTTCTGTACAATACACTATCAGCCTGTGAAACAACATGTTTTCATCTGTTGTGACTGTTTGATGACATGTAATACATATATATGCCCCTAAAACATCCCCTGTACTTTCTGAGGTGAAAAAACAATCCCCTAAAAAACATGTCCACTGTCAGCAGGCTATCATCTTATCGCCCTTCAAGTGTCCCAGTGGGACTAAGCAGTGATTGGACTGTGTTCACAATCAAAGCTCACTTGTGTAAATCTTCCTGTTTAGATAGAGATTCAAAAGCTGGGGGCTTCATTACAGACATGCCACAGAAAGGAAAGGAAAGGAAAGGAAAGGAAAGGAAAGGAAAGGAAAGGAAAGGAAAGGAAAGGAAAGGAAAGGAAAGGAGAGTGTTTTAGGAGTAGATAAGTTAAAGAAAAGAAAAGAAAACATAGCCATACGAAGTGTCTCATCTCCCCAGTTTCTCGGGCTTTTCTTCATGAACTGGTCAGTAATATGCTACTATAAAGTGTATATACTATTGGACAATAATGCTGCAGTTTTGGACCCAGAATGAAAGTGAATGACTACACTTGCATTGCCTCTCCAGCTGCTAACAACATCAAACCCATTTCAGAAAATAATTCACTGAAAGGGATTCTATCTGTTGACTTTACGTCTGTAAAACTGCACAACATATAAAATGCTTAATCAAGTCAATATTTATGACTGTCAAGTTTATGACATTCACATTTTGAGTAAGTAGCTACAAGTGCAATACATTTGTACAGTTGTTCAAATTAAATGCACTGATTTGAAATGTGAAACAAACATCGGTAAGTGATGAAAATGATGGCGCAAACACCTGGGGAACATTTTAGTTTAAGTATAGAGTCGATTAGTGGTTACTCTACCATGTCCTGCATTTCTGAAAATCTGGAACAATGTCTGCCCTCCGTCAGTTTTATCCCAACTTGTCAAACTCACACAGCAAATAATACATTTACAGGCATTTCTTTAAAGTGGTATCCCAAACATTGTGTAATTAATATGTAAATTACACAGAAAGATATTTTATTTGTGCTTAAGATCACAATTTTCTTGTAATTAAATCTCAATGAGTGTCAAAAGTTTTAAAAGCAAAAAGCGTAATGTCACCTCTGGAGCAGGAGAGTGGGCTATGGGTCATGAAAGGGAATTGGAATAGAAAAATAAACTGCAGTGTAAGTCACAATCTTGATACTGATGATCAGAGGGCAAATAAGAGGCTGGATATATTATATGGATAGCATTTGATATAATGGTTTCTGTTACAGATGCACTGTCAGCTGTATTTGAGAGAGCTATTTTTTTCTCTTCCTAAAAAAAACTTTGTCTTTGTTATTTGGTAAAATATGGTCGGAATAACTTTGATAGAAGACAATAAATTAATTTAATTAATTAAACCAGAAAGTCCTGATGCAGTTAAACTACTGAAAAACTGATTATTGTGAGCTTTAAGTGGTTAATTGTTCATACCTTTTCCTGAAAGTTTTTTTTGTAGATAAGATTTATACTTACACAGCCCACTGGATATTTAAAATGCATGAATGGAAAAGCAATTGTAGGGGTAAATTGGATTTATTAAACTATGCCAGAAATCTGGAACATTACTTCTGATCACAAGAGACTTTCTGCAAATAGCCCTACACTGTCCTCCACATTTCAGTAATTAGACTGAAGTTTTCTGCATTAGATTGAAGTCACTGAGCTCACTAACAAAAAATAAAAAGACATAAAAAACAAACAAAAATACTGTATAACTGGAATTACAGATTGAACTCTATTCTATGGTGCCAATGTGTTGAGTTCAGTGACAAACTATATAAAACCAAACAAGAAGAAGCATA
This sequence comes from Rhadinocentrus ornatus, assembly GCA_037177495.1. Taxonomy (NCBI): domain Eukaryota; kingdom Metazoa; phylum Chordata; class Actinopteri; order Atheriniformes; family Melanotaeniidae; genus Rhadinocentrus; species Rhadinocentrus ornatus. Next base: position 26,327,768 of record JBAMHW010000001.1, on the reverse strand, counting down.
TATGTATACATTTCATCAAGCCCAGTGATCCCAATTACCAATAATTTGGTACAAAGTGTACAATGATTTGAAAACTAAACTAATATTTTATTCCCAACAGAACAGAAGCAACACAAAACAGATGTTGAAACTGAGACATTTTATCGTTAGGTCAGATTATTAGTTCATTTTGAGTTTGATGCCAGCAACACATCTCAAAAAGGTTGAAACAAGGGCAACAAAAGCCTAAAGAAGTAATTGGCACAAATGAAACACAACTGGTAGACAAACTGAAAAGTAATTAGGCTAACTGGCAACAAATTAGAACATGATTAGGTATAAAAAACATTTCATAGAGGCAGAGCTTCAGATGTAAATATGTGCAGAGGTTCACTAATCTGTGACTAAAAACTGCAGAACAATTTCATGTTCCTCAACTTAAGATAAATCAAATAATCTTTAAATTACTCTTAAACTACTCAAGTTATACACAAACATGACACAAGCTGGAGTGTAAAAGCTTTGTGCTGAAACAAATTTAAGTAGAAAACCTGAAGTCATCTTCAAGCCTTTTTTCTTTTAAATTAGGCCTTAAAATGCTTATAATTACCACAGCTTTCAATTAAGATAAGTTTTTTTCTAAATGTTTTTTTCTTTCATGATGATGATGATAATGATGACAGTGATGATAATGGTGAGGATGCTTGCGATAAAGTTTTTGCCATTGACATCTGGTTGTACCATATGTAACTTGCTGTTCTCTTGTCTGTTTGTTTACATCATGTTCAGAACATTGGGTTGGTCTTATGTATGAAATGTGCTATATAGACACATTTGCCTTGTCTTCTGCTTGAAGTCTTTAACCAAGGGAACTGGACTGAAGAGCAAAAATTAAAAAGCAGCTACAAAGCTCAAGCAAAACTAAAGCTGCTGACAAATTAAAGACAGAAAGCCTTTGTCGTGCTGGGGAAGCAAAAATTTACACAAAGTAATACTGACTTCATGATCACAGAGGATACAGTTTCATATTTAATACCTTAGATTAATAAATAACAGCTTGTGTTGGCACGTTTGGCCAATATTTGATAAATATTCTTTAAGACACTGGACAAAAATCAGTTTTTCTTTTCTAAAATAGCAAATGGTAAGTGACTGAAGGTCTGCCAAAAGTCAAAGCTTATTGCTTCAGATGCCGGAATTGTTGTTTATATAAATGCCTACCTGATTTGCATCTAGCTACGTGCATCCTCTGTGACACTTGTTATGTAATGTAGATATCAAACATAACTCTTTGTTACAGGAGCATTTGCAGCAGCAGGAATGTACTGTATGGTGATGTATTCATTGTGACATATTTTGACAAAATTCTGTGTTCAAGACTTCTTCCTCCACTCCTCAATTCCGGTGAGCAGATTAAAAGTCACAGCTAAAAGTAGTGATGGCTTCCATGTTGATCCATTTGTGCAAAGTGGCAGAAATTAAAGGTTCAGCTAACTGTAGTGTATGCCCAAGGGTCACTTTACCCAACAATTACTCAGTTTCCTCAACCCTATAATAGCAGTTCACTTACTAGTATAAGTCAGTAAGCACTGCCAATATGGAGATCTTATTACTTGGATGATTGACTACCTTGTTTACTGTGGAAACGTAAGTGCTAAGGTTCACAATAAAAGTCTGAGGTTGTATTATTTTAAAGAACAGGTTGTCATTAAAGCATTAAAAATATACACAAATGAAATCTTCTATGTAATAACTTACAGTTGTTGCTTAGTAAACAAAACAAAAAAAGCACAAAACTTTACATTTTGCAAAATAAAAAAATACTTCTCCCCCGAGAAGCCTTGGTTTCTCTGTACAACGTGCCTGAGGGCAGGGCTGAAACAAAAAGCAATGAGTTCTGACACCATGTTTGTTCTGTAGAAAGTGCTAGCAGCAGATACTGTTGCCCTGACCGAGCAGTCAGCAGGTCAAACGTGTTAGTGATCACAGCCCATGATAGACGGAGGCGCCCAGCATCTGCTGTGCTTGCATCCAGGCAAGGATTCAGAAGGACACCAGATGTCACACACCACGCGCTTAGGATCAGCTATCCAAAAACCATTCTCACATGCAGGCAAAAGCACACATGCACAGCCCGGGTTTTAATTGTTCTTTGACCAAAAGTAGCAGATGGTGTGCGCACTCATACAATTCTGTAAAGACAATAATGCAAAGACCTTTTCAATATCTTTCCTAACACTTCCCGAAAACACCAAAAGCACTTGTGCATTGAATTGGTTGATTTCCTTTTGGGGATAATGTGACCATGATAATTTTGTGAAAGGAAATCTGAGATCAGAATTAAATCAGTCTCTCTTTCTTGTACTAATCTTTTAATAAAGGTAGATGAACATGCTACTGTAACATGCAGGGACCCCTGAATAACTTTATAGATTGCTGAGGAAAGAAAAGATTACCTCAGTGAGCCACAGCTGAGACTAACATCTACGGTCCAACAGAACACCTAAAATAAGACAAGATAATCTTAAAAAAAAATAGAAGTCTTAATAAACCATGTAAGATCAGTAACTCTGACCTTTGTGTAGATTAAATCAGATTTACAGAGATTTGTAAGAAAACTGTAAAATGCCCAAGAAAGACAGGTTTGAGGTTGGATTCTTAAATGTTTACTTTTCATTTAGTTGCGGTGAGGAGAGGATTAATCTCTCTGCAGCATAGGACTCAAATCACAGCATGAATCCACCAGAAACTGTTTTGTGGTATAATGTCTATTCTGAAGCAACCGTGGCTCTCACTAGCATCTCTGCAGACATATTCACTGCACAGCACACAGTTTGGCCTGATAAGCTATGAGAAAAATATTGTATATACTTGTCTATTAGACTCATCTTTTGTAAGTTTTGGCATTGATTGGCTACATGTCTGTTTGTAATTACTAACTAATTCATTAGAAACTTGCAACCTGCAAAGCTTTCTATCTACATTTCCTTATATCTACAACTGTATTTTCAATGTAAGCATGGTCAGAGCTTATATTTATGCACATTACTGAGTAAAAGAACAAGTTGGTAAATTCCACACTTTGCAGGGAAATGTTCCCACACACATCTGATAAATGAGGGCCCAGGTGTACTTGGGATTAGATCTCTATTATGTGCTGCTAGCATACATTTTAAGCAGTTACTGATAATGTTTATGCCTCACATAAATAATCATGGTTTAAGGTTCCTTTATTATTAATTGTGTAGATTTGTTTTGCAGAAACATTTGGAAAAGTAAAAAAAAAAAAGGTGCTCAGTGTTCTACCATCCACTAACATAGCAGAAAGGATAAGTTAAATGAAAAAGTAAGATAAATTAGATCATTATGTCTGTTTGGTATAGAAACCACTGAGACTGAAACTCGTCTACCTAACTGACTGACTACTCACCAAAGTATTTTACGCAAAAATGAAAGAAATTTATCAAATACCAGACATATTTTCCAAATCTTCAATAAAAGACTACAGATGAAACACAAGATGGATGGAGTCAGAATTTTGAAAAATTGTGCATTTTCTGCTGTACTACTACTGTATAAAGGCAGGCAAAGACAAATTTATTTGTGTAGCACATTTCATGTACAAGAAAATTCAAAGTGCTTTTTATACAATATTACAGCAGGATGTAGAAAGCAATAATAAGCGCATTTAAAAAAAAAAAAGATAAAAAAATTATTCAATTAAAACAGAAAGAAAAAATGTAAAATAAAATAGATAAAATGTGTAATTCTCCATGACTACTGTTCTCCACAGATCGGTACAGATCATTTTCTGTGCTCAAAAGCTGATTCTTAAAACAATTTCAGTGCCTGCAGAGAATAATATGCTTTTTAACCCAATATAATTGCCCATTCAGTCAAAAATCCATTTTGCCATTTACCCACAGAAAAAACAGCTGCCTAGCTAACAAACCACCTTTATCTGTTTACATTAATACGCAGAAACCGATCAATGAGCTAAACCTTTAACATCCACATGATAATGTTTTAAAACATACAATAAAATCTGGTTAATCTGTCCAGAAATTTACATATTTGATTAAAATGATGCTTCTGTTTTTATTTAAATAATAAACAAAACAAAAACATCCAAAACATGGTTTCTTACAACATTTTGAAACTCTGCACATTTCACAATTTTATACTAATGTGTTTCCCGCTATTCTAACCCATAGAAACACGCAACCCGTATTTTATTCGTCTCACCCATATAACCTCAGCACATGAGGATTATGCAGTGATTAACCACCCGCATGGGACCTTTATCTTTGCATATGCACACATGAAAAAACAGCTTGGAAAGCTGTGCTGGACAGCTGTGCAAAGCCTGGACAGCACACAACCCCATGAATTGCAATTTCTCAAAATCAGATATAAAAACGATCAGGAATTGGTTTAAACTGCAGCTCTGATCTGATTTAATCATATGAGCTAAGCAATCCGATTTTCTCCCTCTTGACTATCTGTGTGTTAGCAATTTAAATTCAAATTTGCTGTGGGCTAAAGCAACATCTGAGCTATAACCTACATATCCGTAATGGCATTTTTAATAAAGTTTTGGATTGTGCAGCAGACCCACAAGGTTCTTTGTCTTAATGATTGAGAAGTTTGCAGAGGTGCATTTTTGCTCTCCTGTTGAAACAAAACATGCTTTCACTGTTTTCTAGAAGGATCATTACTGAATTTTGGGCAGCACTGCTCAAGAGAGCTACATTAATGGAAAGAAATGAATGCTTACCCTAAACCCACCCACTGTATCACAATTTGACAGGGGTACAGTCACAGAAAGCACGCCTTAAAGAAAGATCGGCCCACATGAGGCAAAAAGAAACCTATGTTGGTTCCTTCTGACCAAGGCTGTAGTTTTTAATAATAGACCTAAATTACATTTTTCAATGCACATCTCTTAAGTAAGGTCACAATGCTTTTATTATATAGTAACACAGGCATAGCTGTGTAATTAGTGACACCTTTATTGTTACCTCAACAGATGCTTGTTATCATATGTACATAAATGAATGATTCCTAAGCACACAAATTCATTAAAACCACTAATAGCACAGAAGAAAATTAGTTTAAATTGGCTATTTAATAAGCTCGGGAAACTGATAAATGGTGGAGCCAGTGATTAAATATGCTGTTCAAATGCTTGCATGATACAAAATTTCAACAATAAGACTAATTACAAACAAGAAGTGTTCACAAAGAGTTGTGCATCTCAATCAAATATCACCATACAGCACAGTGGTATATTAATAAAATTATCAGCCACATTGTTTGGTCCCAGGCATTTTACAAAATGGCAAGAAAATCCAAACAATCTTAAGTTAAATTAATTTCACCATGTGCCAATTTGTTTGCACACCACTTAATTTACTGCAATCTTCTGGCCACTCTTCAAGTCAAAAGACACAAAAACAATTAAAAGAGCTTTACTACCACAAGACTGCAAGTGTATTTTGGTGGTGATTGGATGGACAAAAGCATGTAAAATATTAATGCAATTTTTGTTGCATGATCAAACAAATATAAAGCAGATTTTTGCAATTACATCCTTACAGGACACCTTATTGCACTGCACATGAACATTACAGTGCCACTGAAGAGCTTTAAGCAGATGAAGAAATTTGGGTTTTAAATTATAGCTGCAGCATGCCAATCAGCATTAAGAGTATAAAGGAATTTGTAAATGTCAATGCAAACTGAAAATATTATAAAAATGACAGCTGATTGAAATGAGGTTATCCCAACACCTCAAAGATGAAAATAAGAAAGGATCTTTGTCCAAACAAGAAGATGACCTTACTGCTGTTTAGCTGTTATACTCTTTTCTATTCTTCTGATTCTGAAGTCTGCTCCATCAGCTCAGGGACAGCGCTTTGACACTACAATACAACCCTTATTTATCTTAGTTTTTTCAACATTTTTTAAACAGAGTTCTTCTTTTTTGTCTTTAAAACACTTAGATATTAAACAATATCTGAAGGGAATAAAGCAACAAGTGAAAAGGTGTCTCTTTATTTCAGCAATGACAGCTGTGATACAGGTGTCTTCTATCCAACACATTATGCCTCTTTAAGTCTTATTAATAGTATTGACTATTCCCGTCACACTGTCTGTGTTTGCAGAAGCAGATACAAACTCGACTGATTTTAAGTGTGCATCAACATCCACTAGCTAGAATTGAGTACATGAGCATGTTTGGATTTGCATCATTGCTATGAGATAAGTTCAAAAGTCACTTGTTCTGTTCCCTTACCACTGTAGTCAACCTTCAGCTCTGTCAAAACAAATCTACAGAGTATGACTAAAAATGTCTGAAGACAAGAGTCACGGCAACTAACCCTTTTAACTCCACAAACATCTGTTTGCATCATGTCAACATATTCAGACTGCTGGATTCCATTAGTAGAGGGACTCTTGAGGAGCATTTACGATGTCTGCCTTGCAAAAGAAGAAAATTAGCACAGGTTCTGATACAGTGTCAACCTTCTGTGTTAAATTTGATTTATTTACAGTCTACTGTAATGCATTTGTGAAGCTGCAAAATAGTTATTCACCAGATTACTGTAATTATCTGTCACATGTGACATTTATATCACTATAAATAACTACACAGAAAAAAATGCATAACGATGCAAAGATAATTATTATTTCATCACATGGCAGCTCTTCGTATCCTAACTGAATTGCAAGGTTCCCCCCTCCTAATCTATATTTCACAAAATATGACAGTTCTTTTTGAGATTCTTTACCTATAGTGACTGTGTTTTTATGCGATTGAGATTTTAGTCTTTGGTAAACATATTCTTATTTTCTCCTCTTTGATTAAAACTACCATGATGACCAATTATAGTCTGTTATGATAGCACACTGGGAATCACATTGCTGGAGTCCATGTAAGCAACAGCTTCAAACAGATATACACTGTTAGGTGGCAGTGTACATACCACAGTGGCCTGAACTTTCAAGAGGGTTGCAAAGAGCCAGAGAATGAATTTTGCTGAATCATTAAGATGCAACTCAGCTGCAATACAGCAAGTTTGCCTGCCAGAAATAAACACATTCACAGACATTCAGTAGAGTTCAGCTGATTCAAGACAATGCAAATGCAATATACAGAAGCCAGTCTACAGTATTACAACCATCAGTATGACTGAATTTATTCCTTACAGTGAATTATCATGGAAATGAATTACAAGTTAATCTGATTGGATTTACTGAAATGAAATAAATAAATCAACCTATAGGAATAGGTCAAGAAGATCAAACAATGCTTTCAGCTGACATGGCGTAATGCTTGGTTGTCTGCTGAAGAAAACTGGCAGCACATCATCATTTGCATAACTTGTCACACAAAATCACAAAGGATGTTGGACATTTGTTGCAAATATTATTAAGACTTCTGATCACTGTAATCGCGAGGAACCGTGTGGAACACAATGCTGTCAAAAGGTCTTCAATAGATTTTGGTGGACATTTTTTTGTTAATCCATGCACCAAGCTATACTCTAGGGCTAGACATAGCTGGAAGAAAAATGATCAGTGATGCTGGAGCTAAAGTCCTCCTGGAAATAATGCAGGTATGCCCACATAATCACACGAAGACAAAAACAAGAAGAAAAAATGCTGAAAAATATACTTGTGGATGGAAATGTTATGGTTTGGTTATGGTTTGTCATGTTTAGTTTGGTTATGATATTGGATTATATTTTTTATGGTTTTTATGTTTTGCCTTTGGTCATGTTTCCAGTTTTTGTTCTTGGTTTTTGGTGTTCATGGTTGGTTTCTGTTCGTTAGTGCACCTGTCTGATTGCTTATTCGAATCACCTGTGTTTAATTTGTCAGTCTGTGTATTTAAGTTCTGGGTTTCTGGGATCCTTATGGTTCAACCCCTGTTCCTAAGCTTATGGACAATAAATCCTTTTACCTGCACCGACCTGCCTCATCTGCCTGCGTTTGGGTCCTTACCTCCGCTGCAAATGCATAACAGAAGGCTCTAACCAACCGTGGACCCAGCAGACGGTAATCAGGAGCGGGACCCTATGGTGCTCTTTTCTTCTGAGGACTTTTTGGCAGCACATTAGGTTGTCAAAGCCTTTATTGACACTCTTGCAGAGAACACTTGGCCCTGGGAGAGATTACGTGGGGCTGTAGACTTTATTACACTGCTCTGTATGAAACCTATGCTTCTGTCTTCTCGAGGTGTTGCTGAGCTGCTGGAAGAGGCTTGGGTGGAGCACAGCACTGCTATGACCGAGATTCAGCTCCTGTCTTCACAGCCCATATCTAAAATGTTGCCACCAGCTCCACGGTCCACATCGCCAGTGTGTCCGCTGGCAGCAAAATCTGTGACCTAACTGAATCTGTGACTGCAAGGGGTTTAGGGGTTTCCTGTATGACCGTCCTAAAAGATGAGAGAAGAGCGTTTACGTAAACTATGGAAGGATGAAGTAGCTGATAACCACTGACTTTGTATATTTGACTAACATCTGACTGTGTTTCAGGAGTAATACTCAACAGAAAGAGGCGCTTGTCATAATCTATATGAAACTAACTGTACGGTATCTTGAAAATGTAGAATACGGATTAATTTGTTTTAAGCTGAGCAGCATTTGATAGACTGGCACATTGTATGCCGATGTGCTGTCTTAAAATATGTATAACTCGCCATTAAAAAAATGCCAAATACTTTACAAATTTTTCCACATCCATGGGAATTTAACATTAGCAGTTTAACAGATAAGTGACTTTACTAAATATGAATTATAATAAACCCAGACTAGTACGGTTACACATTCTGATGGGTATCCGAAATGGTGACTTGGGTGATACTGGCTCTGTGAGGCTCACAAAAAAATGTTAGATGGGTCTAGACTGCAGTGGGGAGATGGAAGAGTCCCTGAAAACACTTTTATAAAAGTCTGGGTTTTTTATAATGCATATTTAGTAAAGCCAAACTTATCTGTTAAACTGCTAATGTTAAATTCCCATGGATGTGGAAAAATTTGAAGTATTTAGCATTTATTTTATGGCGAGTTATACATATTTTAAGACGGCACATCGGCATACAATATGCCAGTCTATCAAATGCTGCTCAGCTTATAAATCTGTGTTCTATGTTTTCTAGATACCGTACAGTTAGTTTCATATAGGATATTATGACAAGCGCCTCTTTCTTTTGAGTATTACTCCTGAAACACAGTTGGATGTTAGTCAAATATACAAAGCCATACACTAAGATCATTTATTTTTATTTATTTATTTTTTTCTCTCTGTGGGTTTGTCTGGTCAGTTGTGATACGTTTGATGTCTTTTTGATTTAGTCATTATTTAAAAACTCTTAGTCACTGGCAGCTTTTTTTTTTTTTTTTCTTCCTGTAAAAGTCTGTGGTGGTTTTGTCTAGTCTTTCTGCTTTCCCTTTAGCTTCTTTTTGATGTCTCTCCTTTTCTGTCCCCTCTGGTTGGGTCCAGCAAGATTACATAGATTCCACGAAGTAAATAAAGGAATCAGACTATCAAGAGGAGCCTTATACTCAAAAGCCGCCCCTTGACAAAGCAATATTGTTTGGCACAATATGGCAACCAGACTATCAATTTGGTTGCTATGATGCTGGACAAGACTGGTTTAAAAAAAAAAAAAAAATGTACAAAGTCAGTGGTAGTCAGCTTCTTTATCCTTACGTAGTTTATGTAAATGCTCTTCTCTCGTCTTTAAAGACGGTCATACAGGAAAAAAACTCACTATCGCCCCCTGCAGTCACAGATTCTGATGGGTCACAGATTTTGCTGTAACATCAGCTCCACGTCTCCGGTGTCACCCTCATGTGTTCAGTTTTCTCCGGTGTCCCCTCCAGATTCGAGGTCCACGTGTCCGGTATCGCCACCAGCTTCGAGGTCCATGTCGCTGAGGAGACCGCTCCTTTTTTTGCCTCTGGCACCTTGATTCGCCATAATGTGGATGCTACAGAACCCCCTAGAGACTCAGCTCCTGTCTGTGGGACCTCTCTCTGTTGCCCTCCAGAGATCATGTTAACTGTTTGTCTTCCAGAGTTTCCGCTCCAGTCTGTGCACCTTCCTAGGACCCAGCTTCAACCAGCTTGCCTCCCATATGTCCATCTTCAGCCCGTGCAGTCCTCTGGCCGTCCGCCAGAGATCCGGTCTGCTCTTCCTCCAGCTGAAGTCTGCACACCCTGTGGGGACCCAGGCCAAGTCTTCTCAGTCTCCTGAACTTTGTCATCAGGACTGTTTTGCTTGGGCCCGGTGCAGCTGCAGTGTTCAGAATGCCGGCTCACAGCGGTGGAGGCAATTAGCTGCAGGGCTGCTGAGACTTACCAAGCTCCTGAGAGGCCAGCCAGAAGTCGTTCTTATTCCTGTCACACAGCCCTGAGCTCAACAACACACTTCTCACACATAAACCAGACTGTCAGAATAAGGAAACAAACAAAAAAAAAGGTTGAGCTGTGATTCAGGTTGCTTATGTCTGGGTCTCATATCAATTTGAACAGACTTAACAAAGACAGGTCAGAGGGAGGATGCCTTCACATCACAAACATTCTTCCTTTTCACTGTTTGAAAGTTTGTTTCCTGCCTTCTTGTAGCTGTAGCCACAGCTACAGCTTTCTTTTTAAAAAAAAATCCTTGTCAGCTAATGTTGACAAATTTGCATGGCTGCGGTCTAAGGTGAGGCATAAATGTGGATTTCAGTCTAGAGTTTTCTGCAGGTCATTCTAAAGTCATTTCATTTAGAAATATAATTACACAGAACTAAGCTGGCTCAGTTCACAAGGTCTGGTCTGTTGCCCCAGAGTAAGCTCAGCCTCTTCAGCTAAACACCACAGCAAACGGCAGCTTCTCCTTGTAGGGGAAAGTGTAAGAGGTGATGAAATGGGCAAATGGCAGCATATGCAGGTTCTGCCAAAACCTTGTCTAGTGAAACAAGAGAGTGAGCAGTCCGTTCTCGGGAGTATTTTTCTTGACTAAAGTAGGTAGGGAAGGAAATAAGATGAATAAAAAATAGAGGGAACAGAGCTTAACATGGGTTTGAAACACAAAAATATTGTGTGAATCAATTTCATAATGTGCCACAGGACATTCATATTTGCAGCTTTCATCAGAACCATCCACCATCTATTTGTCTTTGTACTGATACCCATCTAGATTTTTACTAGCATAATGTCTCCCAAACATAAAGCTTTGAAATGTATGGCTTTCCTGCTCACAAGAATTGTTTGTCTTGCCAACCCTAATTAACTGGTAGTACCTTCATAGATTTTATGCTACCTTTACAAATACATACAGAATAACACAGATGCACAGCAAAAATGACTAGTTCAAGTTTTGAAACTGTACAAACTGGTCCTGAAACCTCAGCTTCTGCGTTCACGACTTCTTATACTTTAATCACCAATTGTACAAAACCTGTCCATCATCAAAAAAGACTGGTGAATGTTACAGTACAAAGAGTTGGTAAGAAAAAGTAATAAATGGACAGTTCATATGGTGAACAAGTGTCATTATTTCACATTGAGCAAATGCAACAGTCTGATTAGTTTTTTCCCCTGGAGTAATGACATTTTATTAAATTATAACAGATTCTTTATACTGTTTCTCTTTACAGCCATCATCTTTATAGATCTTTCAGGCAATGTCAACTATGAACACCAAAATTAAAACAAAATATATTTTTCAATCTTACTGAATATAAAGAGAAACTTGGAGCTCAAAATAATTTTCTCCTCAGTGTTCTGGTTTTATATTCTGAGCGCATGACTAAGTAGTGAAAATCCCATTGAGACAACACTTTATTTAGGACAGATACTTTGAGAGCACGCTTTCAATTAAAAGCTTCCAGTACCTCAGACAATTCTCTCTGAATGTGCACTGCGGAAACGAGGACGGCTGCTGTTTAATGGCAGTTGATTCCTGAGCACTCTACTCATGTGTTGCCAAAAAGCAAAAAAATTATTTTTTTATCTCTGCATGCTTTAAAGAGGATTAACAACAAATAAAGAAGTCCTATCCATATCAACAGTAAGCCTCATTGTTCCATTTTAAAGAAAACATTTTACATATGCAGTAACACATGCATCCTGTAAACTGATGACCTCAAGTTTTCTCTGAGGCCTTTAAAATTCCTAAGTTTCTTAGTAGCTGTTATTTAAAGCCGCAGTGTGTAAGAATTACTCCCACCTAGTGGTGCGCTAATATATTACAAGCAACCGAGTAGTGCTCTACTGGAGCCTCACCGTTTAAGAGCGTTATTACGACTAACGCGGAGATTCATAAATGTGAAGTTCAAGGGTCCCGTCAGGTGATGAGGAACAGAACGATACATAATTATTATTTTTTTATGCCAATAAGTTACAAGCGTGGCCTCCGTGTATTTAGTACCAAGCTACTGCTGATAGCTAATGTTATCGTATGAAATAGTTTTTTGTGACTTGCAGACTTAGAGACCATCTGATGAAGGGAGAGAAAAAGGGAGAAAAAGCAGGGCAGTGGACTGCAAAATGAAGATCTTGTGCGGTAACATTACTCTGTGTTTAATAACATGTATTTCATCTGATTTATCAAGGGAGGTGGGCGACGTATTGATAGACAATAATTATTATCTGAGATATTTTTGCATTAGAATGCTGCGGTTCTGGTGATTAAATCACGCCGAGAAACTGGCTTTACTTTGGTCTATTTTGTCTGACTAGAAGGAGGACAACTACCCCCATCATGTTGACAAATCAGCTGAAAAAAAATATGAAACATGAGGGAAAGCTCTCGGAAATTACGTCTGAAAGAAGCACACGGTCACCTGCTGGTATGACTTCTGTGACAAGTAACAACTGAAAACTGTAGGTTAACTAACACATTAGCCGTTTCTGCTGTTTTATATAGCAAGTAACAGTAAATGATCCGACTTAAACGGGAGGATAAAGTAGTTGCTG
>JBAMHW010000001.1:26285736-26304583 GCA_037177495.1 Rhadinocentrus ornatus | reverse complement strand
ATGGGTTAATAAATTTGATTTCCATTGATAATTTTTTGTGTGATTTTGTTGTCAGCACATTCAACTATGTAAAGAACAAAGTTTTTAATAGGAATAGTTAATTCGTTCAGATCTAGAGTTGTGTTATTTAATGTTCCTTTTATTTTTTTGAGCAGTGTATATAAAATCACATATTTATGACAAAAAGGGATGAAATGTTCAAGATTTATTAACTAAAAAGGTAAAAATAATCAGCAGGATGAATTTAAAGTTGATTATCCAGATTTATGGATTTAGTTTCACCTCTGGACCTGCAATCTCCACTACCAGGAGTTAAGGCATTAACATCTCGTGTCAGGTGTGTAAATGTAACTACAACATATGTATCCACAGAAAGTCCAGAATTTCAGCTAACAGCTCAGTAAAACCATTTTATAAATTATTATATATATCAAACATTTAAGACAACAGTAATTAAAAGACCAGGTACACAAAGTCACAAATGTAAACACAGAGGATGTCTCCCCGTGCACCGACGGCATGAACAGACAATCTACTGAAAGCTCACATCTCACAGATTCCACAGCTGGAAGTTTCATCTGGCTATAATAAAGATTCACTGAACCAGAGGCAGAAGAAGTCCCAGTTCATGCTTCACGTTTGTAAAACAGTCAGAAAACATGTCTTACCTTTGCTAAAAAGTTTCTCATTGTCTTTTGGGAGCAGTTTCTTGTCCAAAAATCACAATGTTCTGCCCATCTGCATGGGTTTGGACAGACAAAAGGAAACGCCTGTTCTTTTTCTTCTTTCTTAAGTTCCATACAGAAAACGTTTCTTCATTTAAAAAAAACCCGCTCTCTCCTGATTATGTCAGACGCACCGCTGCAGCAGGGAAGAGAGACGTGGACTGCATGTTTCTGTGATCACAGGCAGTGACCAAAAAAAATAAATAAATAATGGCGTTAATTAGGCATTGTGTTAACGTGCAATTAATGCGTTAAAGTGCCCAGTGTTTGTTTTTTTTCCACAAACTGTGGCATCCAAAGTGTGAAAAGCCACTGTCTACTCTAGGGGGAGTAGGACATTTGCTAGTCAAATAAGAGCTAAAATCCTATACCAAATGTACCTTTTGCTAAAGGAAAATCTTTGTCCAGATGTCTACTACTGAAAGCACATCTGCCTGGACTTCACCTCTCATTCTGCTGCATTAGACCCCACTTTCTGACAACGAATACATTTTTAATTTCCACCCATGACCAGGCAGCAAATGTGTGCTGACATCTGAATTCTTATTTTAGATTTGCTCTAAGATGTACCTAAGTGTGATGTTTCTCTTCCTGAAGACCGGAGTCAGGCAAGAGCAATCTGTGACGTAAACAGGGTTGAAGACAGGAGATCTGGAATTCAAAGCAAGGCTGCATTTCAACAAGGCAAGAACAGTTGACCATCTGGCAAGGAGGCAGAGACTGGAGAGGGTTTAAGAAGAGCTAGGCACAGGTCAGACAAGGGAGCAATCAGGGGAGTCCAGTTGGAGCCAATGAGCCTGATTAATGGGTAAGAAACCCAGCAGAGCAGCCACCATGACACCTGAGTTACATAAAAACAAGACTGGCAATGGCAAGAGGACAATGTTATAAAGTTATTGTGACTTTACTTCTTTCCATTTTGTGAAATTACATTACACTCACATTAGAGAGCCGTCAGTAAAACTACAGACAAACAGGTGTGTCACTTGGAGTTTCTTTCTTCTCTCCTCTCACTTCTGTCACAGCTCACCTGATAGTCGTCTCAACCACCCAGAACTCTCCCCTCTTAGTGAGACTCTAAAGCCTGTGGCAAGCTGCACACACACTGATGTTTAGTGGACAAGGGACTTCAGTCAGAACGAGAGTTCAGTCAGGCGGCAAGGTCATCCAGACCTCGGCTGAAGTAGGAAGAACACAAGTCCTTCTGGGATATGCTGTCCTGCGTGCAGCAGTAATGGCAACATGATGAATGATGTAGCTGAAGGATATAGTGGACTTTTCCACCTTCTCATAACAAAAAAATAAATAATAAAAAAAGAGAGACAAAGAAGAAGAAGAAGAAGAAAAAACTTTACAGTAATTGCAGGTACAAATGTTAAGAAACTTAAGCCAGCTGGGTTGAAGCTAAAAAAGATGACAATGTTGTGAATATTTCTGTACTAATCACAATGTCATCCTCTGTGTATTTGCACATCCCAGCTATCTTTACTTTTATGTGGTCATCTGTCACACACACACACCCACAGGGAGCCATACGTAGACAGAAGAGTTTAGATTGGGGGTTTTGGCATGCACAGCACTGTGTGTAAGGAGTGTGTGGAGTCATTGTTGGGCTGCTGCAGAGCTTGGCCAAACACCAGCTTGACGACAGCAGCTGGAGAGAAGTGATGTAATAATCTAGTTGCTATGGAGATCTGTGGTTCCCTCACATCTCCAAAAATTCAAGGGCCGTGGAAAGTCACTGGCTGGGACACAAAGCTGCTGTGACAAGGCAAGAAACAGCGAGTAGTGAAGACACTTCACTCACATGTCATCAATAAAATGTGCGCACTGAAAAGTAAATATTAGGGCTAGCAAGCTGCACAAAGATTGATTCTAAAATGCAGATTGCTGCATCGTTTCTTGAAAAAAGGCACAAACAGGAGAAGGGTTTTGATCCAAGGAAGTTAGATATTCAAACTAAGTCACCACGAACTTGTTACATTTTGATTGGTGTCAAAACAGATGTGTTGGGATTACTGAACCCCTTAGCCAGTAATCTCCCAATAAAACAGCTGCTTGCATGGAAGATAGAAAACCTATATGAAACCTTTTTTAAATGACTTTTCACAATCTTTTATTATATTAACCATAATGTAAATGTAAATGGTGGAAAACTTTCACAGGGAACTCACAGCTTCAACCTGTTTATTATGTGATCCTCCAGGTCAATACTAAACCCTAACTGAGGCAAAGAACCTCTTCATTCTTTTGATATAGATGATTTAACATCCAGATGAGGCTCTGGAGAGAAATTAAAAAAAAAAAAAAAGCTTGAAAAATCGGCTGAGACAGTAAAAGTACACAAGAAGAAAGCAACAGGGAACAAAGGAAATGGGATGAAAAGGAGCTCCGTGGTTAAAGCCTGGGGATTGTTTCAAAGCATGCAAATGAAGCAGTGCTTTTACCTTGATGTTCAAGGCCTGCAACCAACCTGAGGAATTTCATTAGATGTCTGTTTATGTTAAAAGAAAGAAGGATTTACAACTATTTCAGAAATGACTCAATTAAGAAATATATAATTATGTGTAGCACCTATGAGGAAATGTTTCTGTTTGGTGCATCTTCTCAATAATCTGCATATTTAGTTTAGCTGTGCATTTAAATATATTTTTGTTTATACAGTTTACCATTGTCACCTGTAGGGGGCAGAGCAAACAATTTGTGACTCAGTGCATCAGACGGACTGAGAGTAACAAAAAAGAAGTGTGTTGTAGAGACATGTGCTCGGGGCTAAAAATGATTAGATGTCTGCTCGAGATGCCAGTCTTCGTTGGTGAGGAATAAAGCAAGTTTTTCTACATCCGACGCCGTCAGTATGAGTGATGTAACATATGCTTACATCCATTTCTTAAGCCCATCTACATGTATTTATTCCAGTGAGTCAAGTAGGCAAGGCAAGGTATAGCACAATTCAGTGACAGGGGATTCAAAGCGCTTTACAGAATACATGAAGCGTAATTTAAAATTAAAAAGAAAAGAAAAAGAAAGACACTGGATAAAAACAGTATTAAAAGATTATCGAGTTTAGAAATTTAAGCTTAAATGAACCAGATGCAGATTTGGACTATCAAACTATCAAAATATAATAAAATAAAATAAATAAAATATAATAAAAATAAAATATATATAAAATAAATATGTAAATCTTATAAAACAGGTGGGTCTTTAACCTGGATTTAAATAAACTGAGTGTTTCAGCCGATCTGAGGCTTTTGGGGGAGTTTGTTCCAGACATATGGAGCATAGAAGCTGAATGCAGCTTCTCCATGTCTGGAGACTTTGGGAACTGATAAGAAACTGGATCCAGATGACCAGAGGATTCTGGTAGGATCATACTGGATCAAGAGCTCACTGATGTATTTTGGTCCTAAACCATTCAGAGCTTTATAGACCAGCAGTAGAACTTTAAAGTCTTTTCTCTGACAGACATGCAGCCAGTGTAAAGACCTCAGAGCTGGACTGATGTGGTCTCGAGCAGCAGAGTTCTGAATAAGCTGAAGGTGTCTAAATGAATTTTTAAGTAGACCTGTAAATACACTGTTACAACAATCAAGCTGACGAAAGATGAAAGCATGGACTAGTTTTTTCAAGTCTTGCTGAGACATCAGATCTTTTACCCTTGATATATTCTCAAGGTGATAGTAGGCTGATTAGTGATTCCCTTAATGTATTTTAAAAAGTTAAGGTCTGAGTCCTTATATACACCGAGATTTCTGGACTGGTTGGTGGTTTTTAGGTTTATAGACTGAAGCTCTGTGGTGACCTTTAATCATTTCTCTTTGACTCCAAAGACAATCACCTCAGTTTTGTTTAATTGAAGAAAGTTCAGGGACATCCAGTCATTAATCTCCTCAAGACATTTACAAAGAGCCTGCGGGGTCTCCTGGTGACACTGCAATATATATTTGCGTGGCATCTGCTTAGCTAAGGTAAGTAGTTTTGTTTTTCTTTATGATCTGTACCAGTGAAAGCAGTAAGTCAAAAGGTCAGTAATACTTAATATTTTTTTATTGTAAAGTATATACTTTAATGGGTAATTGAACCCTGGATTAAGGAGCCTGTGGGGTGTTATCTTACTAGCTCAATATTTTCCTGCCGTGGGACATTGAGGCTTTTCCCTCTGTTGATAATAAGTTTCTAATTGTCCAAATCAGACTTCAAGATTATCAGTTATTCCAATGAAAGGTTCTTGCTGCAAATTTTAAAACCAAAAACCTTAAAAATGACTGGGGAAGCTGCAGAACTTACAGTCAAAAGCAAATATTCCCCAGCTCATTTTTGTTCATTACTTTCTTTAAACAGGCACAGAGATCTGATCAAGGATAAGAGCCAATCTAAGCAGTGAGATTTTCTGTGGACATTCAACTCCATATTTAATGTGATCACTGAAGCTGCAATGATGGGTAAAAAAAAAGAGTCTGAAAGATATTCTTAACCTGCAGAGGGGCTAGTGACAGAGAGCATGGGGGTTGCAATACATTGATCAGCTATAACATTAAAACACTCACAGGTTATAAGACAACGGCCCTAACAGAGACCATTAAAAAAAAAAAAAAAAGATTAATCAATTTGTATAGATTAAAATTTAATTGATCCAATCAATGACCCTGTGATGGACTGGTGACCTGTCCAGAGTGTACCCTGCCTCTCATCTGAAACAATGCTGGGATTGGCTCCAGTTTACCCCGTGACCCGTAGTGGAATAAACGGTACAGATAATGACTGACTGACTGATCCAATATTGTTTAATAAAACTTGGAGATAGACTAGCGACCTGTATGTATGTTTATATATGTATACATGTATGTATATATATGTTTCCTTTTCCGGTGACAACAGTGACCCTATTCTCACGTAACTTAAAAATGCTTGGTGAGTTCTAGCATATATACAAAAGTTAAAGGTTGTCTGTTTAATTTTAAAATCAGCTTTTCTCGCCGAGGCAATGTTAAATTCTGATCTTTAAAATAGCACTTGTATAAACTTTGTTTGTGTACACATGATGAAAGGCTAGACAGCTATCAGAAACATAAATAAGGATGATAAGGCTGTAACAAGGCATCTACATGCCAAAAATCAGCTTCTGTCGCAGAGATAATGCCAAATTCAGATTTTTCATTCACCATTGAATTACATTCGCCTGTTAACTATTTCACATCTTATTACCTTTCACATTGCCAGCTAACGCTAAGTCCGTAAGCTCCATCATGTTCAACAATCTCTAAATGTTTTGAAAACAACGGGAAGTGAAATCACCACACACATGCATAATTCTGATAATGGACTGGTAAATGTAGACAACTATCTTTTGAAAATCAGATTTCAGAAGTGCATGTAGACACGTCATATCAGATTGTTACAGTAATCTGATTAATACCAAATATATGATTTTGATGGTCATGTAAACGGACTCAGTGTTTTATCATTAAATTAGGGCAGTTAAATGATTAAAATTTTTAAGCAGATTTATCAAAGCTTATAAATTAATTAATCATGATTAATCATGAATAATCAGCATTTGCGACTATGCCTGAAATTTACTTTTAGTTTTTACTGCAAGCCAATGCATACAAATATTTAGTGTTAAATTCCCTTCCCTTAGGTAAACATCAGATGTCCAAGGGTCAGTAAATGCAGTATGTAATGTACTTCTATATGTTGTTCTGCCTCATCTATACCATGTTCTTGATGATAATGCAGAATTCATGCATCATCATCTCACCAACCATCTACACATTATCACATGGTGATTATATGTGCCATAAAACCACCAGATGTTGACAAATGAAGTTAATCAGCTGATATTGGTGAAGAAATTCTGATATTACTGGCTATCTGGCTAAATAAACAAAGTTCTTATTTGTGCCCCCTTTTCCTGGTCAGTGCTCCTGCCTGATCCCCCTTCAAAAATTTTCTAGACCCTGTATACCTGAAGTATAAATCCTTTGTCAGCTACTGTGTTTGAGAAGGGTCCTGCCAAATACAATACTTTGGGGTAAATATGTGCTGGTATGAACCATGAACAGCTAACGATAAACAAACGCTACAGAGAGACGGTAAAGAGAGATGGTACTTTAGACAGAAAAGCTGATCACCGTCAGCCGTCATAATTCATGGAACAACAGGAGATGGAGATGAGGAAGAGACACAGAGAAGACTAGAGAGCCACTAGACCCACAGGTAAAGAAACAAGAAGAAAAAAAGTGCCGTGTGGAAACCTCTTAACGCGAAAAATGTGGGTGTTAAAACACCTTCATCCTCCACAGGTTGTTCCAGCAATGTTTTTTTTATTCTCAAATCCATCAATAGAGTCAGCAGGCTCATCTTTTCCATTTTGCCTTTAGACACCACCATGTCCCGCCGTCATAACGGAGAAACGGCAGATGTATTGGGCTTGGTATGCGGTGTATGCATTAATTGCATTAAAAATATTAACGGCCAGTAATATTATGTAATAATAATTACATAAATTAGTTACTGCTATTAGCACATTATTTTTGACTGCCCTAATTATAATATAATGTTTAAATCAAGAAAATTTGGTGTTACATAAATATATGTAAATACAACTTGGCACAAAGTTGTTCACTTGTCTTCTAAATGGGATGGGTGCAAGATGGGATCTGATGGCATATGTGGGAAGCAATCAATCGTCACTAATGTTCCAATCCCAGACACTCAAGAACACTGGGGACAATTATTTGTCAGTTTGACTAGAATCAGCATTGACTCTTGAAAAATCCATATCGATAAAACAAATACTGCAAAAAGTATATTTAAGCCCAGTCACTGAGGCATCAGTGAATAAAGCTACAATCATACAATTTACAATCCTGGGTTGTCACAATACCTCGGACAAGAGGACAATGTAGTGATTATAAAATTTCTGAAAAAGTGCTTTATCCATAATTGTCAAAAACAGCCATGTAATTTCAACATTTAGGTGTATTATACAAAATGCAACCAGATGTAGGTGAGGTAGATCAATCCCACGGTGAGTCAGTGAGTCATTCTCATGCGGCCCACCTCTTTCAGAGCTATGATGAAGAAAGGGAAGAAGAAGAAGAAAGAGCTCCCACAGCGCAGGCAGACCTGTGCTGCCTCTTTCCCCCTCTAGTTTTAAGCGGCACATACATACACAAAGCAGACGGCAGCCCTGCATAACAGCACAGCAGCTCTCGCTGAAACGTCATGAGATTACAAAGCAGTCTTTTAGCCAGTCTGCTTACTGATCACACTGGGTATCCTTCTAGAGGATGTTGAAGAAACTAAGCTCTTAAAAGACACAAAGAGAATATTAGAAGGGCTTCTGAACGGCAGATGAAAGAAAGCGAGAGATTGAGGGGAAAAGACGACATACTGCTTTTGTGTTTGTGTGTCCATTGCATAGTGCAAGAGGAAGAGCAAGAGAGCCAAGAAGAAAAGCCTTTTTGGCTGGCACTTGACTGAAGCGTGCACTATTCTTCGTATGGGAGTGAGCCAATAATGACTACAGTTACCCACAGTTAGAGAGGGATGAGCAAGAGCAAGTGCTTAGTATTCCACGCACACACAGTTGCTCCAATATAGCAAGAGTTTAAAAATAGGCCGAAGCAGACTTGTGGACTGAGGAGCTAAAAAGAGAGGTCCAGTCACAGATGAAGAGGGGGATCCAGATCTGGTTCAGATCCAGGTCTGGATATTGTGAAGCAAGAAAAATGGTCTAATTTTTGGTAATTATAATAATTATATCTCTCTCAATAAACATACTACATTGGAAAAGTGTTGTAAACATAAAAATGTTCTTCATACATTTAATTAAAGACTCGCCAAAGAATCAGAAGTATTTCGGGATGAAAACCTGATTCATATATCACATCCCAACCACTTGAAAATCATCTGAACGTTTAGTCATTTATGATTTATTTCTTCTATAAATGTATTTAACTTAACATAGAGACATGTCTGGCACATTATTCTTTTTACAATAACTTCAACAAAGTAGCTACTTACTGAATTTCAGCTTCCTCTGACAAACTTGAGGAGACACACTTCCACTGAGAGTTGCATATGTAGACCAAGCAGCATTAAATATTTATTGTGTTTCTTACACTACAAGAAAAATTACATTTTTAAAACAGCAAAACAAAAATGAATAATTCCAGTCACAGAGTTTGTAAAATGAGGTTTCAAATTTGCCCCCCCCCCCCAAAAAAGAGGAAAAAGATTAGTGTTCTCTGCTGCTTCATGGGTGTGTGTCTGCATTTACCAGGAGAACAAAACTAAGTTTACTTTAACTAGCTGAATGTCAGCTGCGTAGCTTGTTGGTATAGTACAGTAGATGGATAGAAGCTAAGGTTTCCAGTATTCATAAAATAGTGTTGTGGTTTCATCTTAAGTAGGGGAGACCGAGGACAGAAACAATTTTGACATTTCTGTCTTTAACGTCGAGCTATTTTAACCCAGTGTGTTGAAACGACTATGCAAACTAGCTTCAAGTGTCAGCTAATAAATAGCATGGAAACAGAACAGAAAAACTGACCCCAGTTGTAACATTTCATTGGCTTTGAGTGAAATGTAACATTATGAAATGAGGCCCAAACTTCTAAACAAATGTGCTGTGGTCCCACAGCATAGAATTTAAAGACGCACTATGTAAATTTCTGACCAAGTTCTGGAGTCGTCGTTGCCCAGCAGCGTCCCAAGGCTGACAAATAACACTATAAAACTTTTTCATTCAGGACGTCACATGTTTCGCTTCACACGCCAGCAAACGGATACAAACAGACGGGCGCCGTGACTGATTCAGCAAAGAAACGCAAGAAGACATTATCGGAGGAAGAGAGAAAAATAAAGAGAGAAAGTGACTAAACAGGCTCAACATATGGGTGTTTTCTGTTTCCATGTCTTAATACAGTAATAACAAATATAAAATACAATATGCAACAGGCTTTTGCTGACTGAAGACAGCTTACAGTACAGACAGGATACAAGATGGATGCTGGATTAGTCATTGATCGGGAGGCGCTTCACTAGGAACATTGCAAAAGTTCTTTAAACTACACTAACATCTTCATCGCTAACATTGGTTTGGTCGTTTTAGTAAAATGCAGTATGAAAGCAAACTAAACCAAAGGTGTGAAGATTTCCCCACCCCACCACCAAAGTCCCGCTGACTATCCTGGTGCAAATGCGCCCTAAAACAAAATGTCATTCAATTCACATTTTCTAAACCGTTACAACCTACCCTACGAAAGTGTGTTACAACTGTCCACAAGTGCATTATCCATGAGCTAGCTTGCCATACAGCTAACAACTAAAACATTACCACAAATAACCTGCTTGAAAAACAATTAAATAGACACTTCTCCCTGATTGGAGCAATTGCAAGTGTTACAACTGACCCGTGTTACAGCTGTACATCATCCTTATTACCAAACTCTGTCCCAACAGAATCTAATCATTTTTTAACTTTGTTTTGTGCTTATAATTAGCACACATAATGCCAATTATTATAACCTCTTTCATGAATATGAAGTTTTGTTTACAATGGAGCTATGAAAAACCACAAGTACCATGTTGTTTATAAGTAGTACTCCTCGTGTAATTATTGTCAAGAAAGCGAATTTTATTAGGCAGTGCACAACTTCACCAAAAAACCACAACATTTGATGCCATATCTAAGCCAGCAATTTTAATGAAGATATTAAAGACATTAACCGTGACAGCCTATCTCCACAGTATAGTAAATTACTTCATGTAGACTATTATCACAGCTCATAGAAACTAATGAGAATGACATAATAATTTATATGCACAACTGTGAGGTTTCTTTTTAGACAAACAAAACACAATACTTTATCTAAGGATTTTGCAAAAAAAAAAAAAAAAAGTAACTGGGCTGCTGCTGTTATATATATACCTGTCAATATCTTTTGCCCCTGGCTTAAATCCTGTTTTGGCAGAAAAATCCTAGTGTGGAAATTTATTAAGTAGCACACTGACAAGTAGCATCCGGCTCTGTAACATGTGTTTCTCTGCAAGTTCAGGGAGGAAAGTATTTAAATTAATCCCAGTATAGTGATGAATGTAATGTGATTTACTAAAGTTTGTCGTAGGCCCTTTCAACTTTAAACTTTTAGGCATTAATTGCACAGTCAGATAATTTCTCAGAGCAGAACCATATTCAAACCATAAAGTCTTCTTTCATGCCTCCTGTGTTAAATTTTTAAGTCACTGTTTAGCTGAGCATGGTTCTTAGTAGCAAATTAAGTATATTATGCTGATCATTTTGTAACAATGATCATTTGAGGATGCACAATAGTACATAATAATAAATAATAATATTGTATTGGACACAGTAAAAGGGAACAGGTGAAAGACCTGAGAGATTTGACAGCTCATTGCAGACAGACTGTGCATAAGTGGCTCTGAGACACCAGAACTGGTTGTGTACTCCCACTCAGTAAATATCTACTGACACTAGCCCAAGTATGAATAAGTCTTGAACCAAAAAAGAGAATACTACATATTTGCACTTGTTTCACCTCAGCTCAGTGAGAGTAAGCAAGTGACAAACTGACTGAGGAAAAACAGTGGATTATGTTTCAGCAATATTAAGGTATAAATGTTTTTGTTTAAATAAATACACATTTAATATTAATGAACAAAGATAAGTTCAGGGATTCAACTAATACCTAGAAAACACTTGAAAGGATCTTCTGCAAACACCTGGGTATCTGATGCAACAAAACATCCTCCAGGCAGTTGTAGAACCCATGTTTTGGCAGGCTGGAGTTGACTAATAGTCTGCAACGTTCTTATCTGTTAAGCAGGCTCTGTAAGCTTAACAAGAAGGAGCACACTTTCATCACACATAATGGCACAGGCAGCCGCACATTCCCAAGGGATGGTAAACAATACATCTACAACACATACACCACAGACCACAGCACATGGCTCAAAATGACCACACAGTGAGTGGAATCACTCTTAATTAGTGTATCGTAAACCAACTTTTTGAAGTATATACGCAGTCTGTAAGAGACCATTAAACACTACTTTATGTTTTACATGTGTTTATTCATGAGTTTTTTGCTTCTATGTTGCTCATATCATATAAAGGCAATGCAAACTGGAAATATGAATAGTTAAAAAAAACATCTCATAGGTTGAAAGCAGAGATCTTAAACTCACCGTCTTGCAGGTTTTAGGTGCATCCTTGCTCCAGAACATCTGATTCAGATTAAATGGACACAAAAGCTTGTTATCAGGATTTTTTATTTGAGTTAGGTGTGTTGAAGCAGAGAAACATCTAAAACCTGCAGGGCATTAACCCTCAAGGATTTGTACGACAGAGTATTAGGGCCACATTAAGAAAAATATTTTTTCAGACTTCGGGGCAAAAGTTGTAATATTACTAGAATAAAGGCGTAATTTTATGGCACATCAGCACCATGTTATCATAATTATTAGGACATTGAAAAGAATCTGCAAGAAAATTAATCTATTCTGTAAAAAGAAGCAGGCAGACATAGAGAAAATCTCTGCTTTTGTGGAGGGGGAAATGGCTGGAACTGGTACAATAATGACTTTATTCTCATAAAATGTAAAAAAAAAAATTCTCACAAAATTTTAACTTTTTTCTTGTATAATTATTATTTTAATTACTTTTTCTTGTGAAATTCCGACATTTTTCTTATAAAATTACAACTTTTTCTCGTAAAATTATGACTTTTTTCATGTAGAAGTAAGACTTTATTCTTGTAATATTACAACGGATTACAACAGATACATCAGATCTTGAAGCTTGTGAATTTTTTTATGTGGTCCTAATAGTCATAAATTTGAGATCTCTAGTTTTAAGTCATATTTTGCCATTTTGGAAGATGTCTGTCTTTTCATGTTTTGGATTTGCATTTAGTTTCTATGCTGCAGAATAACTAACAGACACGACTTGTTGCCATGTGACAGTCCTGGAGTTATTACAGTCATGATGTTTTCACTTTGCCCACATTTATCTGTACCTCCATCTTGAATCCCTGGACACACACACACACACACACACACACACACACAAAGAGGACACTGATGCCTGTAATGTGCAGAGCCAGCAGGCACCGAACAGGACACCAGCATCTGAGTGTAATTAAAGCTTTTTGCCTTTTCAAAGCTCCCCACTCATATCTCAGTGGATACAAAACTTTAGCAAAGTTTTCAGTCCCATCTCTCAATAATGCAGCAATTCACCTAAATGTTCTAAAACAATCCTTAAAGTTACTCTATGCTGAGCACTGATCCACACAAATACAGTTACACAGCAGATACACAGGCAAAGAGTAAAAATTCACACAGGGTAAAATCACTTTGGTGAACATCATCAGGACTTTGATTAAATAACTAAAAACCAGAAGGAAATACATCATGACTAAGACATTTGACCCATTTCTGAACAGAAATCATGAGAGTCATTACTAAGTTCAGTCAGGTTGTGTGTGCTGGTCCTTTTCAGTGACACACTCAACAGACCTCCGCTTTTCCCAAACAGGTTTAGCCTCCTCTGTATGTCTGACATAAAAGAGAAAAGAGAACAGAGGAAGATGAGTGTTAGAGAAGACTCCAGTGAGAACAAGAGATAGCGCTCTCATGTCTGTAAAGTCTTTTAGATTTCCCTGCTGTAAAGCCTGTGCTTGTGTGTGAAGGATTTCTCTCTGAGTCTCATCAACCAACGTTGAGAGGCTAATGCATATCCATTTGGCTAATCTTCATAACCTCATTGCTGCAGGTCTATGAACACACAGGGCATTTATTACCTCCAACAACATATTGCAGGTGAATGGACAAGTGACAGAATGCTCTAACTAAGAGATGTGCAAAAGTGCTACAAAGAAAGTGAGAATTAAAAAGACACATTGATTTCCAGATTTGGGATTTCACAATCCCAGATGTGGGATTTCTGAACACCAAGTAATCCCTGAGCTGAAACTGTTCTTATACATCCAGTGGGGTGATTTGGGTTGGCTGGTTATAGTTTGGCTGCTGCCCAGTTCCCCATATTAAACCCTAATCTTCTTCAGGCCTCACAAATATGACAGACATAATTATGTTTCATCTACAAAATTAGAATGAATTGTATGGGGGTTCGACGTTCATACAGCACAGCACAAAAAAATCTTCAACACTTGATTGTAACCATTTTAATTAACTAAAAGAAGCTCAGCTCAATTCAGTGAGCTCTTGATCTGCTCATCTGCAATCACATTCTCTTTTGTGAGTTTGATTAGACTTGAAAACCCTGGTGTGTCAGCGGACTGCAAAAGGCTCATCTTTAGTGCCTCCCCAGCATGGAAGAGGCTAAGCCTTTAGGCCTTATTGCTTAAATGGCACATGAGAAACAAAAGAACCTCAGGGAAAATGTAAAAATCTGCCAGAATGTGTGTGGTAACCTACTTCCAAATGTTGTGTGTGGATGAGATGCTGGAACTGACTGCGACTGGAGTTGGATTGACTCATTGCTGACTTTCTTCAACACTGAATTCAGTGAATTTTACCTGTCGTTTATTATTTAGAAAATATCTGGAAAATGTGTAAGTTAAGCTCAAAAAAAGGAAAAATTCATAAGCAATAAGGATATGGGTAGTCAAACAGCGGCAGTCTGACAGCTGCAGAATCCCTGAGGTTGAAACAACTGAAAAATTCCTCTAGTAGCAGCCGTAGCAGAGCCAACAGCAGCACCAGCGAGTATTTCTGCTTCACAGATTAACCTCAAACTATTAAGTAGTTAGCTAATTAGCTTGACAGTCACATGAATTGTTTTGTGACAATTGCCTATACACATTATTTTGGTTGAATTGAAATGAAGGTCTCAAAGAAGATTAAGAAATGTCTATAATATGCAATAACTCCTGCATGCATACACTCCACTGGTCAACACACATGGCCCTAGGCATGCAGCACATGTGTTTCATATTTCTGCATCTTTTATATAAAACTAGTAAACTGCAGGTGTATATTAATAATCCCAAAAAAGCTGCTCTCATTCATATTTCTTTGTTTCTTTTGTTTAATAGATAAATGCATCAGAAATCGTGACTGTGAAGCAGCTCATTCAAACTGTGTCAACAAGCAGTGTATGTATAATATAAATATTTTATCACAATCTTACAATTATTTGACTTGTATTTGGAGCAGCAGTTTGTAATGTTGTGTTTTGTTATAAAGCTGTCAAGGTCATATTTCTGCAGGTTGGATGGGGTAATAGTTGACGGGAGAAGGCTGCCACTGAAAAAAAAAATAGTAGCCCCTCATTACCAAAAATATGAATGTCAATGTGGCACTAGAGAAAAAGAAGGAGGATCCTCCAAAGTCACAGGCAAAGACACTCATAAAACAGATAAAACCTGGAAGCATCATGTGCAACTCTAACTTGTTGACTATACTCTTTAAGTCTTTTGAGTACAAAACAAAGTCTGCTGTGTCATCTACCGGTGTCAGGTTCACTCAGGGAA
This sequence comes from Rhadinocentrus ornatus, assembly GCA_037177495.1. NCBI lineage: Eukaryota > Metazoa > Chordata > Actinopteri > Atheriniformes > Melanotaeniidae > Rhadinocentrus > Rhadinocentrus ornatus. The sequence goes on along the minus strand of JBAMHW010000001.1, from coordinate 26,289,330 downwards.
AGCTCATTAATTTGCTCAGTTGCAGTGTTACTGGCGTACAGAGGACAGACAGAGGTGGAGGGAAAAAGAGATGAAATTAAATTAAAAAGGAACAAAGGGAGGGTTTTGTAGAATTCAGGAGCCAGAAGAATAAAGGAGAAAATAGTTGAATGAGACATGAGGAGAAAAGACAGAAAAAGACAGATAATATTAGTTTTAATGGAAACTGAGACTTATTCAGAGGTACAGAAAATCCAAAGACATACTTTCAAAGCTAAACTTTCAAGTGTACTGGCAAGTTCTCCTCAGTTTGGTCACATTTTCTGTTACTTTTGTCTAATAAATTATTTCCTTGTAGTTTTATATAAAGTTTCGTTGAAAGAAAGCTTCAAGTTGCAAACCTGTCAGTAAGTCTAATATGCAAGTATCTGTAGAATAGTTATGTGTAGGTGAAAGAGAATAAGTCACTTTAACCTGCACTATTTCAACATTAAGAGGAATAAGTATCTAGTGAAAGTAATTCTCACTAACTTCTTTTTATTATGATGTACAGTATGTTATACTCAAGTCTCAAATCTTATGAACCAGTTACATAAACTGAGATTTCAATGCATAGCAATTTTGAAATACAGTTAAAAAAACACCTAAATTTTAATCCTGTAACAATCCATCTCAGCATTACTATCATTACCAAACATGTGCTGACTACAACAGTCAATGAGATGAGGGGAGTTACCCCAACTGACTTTACTGGAGTCAGATCTTACTATCACAGCCAGCAGCCAAGCCCCCCAAACAGAAAGAACATCAAAGTCTTGAGGGCTTATCTCACCATTTCTACACATTATGGATTTTTGTGTTATTTACAAGGGTTCATAAAGTATCATAAAGTCACGTCACCTTTTTCAGCAGGGCAGATTAAAGCTGCAAGCAGCAAGGCAGAGAAGCAAAAGCTCTCTCAAGCCCTTCCTACTTTTATTCAATATTAAGCCGCTACTAGTTAGAAATAAATCTACTACTACTTAGAGGACCAGCATTCCCAGTCTGTGGATGGCAGGTCAATGGCTCTGCCTGAATGCTATGTTTGTGAGCTGACTATGTGGACAACCGGTGAAATTTGGATCACTGTACTTATTTAGTATATATTAAATATCAAATGTTAAAGCTCTCAAAAAAAGCTGACTGAGGATACAGTTGTTCTAACACTACTCAAGGTGTAGCACCACGAACTGTGATGTGAGATCAAGGCAAGGCTATATTTTCCTACTACTAAGACCTCTAACATTAGAGGCAGAGCATCAATTGGTTTATTTAGCTAACATGTAAGAGCATCTCAGTTCAAATAAAAGTCTGTAATCTGTTGCTGAAAACATCCACTTGAGACTGAAGGGTCTGATTAGAGAAATTATGACATCAGTGAAGAAACTGATGAACACTGATCCAAAGTTCAAACTGTGGAGAATACACAATCACTAGTCAGCTGACTGTTCACAGACTGAACAAGATCTCCAAATTATGATAGATATTGACTTTTTTTTCTTTATATAATTCACACATGACACCAACACATTTAGTTGCCACCAGATCAAGAGAAATGTATGTGTGAAAGCGGATTAGCAAATCTGAGGACATACAGTATGCAGAAATATTAAATCTTTATTAGCCAGGCTACTTTCTGTGCTCTTCAGTTTGCAATCTCTGTCAAATGCTGTGGTGTTACGTCCCAACTTGTCTAGGGGTACTGGGACGGAGCATAAGTGAGTCGGACACAGGATAAGGTAAAATAACAAGATTTAATTGACATTAAATACAAACAAAAAGGGTTCCTAACAATCAAATCACTTATCCAGGTTCAGCCAAATCACCAGAAAAAGAAAACACGCTAAAAAACAAACAAACTGAAAGTGTCCCACAATGGGCAAGTGTCCCAAAAACGGGAATATGGTATTCTAAACAACAACCAACTTAAACTCTATCAGAAACTCAAACAAAACTCAAACCGATTCTTAAACAGAAACTCAAACAGGGATGACAATTCAAACCCAGAACTTAAATAGCTTTTAGGTGTACTAAATAATCACTCACTCAATAATCTCTCAATTTTCACTCCCAAACTGCAAACTGGTCCACTGTCCAGTGGCTGGCAAAAGTTGGCAAACTGCGTCCCACTGGCCACAGTCGCCTCGATTGTTGTCACTGGTGCAGGTTTAAAGGTGGATGTCCTCGGGAATTGGTCAGCCTTCCCGGAACCGAATAGTCTGTAGGCCAATCCGGGCGTAGAGGGGGCGGGATCCATCTGTCAATCTTTATCTGATCCGACTGCAGCTCTTCAGCTAATTAGTCCTTTGTGCTGAATAGCTGACGGCCGTAACACTCCCCCCCTTAAGACATGGCCCCTGGACATGTTTAACGTACTCCTTCGACACAGGTAGGAATTAGATTAGGTCATAGTTTACACAAAGTTTCACAAAGCACATAATCAGATTAGAATCTATTGGATGAATGTTGGTGACCTGTTGTGTGGACATTCTTTATTCCCAGATTATTATCTTTTACAATCCACTGCGTTTAATATTTGTGGGTTTTTTTCGAAAAATGTCAAAACTACTATTAGATGGACCACAATGGGATTTGGCCCACACATCCATGTCCCCTCAGGGTGAACAGTAATAAGATGAATAATTCTCTGTCTCTTTTTTCCTCTTCAGCTTCAGCTGTACTTTGTGTTTTATGCTAATTATTAAATGTTAGCACTATAACGATCATGCTGACATCAGTATTTAAAGCTGCTATGCCTAAGAACAGTTTTATTAGGTCATTAGTGTGACTATCGACTCTTGCTGACAAGACAAAGAAAGTGAACTGAAATATCAAGAACTCAAATAAATCAGTGATTTATATAATTCAGTAAAGAACAATTTACAATTAACCCTACAATCTCTGGGGTCTCCTGAGTTCCATTCTTTGTAAAACAAACCTTAAAGGGTCTTTACTTCTCATTTCTTCACATTGATTTGAATGAATTCAAATAATTCAACTTATGCACTGCATTATAATCCAGTTTCATTGTTTTAACACAAGGATTTTGAGGTGAAGATGACATTTTCAGAACTTGTCCTTGCATGTGAAAACAAAACACGTTACAACATCTATTCCAATTTTAGCACTGCACACCAAGATGAAAACAATATGAGAGCAGAGAGACCACTTTGGAGACAAGAGCAACCTATTTCAATAATGCATTCACAGCGCAAACGAGACAAGCTCCTTCCAAGTTCTGCATTTGGCTTCAAAAGGACGGACCTAATTTCATTAGTGAGCTATAAAGAATCTGAGCTGGTGCCAGGTGACTGAACCTCTTATTCACAATGATGAAGTGCGTCTCTGCATCACTGATGTTCTATCATTCATTGTGCTTTCAATATCTGATATGCAATTTTTTGTTATGATTGGAACATTAATTATTATACCCACTTAATACTAACTAGTTACCTTCCAGCTGATATTTGATTGTCCTTATATATATAGTGTGGAAGTGAGTATTTGAACACCCTGCTGTTTTGCAAGTTCTCCCACTTAGAAATCTTCGAGGGGTCTGAAATTTTCATCATAGGT
>JBAMHW010000001.1:26259550-26270904 GCA_037177495.1 Rhadinocentrus ornatus | reverse complement strand
ATTCTATAAAATTGTCAGTTTGAAGCTAGCTTCACACAGATTTGTTAGTAGTCAAAATCCCAATTGGACCCACCTCTTCCACTGCATGTCCGTTGATGTGCCCCTCTCCTTGTGTTGACACCTCACCACTCAAACCATCTTGGATCTGCGAACTGTAAGATCCCAGCTGAATTAGAACAGCATGTTCCCATGCAGCTGGTGCTTCATGGAGCTTTAATAGTAGAGATTTATCTGTGGAGCATATTTACAGAAGGCATCAACATCAAAGAAATGATTCCCACTCACAACACTGCTTGTTTTAAGAACAGTAAAATATTCAGCCAGCTTGTTATGAAGCAATGAGTCTTTAATTTTTTATAAATCTCTTGCCATATCACCAAGCCAAGGCTCTTAAAAGTTTAAAAGAGCATCTAATGTGTGAAATGTTTTTCTGTAAGCTGACACTACAAGTAAACATAAATTCATTCAGCCATTTGGGGAAAATCTCTGAAAGTAGTATCTGGTCTCATCAGGTCATCAGCTTTTCTGAAGATTTTAAACACAGACCTATCAAGCTGTGTCATGAAGTGCAAAAATCCCTTTTGAGAGGTTACTTTCCCTGGTGTTAAGATACAAACGTCCTAACGTGTTTCTTACAAACGCCTTCGGATTAATTCATTGCTCGGAATAAACAAAAACCCCACCAGATTGTCATTCATTCTGGCTGATGTTGTGCATGACAAGTGCATTGTGAATTGCTAGAAGCTGATTGGTGGTGCCTGATCTTAATGTAAGAAGATAAAGTGATATTTGTGAAGCTGATTTATGGAGTAAAAACACTTTCATTTTCTCATTGAGTTGTACATCTGATATTGTAGTTGGAGAAATTGTGAAGGACAAGAGGAAGTTGTGGGTAAAATGTTTATGACCACACACTGAAAGGTCACTATTTATTGGCTGTTCAAGGACTTGGTAAATAAATGCCACCATGAAACTGAAGAGCTGACCATCTTCCAATAGACTTCATACCTTTTAGTCTATCCTTGTCTCCACCAGGCATACACACACACACGCGCACACACGCGCACACACACAACCTGAGCAACAACAGGCCTTTGACCTGCTTGTCCATTACCACTCAGGTTCTAACGATGGGCTCTAACCATTTATATTTGCCCAGGTCCAGCTTTCTTGCTCTGATACTGCAGTTATGTTTGTAAAAGACAGACAATGGTGTTGGAACCAGAGGTAGTGAACTTAGAGAGCATTATCAGTAGCAGCTCTAGACTGAGGCTTAACAGGATTTTGTGAAGCGCTAAACATAGCAAAACATGAGGCAACATACACGCAAGGCTGAACTCATGCCTCTGCACTGACCGTAGGTGGATTCAGATTTGGAAAGTGGTGACAAATACAGAAACCAATAGTTTATATTAGAGGAACGGGGCCTAATATGATGTGGATGGCAAAAGAAAGGAAAGGAAAAGAAACTTTACTGTTTGTTAAATGTCAAAATTCATCAAATTCTTTGATTATCTTGAATCTGCTTTGCAATCAGAGAGGATGATCTACTTAAGATACTTTCCAACATTTTTACTGTCTTTTACATGTAGATTTAGTCATATGTCTTATGTAAAAAAAGAAAGATTGCTAGCATGCACTTTCAAATGCCATCACATGACAGTGTTTCCCGACTCCTTTGGTGTTACTGTTGTGCTTTGATTTCTCTGTACACTCCCCATCCAGAATATCCAGCCCACCCTAAGCCACTGTGTCTTCCAACCCCCTGACACGGGACGAAGCTCTGGAGCCCATACGTGCCCATACCACAGTGCATGTGTCTGTGTGTGTGTTTTGAGTGCTGTAATTAATAAAATCATCATTAGAGGCCCATCTGAATATTATTTTTTCTAATTAACATCTACCTTATTTTGTAAGAATTTTTAATCTAAAGTAGCTAAGCTGCTGGATCTTCTATAAGAAAAGCTTGTCTCTTTATGAAGTTGAATTAATCATTTATTTTGTTATATATCTAACAATTTGTTGTAAATCTCCATGAGTATGTCAGCTCTGGAAAAAAAAGTGAAAAGTGTGGGAGTTACAAAAGAGAATGACGGATGGATGGAACAAAGATTTTTAAATAGCTGAAAGGACAGCATTTAGCATGTGTAATATGATGACTGTAATCGGATTGATATCTTTGAACCTGATAGGCAGAGCTCACTCAGGAGGCTATAATTCATGGTGGTACCAGTGCCAGTTTATCAGGCCCAAGGTTTGACATTTGTTTACTATACAAGATGGATATGAAAACAAACAAAAAAAATCCTTCTTCGAGGTAATTTTAGCGTTTTTTCCTCAGTCACATTCATTTCTACACGAGGAATAAAATTGCTACCGCAAAACAGCATCTGCTAAATATTTGTGTAAAACATTTTTACCAAAACAGACATAGTTAGTACATTACATAACATACAAATCTACCAAAATCACTTAAACCACTCATCACTGGTGTGTGTTTGCATGCTTGTGTAAAGATAAGACCACATAGCTTACTGGCAGTCAGTGGCATCTGTCTATATAAGGCTGTTCTATTTCTATTGCTTTTCCTCAGGGGACTCAATGCAATTGTCAGCCACAGGACAATGCATGCCACAGAGCTTGAAAGGCTTCACCATCTTATATCATTTACATAAACATGTACTTTTAAATTAGTAAAATTAGACATGATTTTACATAAATGTGCTCTTGTATGCGGTTTGGGATGTTTTGCACTTTTATTATTGGAATTTAGCCTTGTGATGCTGACTCAATGCCCTTCTAATGGTTTTAAATCTAAAGGCATCATCTTTTTGATCGACAAACTCATGTGACTGTTTCTTCAGATTAAATTTTAAAAAGAGCAAACATATACTGATCACACAAGAGGTCCCTCTCTTCTCTGAGTACACAACCAACAAATTTTTAAAGTATACAAAGAAGAAATAAAAAGAAAAATGATTCTCTCCTTGTTTGGGAAACAACCATATCTGACTAACCTATATAATCATGGGAATTTTGTACTTATAAAGATTGTTCCTGTTTCCATACAGAACTTTTTCAACAACTTTTCCTTTTTCTGTTGTGGGCTGTTGTTTTCTTGACAAAACGGACCAAAGACAAGTTTAGGAAACTGTGATGTGCTCGTGTGCCTATTTGCAGGCCAACTATAAATAGTCCAGGAGCCTACGCATGCTCATGTTTGATTGGAAATTGCAGTGCCTTAAGTCAGTGCTGTAGGGCATCTGTCAAAGGAGGGAATGAAACTTCTGAATGGTGAGTTAACTTCATGAACCAGATATCTAACAATTGACAATGCAAACAAAGGACAGGGCAGCAAGTGGAAGCTACTGTATAATATAAAAGGGCATTTCACATGAATGTTTGTGTTTATTATACAGCAAAGCAGCAAAAATTAAAAATGTTTTTACTGTGTTCTCAACAGTTGGTCTTTTTTTCAGCTTGAATCACTTTCTCGCGGAGGCTAAGAGGAAGTGTGGAGAAGATTTTACAACTTTTTTCTGTTTTCCCTGAAAGATTTTTTTCCTCAACAACAACCTTTAATCTGTTGGAAAATGGGTTCACGGAGGACAACAACACGCTTGTCTTCTGGGAATGGAAGGACTAGCAATGGAGATGATGTCATTGGAAGTAGACGGTCTAGTGGCTGCAGTTACCTTATTAATGTGAGGCCAGAAAACAGGTACAGACTCCAGACAATGGCACAGTGGTCTCTGGCATGTTGAAGTTCCTCTGCATTAATCATGCTAACCAGGGTTTGCTCTGTATTACACCAATAGGTGAAGATTTTCCTACCCTGGATTTAATATGTGTCACATTGCATTTCTTTGTTTGTTGCCATGGCCACCAGGAGTTTAAATAAGCAGCAGATTAAGAACAGAATTTCAGTCTTGCGTCATGTGTCCCCTTTTAAACATACAGAGCAACTTCTGCATGGAAAGAGTTGTTGATTGTATTAGTTGTGTTGCCCTTCACATTTAATGATAATAATGTTTTGTTTTTTTACAAGAATATGAAAGACTTTATTGAGAGAAAAAAGATGGATTTCTTTAAGACATGGGACAGTATGGGCAATATTCATGGAGAGCGTACAAAGGCATTGTTGTCATTTAAAGAAATGTTTTTTATCCTGCCCACCTCCTGTTGCCTGTAGCCAACTACTCATGCATTTTGCACTCAAAATTTTGTGTAACATAAACGTGCAAAACACAGATTATTATTCAGTGTTTTTTCTGTAGCACTACAAATTAATATAGTGTCTCATTACAATTAAAACAGCTTTCCACAAACTAATATTGGTAAAAATAAGCTCCAGAAAACTAACAAGTGACTACACATTACCTTTACCTGCATGAGGTTTGCAATGTTTTGAATCAACCAGCTTTAAACTCCTACATGGTAAAGAGCCACCATAAAGCACATTTAATACAAACCATTGCTAAAGTTAACTGATTTTGTGTGACTGTCTTTGGCATTTATATCATGTGTAATAATTTTTAATAATTTATCCAGTAAAGCAGATCACCAGTTGCACATATACAAACATTGTAATTATTCCTCCAGAAAGTATTCAATCATTGTTTTATATTATGCAAGTGATGCATCCTAAGCCTACTTAAATTTGACATTTTCTATATTTGTAGTATTAGTAATTAATGAGAGCTTTAAAACAAACAAAAAGTGCAGTTATGTACAAACACCTGCACAAAACACTCGGTGTGAGTGATAAGAAAAGATTGTTCTTTTCTTGCCTCCAGTTAGAATTAAAAGTTTGTTTGACATTGTTTTCATGAAACTGCAGGCAATGTCATAACTTTGATGTCAATGTTTTTGCAAAAATGTTCCATACATCCATTTCTTAAACCCACTAATTCCAGTTCAGGGTTGCAGGGAGGCTGGAGCCTCTTTCAGCAGCTAAGGCAAGGCAGAATACACCTGGGCAGACCAGACCATTGCAGGACCAACAGATATCTCTCATACTAACTGCTTGTGAGAATTTAGAGACACCAATTTACCTAGTAAGCATGTTTTTGGACTGTAGGAGGATGCCAGACTTCTTGGAGAGAACCTTTCCACGCATGAGGAAAATATGCAAACTCCACACCAGTCAATGTTCAAGCTAAAAACCTCCTTGCTGTGAGACGAGGATGCTAACAATACCATACAGCCCATTGCAGAAATGTTGAATGTTTGAATTAGATGTTGCCTCTGAGCTGCAGGAGTTTTATTTGTTCATTTGATGCAGCCAGTGTAAATAATAGGGGGTCAGGTCTAAACAGAGCATATTTTCTATTTTAATTTAACGATCTGATGTTATGTTGCTGAATTTTGAAATGTGTAAATTGGATGAATTTTCAGCTTTTTTTTTATTAGTAGGAAAACATGTAGAAACGTCATTTCTGACCAGCCAATTTTTGTTACACAGGAGCACACTCTGCAGTGTGATGGCACAGTTAACGGAAGAAAAGCAACCCTCTTTTGCAACTACCCTTAAGTCAAAAGCTGTGTCAGAAAATTGCAATGTGAAGTTCTCCTGTGTGGTTACAGGTAAACACTGCTAACAGCTTAGATTCTATAAAAGCATGAGCCTATACTCCAGATGTTTGGACAATAAGAAAAATGAGATATATTGATGATAAATAATATTCTATACTGCTACGGTCTAAGTATGATGCATACATTGTGATATTTTAAAGAAATTTAAAGAAAAATACTTAATAGTTTTAGTGATATGCATTGAGCTTAATATTGCTGAGAAACTAAATAAATTTGAATGTAAACATTATTTAGTATTGTCTTGTTTCTTTTTCACTCTTCTCAGGATACCCTGCTCCTCAGGTTATGTGGTATAAGGATGACACACAGCTGGACAGATTCTGTGGGTTGCCTAAATATGAAATATTCCACAATGGACAAAATCATTCCCTGCACATTTACGAGTATGTATATTTAGAAACATTGTATAGTATCTGATTGCACTGATTTTTATTAAAAACAGCTAAGCTCAACATTATAATAACCTTGTTTTGAAGGAATAGTATTTATAATATAAAGCTAATCCCACATTTTTTTTAAACAAATTTAGCCTCACTTACAAGTTTATAATTTTTTTTGTGGGTTGTTCACTTTTTTCTCTTATAATATATATGACTGCAGCCCCTGTTTTTTTATTTTAATGTTTCTAAATCTGCTCTAATTGGATAATTTTCTTGTCAATATTAATGTTTATGAAACCAGTCACTACACATGAATTTTTGCAATTATCGTTTATGATCATGTAACAAATAAAGGAGAAAAGTCTGGTTTAAGAGCAGTTTCTTCTGTGGGGCCCTGGTTGGTGAATTTAAATAATCCCAAAATACACAGTAGGTCTTTAAATTTTGCACCAAAGTGGACCACTTAACAAAGAACATTCCTGATAATTTTTTTCCATGTGTTAACCTTTAATTTTAATAATAATCATCTCTTCATATGACTTAAATCAATCTGCAGATGCACTGTGGAGGATGCAGCTATATACCAGGCCTCAGCCATCAACAGCAAAGGTATTGTGTCCTGCTCTGGGGTTCTGGAAGTAGGCGAAATGAACGAGTTCAAAATCCACCAGCGTTACTTTGCCAAACTAAAACAGAAGGCAGAGAACAGGCGAAAGGAACCAGAGGGTAAAGAAAACCAGGAGCCGCTGAGAACCATCAGTCCAGACCGCACACAGAGGAAACGACGCTCAACAATGGAGGCCTTTCTCAGTACTCCAAGTTCTATGGAAGATAAAAGCAATGAGGAAAACCATCAGGCTGTAGCTTTAGAGACCGAAGACAGGTTGAAGGAAGCCACTGTGAAGGAAGTTGAGAAAAAAACAGTCCAAGTCACTAATGGAGAGATGTCTATGATGAATGGACAGACTAACAATGACAATGGCAGCAAGAATGGTACATACATATATGATTCTGTCAATAAGAATTTCACTGCACACCACCAATCAAAATCTCCCTTTGTTAAGAAGAAAATTAAAATTTCCAACAGCTTAAAAATAGCCAAATTAGATGTTATGGGAGAGAGGGCATCTATTGAGAGAAGGTCAAAAGATGAGACCTCTAATGCTGTAGCTCCTGCCTGCAAAGAGACAACACAGACCAATGGGGCCTCAGAAGAAGTTATGGACATAGAAAACAATGTCAATTCATCAACTTTGGATTCAGACTTTGGAGACATGAAAGAAAAACATGAGAAACAAGTAATAGATGAAAGAATGGTTGCTCAGAGTCCTCTAAAGGAGGATAACACATGTGTTGAGGTACAGAATGAAAATCTCACAGTCTCAGTGCTTCCTGTTGCCCTTTCTTCTCCAAGTGACATTAAGGCAGGATCTGAAGGCAAAAAAACTGCAAAACAAGAAACAAAAAGTGATCACAAAGATACCGAGGAAAATTTGGAAATTTGTATTATTTCAACCCAAAAAAAGTCAAGCATCGAATCAACAATGCTCAACATTTTTAAGGAGAACATTCATACAAAAGAACACGTCACCATCATGGAAATTAATGGCAAGTCCAAAGCAACCTCTGATGGATGTTTCACAGACAGCTCCAGTGATTCAGGGGGCACACCATGTGACATAAGGACTGCTTTGCTTCAGCGTCCATGTAAATTGGCTGGAAATCAGCTGTCTGAGAAGGAAACAAGGCCCTGCCAAAAAAAGGAGTCAGTGTCTCGATCGGCTGTGCCAAGTGAGGTGAGTGAACCATTTCACATGAGCTCATGAATGCTTTGTGCTGCCAACACAAGCCCTATCAGCAACACAAGTATCCTGGAGCTATTTATAGTTTTTACAAGCATGCCCTGCTGAGTGAATAGCAATATATGACGCAGTTGTTAACAGTTGCAACAGGTATAGAGATGCAGTACATTTACGTAAATGTGATGGTCTGAAAGTAGTCTTAACTTAGCTTCAGAAAGAAATTTGCAATTGAACTTGGCTATAAATACACAAACTAAGCACATTTATGTTAAAATATTTGTTCAAGATTTTATGGGAATACACTTGTTTTCTAACCACAATTTAGATGCGAATGTGGAAAACCCCACTAGATATTGAAGTATGGTCAGGAGTAAGACTGTAGAAACTGTTAGCTTTTCTCAGTCAAATTGTTATTTCGTGTTTGCATAGATTAAATTAATGCAATATAACACAATATTTAGAGAGACTGTTTCATGTAGATGATTTTTATTAACTTTGGTCAGAAGTAAGCAAGTTGTTTCTCTGTATTTCCTGTCAGTTAACTGCCTAAAGGTTGCATTACTGTTGTGATAAACTTATAACCAACTTCTTGTACTCTGAAAAGCACATTAATGTATTTCGTTAACTTCTCTTTGAGATTTTAATTTGACAAATTCATCAAGAAAGTACAAAAAACATAAGCTTGCTTTTAAAAGAAACAAAACGCGAGTTTGGATGGATGGTCACTTGTCAACATCCCCAATTAGCACCAGTATAATATTGCTACTATTGGATTGCAAGTCTTTCTACACTGCTTATTCAATCAACCTAACCTCAGCTCTATGTCTGAGCACTGACAGCACAGAGAGTTGAGACAAAGCACCGATGGCTGCAGGACTACTTAAAATAATTTGCAATCCTTTCCGACTACCCTTGCATGGAAAATAGAAACCTTCCTTTTGAATGAGAATCTACATGTCAGACATAGAGAAAGGGAAGCTAAATGTGCTAGACACGACATGAGTCAGTTTTTAATTTAAAACCTCTAATCTTGAAGTTAATTTTGAATTTGGATCTTGAACTTAATTTTGGCTTATCTCACCCATAATGCAATGACAAATGATGCATTGAGATCAAGTTTCAAAGTATTCCAAAACAAACTTTGCAGGGGTATTGCAAACATGCTTGTGTTGTGCAGTTCAATGAAACAAGTAATGAAACAAGTTTATGTTATCATATCACTTTACTGTGCAGATGTGTCTATATTATTTACACAAAGCATTATTAAGTACCATCTTGACAATAAGTGTGTGAAGGATTTTCCCCCCGTCCCTTTCTCTGTTTGTTGCTGGCTACGCTGTTGCTGTTTTTTTAAATTGCATCTGTTTATCCATGTCTAGCATAGTTAGGGATAAGGGAATAAGTATTTACAGCTTGTATTATGTCCCAAGGTTACACAGGCCCATCCAAAGACGAACAGGAATGATGCACCTGTCAACCTTAAGCTGCCACCTGACCAGTGTACGACCGATTCACAACTGCCACAAAAGACAGATGACATCCAGACCTCATCTTTTTGCAGTGATCTTCAGGCAATTGCTGACAAAATGACACAGGAAACTAGGGAAAATTCTCAGGAATCAAATGAAAGCCATTCTGTACTTCTTACACCCTTACATCAGTCACCGCCTGAAAGCCCTGATGGTGGTGAGAACACCCCAGGGTATAATTTTTCACCCACCACCCTGCAAAGCCATGTTGATACAGCTATAAAAACTTTTGAAGGGACAGAAAAACAAGATACTGAAAAGGTAACGGGTAATGAGGAAGGTAAGATGTTTGTACGGACGACAGCTGAAACTGAGACTAAAACTGCTGCTCTACACATGATTGAAGCTAAAGCAGGAAATGCAAAAAATAAAGACTCAGATGGTTTAGCAATGGATGCTACATATATAGAAACCTTGAAGAAGGAACTAATATCAAAAGTGGTGGGAAAGAGCAGTTCAGAAATACAGAAACTGAATTCAGAGACATTCGAATCTTCTGCCCCCCTCCTAACAAAGCCCCCCAAAAGCATAAAATCACCAGAAAATAACATGGACTCTAAAGAAATTACTGAACCTGTGACAAAAGTTATATCGATTGCTGAACTTTTGAGGTCCCAATTGAAGGCACTTGAAGCAACACAGGAAAATCCAGCCTCCAACATACCAGTCAATATCACACAAGTTCCTACTCCATCAGTCACAGGAGCATGTCAGGAATTTGGAGCTGATAACAGAGAATGTAAACTGGAAGTAAAGACATTGAAGTCTGACAAGGAAACTAAGAGGAGTGAGAATATGCCTCCCACGAACATAAAGGCAACACTTATGGAGATTTATCAGCAACTGAATCAAACTGAATATGAGCAAACTACAACTTCAGATGCAACTTTAGCAACGGTTCAGGATTTGCATGAACCTTCTGTGATTCCATCTCTATCTCTAAAAGACACTGGTGCAGATGTAGACCCAACCGAACTCCATCAAAATGCCAGAAAAGATAATGAAGCTGTTATGGAGATTAGCCAGAAAACTGAGGCATTTACTAAGATTACTATCACTAAATGCTCAGTTGAAGCTTCCCATTCTGGGAGTAAAAATGTACAACACAGTTCATTTACCTTGACTTCAGATTCTGAATTTACTGATAGGTGTCGGTCAGTTTCAAATTTACCTGAAAATGCCATACACGAATCTGGGTCTCCACTTACAGTCACACATGCAAAGGCCAGTATTCAAGAGAAAAATGCTACAATTTCAGAGGAAATAGAAAAGGAACCTGTTCAAGACCAGGAAGCGGGATTAATACATAAACTAATCCCAGAAATAAAACTAAACAGCAAAATGGAAAGGGGAAATACAGAAAGTAATAGGACAACACTTCATGATCAGCAAAAAATGGAGGATTGCAACACAAACACATTTTATTTACAGAAAGTAGATAATTACTTATCTGAAGGTGAATTTAGCACTGGCACACCAAAGAATGATATTCCTTTAACTCAGCAAGAGAGCTCAATGGTTAGGGAAAGTTTGAAATTGGACTCCTTTATAAATTCAACTCCAGAACCTAGTCCACGGTTAAAGAAAATAAATAATGTTAGTTTCCCCTCTGCTACTCCACAAGAATTAGCCTCTGGGGCACGCCGCAAAATCCTTCCAAATAAGCCAAAACCTGAGGAAGCTGCAGAGTCCACTTCACCCACTGACTTCAAACCTCTGATTAAGGAGGTACATGGGCAGAGCAGCAAGCTCTCCACAAGTTCATTGACCCTCTCCATGTCTCCAAGCCTGTCTCCACAGTCACGTTTACAGCAGCAAGCTGAAGAACAAACCTCTTCAGCAGAAAGGTGTTTTCCACCCACGACCAGATGGAAGACGACATCTGAAACTCAAGAACCAGGTCAGCTAATTACTGAGGAGATCCACAGTGAGGGTAAACCTGCAGAGAAGGACGGGAACGACCCATTTAAAGGTAAGAAAGAAAGAAAGAAAGAAAGAAAGAAAGAAAGAAAGAAAGAAAGAAAGAAAGAAAGAAAGAAAGAAAGAAA
>JBAMHW010000001.1:26248643-26259450 GCA_037177495.1 Rhadinocentrus ornatus | reverse complement strand
AAGAAAGAAAGAAAGAAAGAAAGAAAGAAAGAAAGAAAGAAAGAAAAAAAGAAAGAAAGAAAGAAAGAAAGAAAGAATATACTTGTATATAGTTGCATTTGTAGTGACTGTATTCTACACCTCTGTGCCAATTGTTTCAGTATTATTTTAAGACTTCCCTTCTACTTGCCTGTTCGACACGTTTAGTCACCACAATATCCCCAATTTTAGCAAAAGATAATCTTTCCAATTAAATGGGCACTTTTACTCTTACATTTTCATTATTATGACTTTGCCATTGATGAATCTCACACAGCAATTTCCCTAAAACAGCAATTATCTTACAATTCTAAAGCCTTTATTGTATGGCCAACAAATTTCCATTGTGGACCAAAGCTATTACAAATTTTTGTGTAAAAATCAATGTCAATGTCAGCTTTATTGTCAATTTCTTCACATGTACAAGACATACAAAGGAATCAAGACTACGTTTCCCACTGTCCCACGGTAAAGACAGGACAGAGTTAGGTGGTGTATTCACATTTACACTTGTCTGTAAAGTTACAGTTTTTCTGCTCTTTATAAAATTCTTATTCAATCGGAAAAGCAAACAAAGTAATGTGCGGTCATCATTGCCATCATTAGTGTTTCCCAAATATTATTCTTCTTTAACTGCAATAATGATAAGAGTTACAGTGTACCTGATAACATCTAATTGCAACTGTGTGCAATATAAAGGTTATATCATATAGCAAACCATGCTTCAATATGTAGTGTTTATAGTTGTTTATATACTATAGCAAATATGCCGGACTGCTTACAATAGGTTACTTAACAGAATATAATGAAGAGTCCATCTTCACCATGTGGTCTGTGCTGGGTCTGCTTCTCTCCAGCTCCTCAAGTTATCCGTAAGATCAGGGGTGAGATATTTGCAGATGCCTCAGGACACTTGAAACTGTGGTGCCAGTTCTTCAACGTCGTTAGTGACTCTACAGTCAAGTGGTACAAAGATGAAGAGGAGATTGCTCAGGTTAAAAGAAAGTAAGTTATTTGATCGTAAAATTATACCTGTGGTCTGACAATTAACCAAATATTTGGAAATTACATCATTATTATTATTATTATTATTAATTGGTTAATGTTAAAATGTGTGTAAACATTCTGTGCTATTTGATGTTTTTTCCAGTGCAGAGGATGAAACTCAGCTCAATCTTGCCATTGTTCAGGCATCATGTAAAGACTCTGGTGTTTATGGATGTTCAATAACAAATCAACATGGGACAGACTCCACAGACTTGCTTCTCAGTGCAGATAGTTTGTATTATTTTAAAATAATTTTCTAATAAAATAAATATGATAATAATAATTTTTGCATCACTTGGCCATGACATGATTTTATTTCTCTTCTCTCTCATTATTCTGCAGTATTGGCTGGCATGTCCCTGCGTGAGGATCTTGGTGGTAAGATTAAGTTTATTTGTTAGGTCCCACTTTTTCCTGTACTTTTCTTAGTACCTTTCGTGTTCTTGTTCATGCAGTTGGAGAGGAAATCGAAATGACGCCACTAATATTCAACAAGGGCTTGGCAGATTCTGGTGTCTGGGGCAACAAATTCTTTGGACGTATAATGACGACAGAATCTCATATTGGAGATGGCTGCTCCCATAAAGTCTGGAAAGCGAAGGTCATCTATGGTCTGGAGCCTGTGTTTGAGTCCGGTAACACATGTATCATTAAAGTACGCAGCCCTATCACATATGGAGGCAAAGAGGAAAGCTGTCTCATTGACAGGAACCTGGACATGATGAAGCAGGTACTTTAAAAGTTAAACATCTAAGGTTATATTACAGTAGATTGTATTTAGTCACTGCGATGGACTGGTGACCTGTCCAGGGTGTACCCTGCCTTTCACCTGAAACACTGCTGGGATAGGCTCCAGCTCAACCCGCGACTCCTAATGGGAACAAGCGGTACAGATAATGACTGACTGTATTTAGTCATTTGGCAAAGGGTTTTAATCCAAAGCAACTTCAAGGTGAGGGAACAAAATTGTTGCTTCATTGCAGTAAAGAATTGTGGTCCATACACTGGGAGCTAATGGGGCATACTCTTTAAGTTCTACTGCGTTGTTCATGTTCTGATAGCATTTGATAGCATATTCCATCATTGTGGAACCACAAATGACAGTAGCCCTGCACATCTTTTCTGTTCCAATGGCAGTAGCATACTCCTAAGAGTAAGATTGTAATCACTTTCACTCTAAAGAATTTGGCTAAATAAAAAGTTTGTGGCTGAAGGAGGTGTGGGAAGGTTGAATAATGTTTTGAAGACCGAACATTGTTTCTGAGTTGGTGTAGTGGTGCTGAGCTTATCAATGTAAAAAGTATTTTTAGCAGAACTGATTGAAATGATTAAAAATGTTATTGAGAATGCTAGCATTTCCAGTATTAAAGTGTCATGTTGCCCACACAGGATTACTGACACTAATCAAATTAAGATTGAATAAATATGATGTTGGAGCTTGAGTGAATCTTTACTGGCCATTTTCCAATGTTCTGTATACAGGAATGTAAAATCCAGAATTTGGCTCGGGAATACTGCAAAATTTTCTCTGCAGAGGCAAGAGTCATAGAAAGCTTTGGATCCTCTCTTGAGTGAGTACAATCATTTTACTCTGCATAACAAGGATTTTGTCATTTTAAGTGTCATCTACAGAGCAAGTGC
Organism: Rhadinocentrus ornatus; assembly: GCA_037177495.1. Lineage (NCBI taxonomy): Eukaryota > Metazoa > Chordata > Actinopteri > Atheriniformes > Melanotaeniidae > Rhadinocentrus > Rhadinocentrus ornatus. Next base: position 26,256,744 of record JBAMHW010000001.1, on the reverse strand, counting down.
AATTAAATATCTATAAGAGCCATTATAACCATTTTTTGCTATGTAGGGTATTACCAATCTACTTGATGTACCGACCAGCAAACACAATCCCCTATGCTACAGTGGAGACTGATCTGACAGGAGTTTATAAGAAATACTCTGTCCTGGATCATACAGGCAAGATAGACATGAGAACTGGCTCTGAGGTGGAGCAGAAGTGCTGTGCCTTGCAGCACTGGATCTTTCAGTGGACTAATGGCAATCTGTTACTCAGTCAACTGGAGGGTGAGCTAACTCGTGAATTCAGCTGAGCAAAGTCGACGTTTAATGTAAACATTTCATATAATTATCATTAGAACTAATAGTATAATGATGGCTTGAAAAGTCAGTTTGTCAGTAGTTGCACTCTCTATATATTCTGTTTTATCTAATTCTTCAAAATCTAATTTCTACATTTGTTGAGGTGTCTATAGCGTGTGTGTTTTTTTATGTCAAATGATACATGATTAGTAAACTCAACCATCAGTTATATGGCTGAGTATTTTAATCTTCAAAACACTGCCTATAGTGTGTGAAAGGCAAGGTTAGTTGACTCATATGTTTCACACCAAAGATTAAAGGAATCTACCCACATAGTAGACATGTTTGGTCCAAATTCGGGCTACTTTTGATACTTATGGTTCAGTTACGGCACTGGCAAGTGTTGAGCGGGCCAGAAATGGACCAGATGCAATTTGCCAGCCTGGCTTGGATTATGACAAGTCTCCTGGTGTCACATGTGGTCCAGATGTCTGTTGTTGGCCTGGACGTGGATTACAGCAAGTATTTTGTGGGCCAGAAGTGGTCCTAATACAGGAAGCCGTTTCGGCAGCCGCACTTATGTTTAGTCACTACTGTAAGTCAAGGCCAAATTTGGCCAAATTAAAGTGCACACTTGGGCCATATTTGGGCCAAACATTTTTTGCTATCTGGGGACTGGCTAGTTGCAAGGTGGAGCTGTAAAGCTATTTTGGATATGCAGTGACTAACTGATGAAATGAGAAGCTACATGAGCTAAACAGGATAGTTAGCCCAGGTCAAGTAGCCATAAATGTCAGTAAAGAGAATGAACTTATAACTTCAAGTTTGACCTTAATACCATTTTTATTCTTTTGCTGAAGAAAGGTATTGCTAATTTAGGTCTATTCTGCACATTTACTTTTTAATGATGTAAACTAAACTGTAGTTTAATAAATATCATTAGTCACTTTTTATTTTGTCCAGAGTTTCTATGGTGACAGTTTTCTGTGCGTGTCTTTTGCATATGAACATGTTACCTGAACAACAGAAAAAATAAAGTAATTGCATGGTGTTATTTTGCAGGTGTTGACACTAAGATCACCAATGTTGGAATTTCAGTCAAATCATCAGGGTTAGTATATTTTTGTTGTGTTGTTTCTGTAAATAATATTGTGAAAACCTAATTTTACAGGTAATTTACATTTATGCTGACCATAACTGCAACGGTTTCATGTGTGTGTGTTGTGTGCTGCAGGCATCAAGGTTTATCTGTTAAAGGGAACCCCAAAGTATTTGAGCAATTTGTCTCACAACACAAGTGCAACTACTTCTGTGGTCTGCTTGGTCTGAAATCTCTAAAGGTCATGGATTCTTTAATAACACCAACAAAGCCAAAGGGATCCAGAAGCCCCTTACTTCAACGCAAGATGGCTGCCGGCTCTTCCAGCCCTCAGACGGACAGGAAAGCTGCTGGAAGCCCCAGGGTGTCTCGAAAGTCTGAGCAAGATGGCAGGAAGACTCCCACTAAACAAAAAGCTGCGGATCCTGCTAAAATGGCATAGAATAAACATAACTTAATAAGACTTTGAAAATAAATATATTCACATAACTCAAGAGGAGCCTGTTGGATCCTTAGCAGATCCCAACAGAGAAGAGCAAAGAAATTTATTAATTTCATGGCTTAACTATTTAATTTTGATTGCCACCATTCCTTGTTTTTTACCACTTGCAATGGCGGATCTCTGTTTTATGCTATATTAATTTTTAAACTTAAGAAATAGTTTCCTTTATAGAATTTTGTTCTAATGGCTAAGCTCCATGGATCATAGATTTGGATCCATCTCAGGCCAGTGGATATTTACCACATGAATGTAAGATGTTTTTGACTAAAGTGGCATTATATGGTATTGGCTGTATGCATAATTTTCAAAAATTATGTAGTAAGCTTTTGGTCATATTGCACATTTTTAAAGCTGGGATGAGTTTACTATTTATCATCTTTCAGAATGTAGCTTCACATGACACTGTTGTACAGTGGCAAATGGTGCTGTGCTTTTATAATATAACCTGACATGTTTACTTGCTATTCTGCTTTGCACTTTGCATTTCTAGAAACTGCACCTTTGAACGCAACTGGCTGTACAATAAAATATACAACAGCATTTCTTTGATGTCTGGAGATGCTGACAAAACATGTGACGTGTGTTTTAAAGTGTCTGCTTGACATTTCCAGTTTTGATTTGAATGTTTTGAGAACAAAAGCCATCCCACTCAAAAGTCTGTCTGTCATCAGCTTTCACTCATTATCATAAATATTATCTGCGAAATTAATCATCTCAGTGACTCCTCATTTCTGAGAGGACTACTCACACACCTGTCATCATGACGAGCAGCCTGACAACTTTATTGCTTATTGCAGTATATTTAATCTGCCCTCTCACATCTGACGGAAACATAATTCTTGAAATGACGAATATTGGTTGTGTGAAAACAGGTATTAGTTTATATAACTTTACATATGACAAAAATACACACAAAAAAGCAACAAAGTGCCAAGGCAGAAGCTAGAACTGCAATCAGGATTTTTCAGTGTTATGAGCCACACACCATAGTTGGTTTATATGTGAATCATAAAGAAAGCAAAAAAAAACAAAAAAATCAAGCCATGCCTCACCTAACAACCCTGCGTTTGTGAGGCAAATTAAATTCCTTTAGAAATTTTAAAGAATTAAGTGCCATCTACGTACAGCCACTGTGTGATAACAAGGTGAAAGGGTAACTTCATCATGATAATCATATGTGATTTCCAGTCATTAGTGAGTCATCACTTATAGTGGCCTCACATGCATGTGAGAACAATGCTGGAAAAATTATGTCTATGCAAAGGTCTGAGTAGTGTCACTTCTGATGTCAGTGAACATGAGATGGTTAAAGGAAGAGAGTATTTTAATAGAAGAGAGAGATTACATACTAAAATTGATGTGAAGAAGGTGATACTGTTGCTACACTGTTCACTGTTATCTGTAGCAACACAAATCCTGTTAGCAGTAAGATGCTTCTGTAGAAAGTTGTCATTACAGTTTTGGTGTAAAGCTAAGAGCTGCTTTTGAGAGAATTAAAGACACAAGCTAAGAAAAAAGAAAGTATGTAAAACAGGTGACTATCCAGAGGTATGACAACAGTTTTCAACACATTTTGAGTTTTAAAGTAATTAAAACAATCTTATGTAACAATGACATGACCAATGTACTGACCAATGTATTTCAGGCACTATTTCACATGACACTGAACCTCCATTCATTGCTTTATTTATTGACACAGTATGACTGGGGTGTAGTAGCAGCATGGAGAAGACTAGCCTCACCAAACACAGCACTCCTGCCACCTACTGTTTGTTAAATCACAATGTCATTCATGAACAAATAGGACCAGTAAAAATCAGGGGTGTAACTCACAAGTTTAAACACAATACAATTAAATGGATAACAATTCAATGTTTTCCGATATTACAAATTCTGAGAACTCTGGTTGGAATTTGATCAAAATGAGGACTCGGCAATAGGAGATGATATCACATGTTGATTTAACAAAATCCCTTCTATTTATATCAAATTATAAAAAGCAACTACAATATCAAAATACGATTTCATTGCTGAGCTCAATTAGAAATTTAAAGAAAAAAAGAAAAAAAAATGTTACAACTAAAATAACTGAAATAGTCTTGAACTCCTTTTGCATGACTTTTTCATTGTGTGAGTATTTATTAGAAATAACAAATATCTGAGAGGAGAAATATCAAAATTGAGACATACCTTAATCCAGATGCTTACCGCCAGACATTAAAAACCAAGATTATGACTAAAGTGGGGAAATTACAGGGAAAAGATGTATTAGCTCAGCTCTGTATGGTAAGTGCTGACAAAATGTGGAAAAAAAGAGATCACACTGAGTTATCTCAGCATTAATACCCATAATAAAACACGGCAAATGAAAGAATTGTTAGTCCCCTACAGTAGAAATTTTGCATGTACATTCACTCCAAAGTAATTCTTATTACATTTAATAAGACATAATATTGAGTTATTGTGAATATCTTGCACTCAGCATGGGAGTCTGCAGCACATTTAACACATTTTGAGGATTCAAACTCACATTCTAGCTCATTATTAGGCAACATGTAAAAATATGCTCAACAAATTTCATTTGAATAGTTTGACCGATAGTAGCAGCACTTACAAGAAGAAACTAGTCTGTATAAACTGTGCATGCTTGTGTCAGGATGTATAGTGAAGCACTGGCAGATGTACAACCTGTAAGATCTAATGAACCTAATAGAAGCTAAGAGATAAAAAAGGAAACACAAGCTGGGTAATGTGGTATGTACAAGGCTAGATGTGCTTCTGATCTCACTGACCTCAATTACAATCAGCAGGCCATTGTGGTTGTGACCATTTAAGCAGATTAAATAAAAATGATCACGCAGTGCTAAATGCCACAGACTACCTGGCATTTAAAAAAAGTTTTATCTCCACTCCTCCAAAAGTCGCATGCTGCCACTGGTCTCGATGCCATTGCTAAGCTGACCGCTGGTTCTATATTAATCTACCATATCACAGCTAACAATGAAATAATGGCTTTCTGATATGTATCTCACATTATTTTCTCTCCCAGAAGAATATAAAGGCTAAATCTGAATACAATCAGTGTTGTCAAAATACTGTATATTGCTGAGGACACAAAAAAGGTGAAGATATCAGATGAATCCTGAGCTTTAAAAAACATGCTGAAAGAAACAAATCTTGCATTAAGCTCACAACAGCCTTCTTTAGGGAAAACAAAGTGTAAAGTATTTGTCATATTTAAAACAGCATACCATAGCTATCCATGAAATACAATATTACTTAAGGTATTCACAAGACCGCTATTGTGGTTTTTTCCTCACTCAGCACCCTTGATGCGATGAGTATCCCTTCATAACATTTGCCCCTTTTAAAGAAAGACTGTATGAACACTAATGAATAGCAGATGACAGCAGCATCATCCTCTTCATCACAAGTTAAAATTTAATTGTTGAAAAAAATCTAATTAAAAAGAAGAAAAGAATAAAAAGGAACGCAACAATCTAAAGGAGTATAAGGTGCAAACAAATATCAGAACTCATTTTATAATTATTATTAAACCTTCTTTTTCTATTTATTTACACATTATGTATTCACAATGGCAATGCTCTCAAAACACAACAAGGTTGTGGAGCCTCCTGACTGATAAATAGTGGTTGAAAAAAAAAACAAAAAAACAAACAAACTCAGACAGGCACACACACACACACACACACACAATGGTTAATGAATAACTCAACTCTGCAGTAAATGTAAACTTTACAGCTGCTAATTTTCCTACCGTTTAATGTTCATGCATTAGGCATGTGCTGCTTATATAACCAAAACATTTGTTTGCAAAAGTGTGTGTCTATGAGTTTTGTGATTGATAACACAAAAAAATCAAACTTGAGTAGGTTAAAACTTTGGTGGGTTTGGTAAACTGGATCATCTGCTTTCAAATTCAGAGGATTAAAAGTAAGAAAATCTTAACAGGTGATGACTGATCCTTTATTAAATGCCTACAATTATTAACAAAGAGCAACATTATTTTAACATTTAAATTACTGGGATTTCTTTTTACATATAATGTAAATTTCCAAACACTATAATCACCTGGTGTACATACAGGCATTTTTATTATTTATGCACATGGGGGGGCTGCTGCTGAAATTATTACAAAAGGAAACCAAAAAATGTTTCTCAAGCATGTTGCTAAAAAGGAAACCAAAGCAACTGATGAAATGAAAAGAAGAAAAAATAGAGAAAAATAAGGAACTGAATCACAGAAATGCCAGCATTTAACCTATCCATTGGATGATGTTTTAATCACACGTGACTTGTGCGTTACTCATCAGCTCCATGTTGGAGTCAACAGCCGAAGAGGACTTTTGATTTCAGGTGTGGTCATTAATCATGTTATCACTTGCACAATTGCCTTCCAGGAAATTAAATATGGTATATGACAGAAGGAAACAATTAATAGTTAGTGGCTAAAATAATTTTTCTTAGATTATTGCAGTGCTTGTTATGAAAAGGTTGCAAGTACACTCATCTGTTTATACACTGGGATTATTTGCAGAGTTATGTTTATCTCCCTGTAAATGCAGCCATTAATTTGATATGAATTACTAATTTTTGTTTTTATTGGTTTATGACACAATTAGTTCCCATATTTCATTTTATAAGCTTTACCTGATCTCGTTTATATTTGGGTACAGGATGACTCCTGTGTTCTTATTGCAAGTGTTAATTTCATAAAAGAGGCTTAATATCTGCATCAGCAAGGCCTACTCAAAACAAAATAAAAATAAGTTGTTCATAGCTCTTAGTAAAGTTTGACAAATGCAGTTCTGTACCATCATGGATGCTAGCTCTAGAGCTTTCACAGAAGAACATAAAGGCTAGATCTGAATAAACATAGTGTTGTCAACACAGAAGAAAAAAGGCTGAAGATATCAGATGAATCTTCAACTGTAAAAATGTAAAATGCTCAAAAAGACATATTTTGCGTAAAGTTCATAACAGCCTTCTGTAGTAGAAACAAATGTTAAGTAAGCTATTTGTCATATTTAAAACAGATTTATTGGCTGACATACCAGGGTGCGAACCACAGGGGAGCTGGGGGAGCTATAGCTCCCCTTAATGAAAGATAAGCTCCCCTAGAAACACGATTTATGAAATTTTTGGGGAGCTATATAAAACTGATAATAAAATGTATGGTGATTGCTCACAAAATCACCACAGCCTAAAGTATGAATGTGGATGCTATAATTATTGTGACCACAGAAACGTGGCGACGCTGCTAGTTAAACTTCTTGTAGGCCTACGTTGAATACAAAATAAAAGAGGTTAATGCGCAGCTAACACACTTGCAGTCTTTGCTAATAACTATACACAATGTCCAAAAAAAAGCAAGGTAGCCTAACAACGTTAGGATTTACTTAAAGGCTGAAAGAGCCAGGCTAGCCAGATGTAGCCACTACATCTCATTTAGAAGACAAGTCAAAAGAAGCTGGAGATGAGTTTGACAATAATGTTAACACAAAAGAAGAAGAGGCTAATCACGCTGGACAACCCAGCTCTTGTTACACCTGCCTGAGAAGGGGCAGGGATGATGGTCAAGGTTGCTGCCAAGGGCTGCTGCTGGCTGGAGCAGTCAGCAATAGAGAGAATGGAAGGATTGCTGCCTGTGGCTGACAAGGATGGGATCCTTGGTTGCACTAGATGCAAAAAATTTATTCTTTTGGAAAAGGTGAGGTAAGGTGGTCTTTGCAAAAAGAGTGGTAAAGAAATATTTGCAAAGCACAATTGCAACTGTTATGCATTAATGTTGCATGAGAGTTGTTAACTATTATGTATTGGCATGCCTATGTTCTGTGGGAAAGCTGGCATCCTAATATTCCTTGATAACTGATACATATCCTTTTAGTCTAGAGGTAAAAGGTACTAACAAGAGTTGGAGACCGGATATAAAAGAACAATTTATTAACAAAATATCCACAATATATACACAACTCCAACAACTGAAACTTACGTAAACATAAAATATTAATCCACAACAAAATACAAAAGGATTAACTAAAGGTGTCCTGTTAAGGAATAAAGACAGTAGGGGAGTAGGGTCGCTGGGGCAGCTGCCTAAGCAGGGAAACCCAAACTTCCCTTTCCCCGGCCACATTCACCAGCTCATCCAGAGGGATCCCGAGGCGTTCCCAGGCCAGCCGAGAGATGTAGTCCATCCA
>JBAMHW010000001.1:26219274-26248543 GCA_037177495.1 Rhadinocentrus ornatus | reverse complement strand
AATGTGCTCTCTTCTGCCAGTTCCTGTTAGTAGTCTTGCTGCTGCGTTTTGCACAAGTTGGAGACTTTTCAGGGAGTGACAGAAGGTGGAAACTCCACATGCAGACTCAGTCAATCACAGAGAAGCGCTGGCACAGTTCTATTTGAATATCCTGAGGAGGGGGGGGGGCTCCACGTGCAGAATCTCAGCCAATCATAGAGGAGCGCTGGCACAGTAGCATTTGCATATTATTTTTTTTTTTAATTTTTTTTTTAATTTGCATATTCTTGACTACAATCCACCAAGCCTAGGGCCTGTAACGACAACACACCCCCCACCCTAAAAAAAAAAATAAATAAAAAAATAAAAAAATAAATAAAAAAGCTGCTTCCCCTAAGCCCACGATGTGGTTCACACACTGTGACATACATAGTACCTCTTTTCTTCAGTGTAGAGGATTGATCACCCACACTTTAGAAAGGGCATTTTAAATTTTGATTATTCAGGCAATGGAACAATTTTTCAGCTCACATAAATCCATTTTAAATCACTTCATGTAAAGAACTGTAATAGTATAATTTTTTGCCCATTCAGTCTTTCACAGAGTGGCATGATCTTATATCTAATCTGTTACTAACCTGCTGACAAGTAGCATAATTACAAAATGTGCCATCTGGTGCTTCCATCCATTGGGTGTAAGGGCTGTCATCAAATCCAAAATATTTCCAATTTTAAATACATTGTGCCATTACGCTATATGTATACCAAGTAGGCACTATGAAGCACACTTGTTAAAAAAATGTTTCTTTTAAAGTAAATATGTTAAATTTTTTATTTTAATGTTCTAATAAATAAAAACATTTTCGAGTTTTCTCTCCCACAGTAGCACATTTGACATCAAAGCCAACGACGTGTTTCTTTTTAAGTTGTTTTTTAGAAACCCTCCTCAACTCTGAACTCTCGTATCCTGAACTGACACCTCAACACAGCGCTCTCGCGTGGGCGGGACTTCCGGTTGAGCGCCCCGGAAGATTCGGATGCAAGTTTTTGTATTTCGTCTGTGCATTCATATGCTCGTTACTTTAAACGTGTTAATGTAATTTGGGTGCTTTTTCTACTCTGTAGTATTTCCAACAATGTTATCTTTAGACTTTCTAGACGATGTTCGTCGCATGAATAAGCGGCAGGTATGTATCGGAGTATTAGTTGCTTACTGTCTCTTTGTGTAGCAGTGCACCTCAGAGCTAACCGCAACTAGCTGCCGAGCGATTTTCAACATTTGCAGAATATCAGTTGTTAGCGAACCGCAAAGTGATCTGTTTTATGCACATTCGTCTTTTAAATGTCGTCTTTTATACGGCAGCGTGAATTACGTGTGTAAAGCTTGTGTAAACAGCAGTTCTCTTTACAATGTTGCTAGCTGCATCCCTCGTTTTATTACAGTAATGTCATTGCACCATTACTTTAATCTAACAACTAACTTCAGATGTTGTTACAAACACCCCCCCCCCCCAAAAAAAAAAACAAAACAACAACAAACAACTGTTATACAGTCACGCTTATGCTTAGAAAGATTTAGACGTTTGTGATTTTTCTTTTTCTTTTCCCCAGCTCTATTACCAGGTGCTGAACTTTGGTATGATTGTTTCCTCTGCGTTGATGATCTGGAAGGGTCTAATGGTTGTCACTGGTAGTGAGAGCCCCATTGTAGTTGTTCTCAGGTAAGCTTGTCACACGTTTTCGGTTTTGGTTTCTAATGTTCTGTTTTGAATGTTTAGCTAGTGAGAATTAGTGTTGTCAGCTGAATGGACTTCCCCAAGGTTACTAAGTTACTAATGGTGATGGGGAGTACCTCAAGAACCATCAGTGCCTCAATGGTTCTAGAGGTTCACATTTTCTCCCAGATGGCTTCAAAATAATGTTATGAACATAGTTTTAGTCACTTAAATATATATGCCACAAAGGATTATTCATAACAAATGTACTATAAAAGCTGCAGTCAGTCTAATGAATATTTAATTTTCCCATTAGTACATTAGTTTTATGAAGTTTGTTACAAGGTAACATTTTTTTATGCATTATATATTAATGCGACTTGCCAGTTAACCACCCCAGTGAGTGAAAATGTAAAAATAAAGGTTTTGTAAATTAAAGTGTCTTCTTTATAGACCCTCCTGTGGTAATGATAGTGATCTCACTTGAAAATCTAACATTAAAGGAGGAGAGCCATGCTATGACAAGCTTAATGTCTAGATCACCACTAGAGTCTTCATGTTAAAGCAGAGGTAGTCAATGTCGGGCCTCGAAAGCTGCAGTACAGTGTGGAGCAAAGATACATCTACAATCTTAAAAACACAATTCAGAACTATTCTGATTGTGTTAACACGCACAGCCTAACATAATTTGGCCTAGGAGGCAGTTTTTGAATAAAAGTGTCTTGTTTTAGGATTTTAATTAAGCAATTGGTCTAAAATATATAGCAAAATACTAAATCTCTGTTCCAATCTCATTTAAAAAATGTCCCAATTTTTCATGTTAAAATAAACATAATAATTTGGATGAGTAGAAATATTTATTTGAAGAGGGTTAAGCATTGTTCCATTAAATGCAATGTATAGCAAAATGTCTGTTTGTCATGTGTTGTTCTTATTCAGATGTAACTTATTATGTAGTTCCTATACCATTAGAGATGTTTGCTGAAGAATCAGATACCCTCATTTCACTGTCTGAGCCTTGCACGTTGTCTTGTCTCTAACTTAGTGCTTCCTCGGATTGCAGATGCTTTCCCTCTTTAATCTCTTCTCTGTTGTGGACTCCTACCACCACCTCCTCCTCCTGTCCCTCATCGCCTTGCCTTGCATTATCACACTGTCACATTTCTGTTGCTCTTCTTTCTCTCCATCTCCTCCATCAACTTTGCTCCGTTGTTTAGTCTGATTCATTCACCTTACTTTTGGTGAGAAAAAAAAAACAGATGCTTGCTTTCCTCATTATTTATGCAAGATTTGAAGTAACTTTACAGAGTTTTCTTTGACAAAATTTTAATCATATATCACTTTTCTGCTTTAGACAAACCTAACTTCCGACCTACCGAAACATTACATGTACAGGTAGCGAAATAACTTTCTTTTTTGTTAACTCAAAATCCGCATAACAACTATTAAAAGCTGTACTTATTATTTAATTTCTTAATATAATGTAGTTATTTAGTGTTGCCTCTTTCCTTCCGTGCTGCCGCCTTCTGCCCTTGTGGCCTCCTCGCCACTTCCCTCCTTTCAGTTTAAAAAAAAAAAGTTTCAGGTCACTGTTGCATTACCTTGTGCTGCATTCAGTGCAGTTGGACATCGGAGATTCACACTCGTGTGTATATATATATGTCAGAACTGCCATGATCATTTATTCCTTGAATTCAATGCTGCAGTTGGCGTGGCAGCAGGGTTGGTAAAGCTTTGATTTAGGGTGGCATTGCAGTAGAAAAATAATTATATATTATTTATAGACATCATATGTTAATTATATATTATTTTTCTGACGTTGCAGAAAGAAGCCAAGTTGCTTCTTTTGGGCTTTTTTTTTTTTATCAAGCTGGTCGCTTGTTTGTCTCGCAAGATCTGGCAACAGAGAAGGCGAGTTTGATGGAGGCAGCTCTTGTTTTTTGGTGATGTTCCTTGTTTGTCAGCCAGTATGTTGTCAGCCTAATGCTTCACCAGACACGGGTGCAGCTTTTTCTTTTTTTTTAGGGTCGTGAGACCCGAAAGTGTTGGTAACATCGCACAAGGAGGCTGCAGCAGTCAAAATTAATTCAACTCTTATATAACCTTTCTTGTTCATTTGGCTCAGGAACAGTGAACTCTTAAATTGGTGGGGATAACAGATCACACTCGCATATGTGCCAATTTCATGGTTTTGCATGTTTTTCAATTGATTCCACTTTCTGCGATTCTCATCTGTGTCATTCTTCTTTGCATGAGATGCTTAATGCACACAATATTTTATACAACTGTGTATCAGAGCCAATCAGAGATGAAGGGTCACCCCCTTTTCTCTGGCTTTAATGTGCTTTTTATCACAGTGTCATTTTTTGAGCTTGGGTAAAGAGGGAAGGAACTCAGAATACGCAAATAGACATTCAGAGAGATGAAAGTTCAACACCTAGACCTAGAAATGTAAGGCACACTGGTGTGAGCAAGAAAGAGTTAGTCGCACTACGCATATTTTTGCAGCTCCGGCAAGAGACAGGAAATGACAAAGCAAGAGACAAGCGTCAACATTGGACTGACTTACTGGCTGAAGACAGCTTAGTGAACCTTCTGGATGCCAAATTAGCCATCGTTAGGCAACAGTATGACAATCTGCCAAAGTTCAGTAGTGGGGCTTTAAGATCTGTACTTGACAGGCATCAGAGAAACCAAAAAAGGAAAAGAATTGAGAGAAATATTGTCCATTATAGACATTTATTTCTGATTTGTGTTCTTGTGATTTACCAATTTTAGCTAAAGATTGCTGATGTTGTGTTCACAGTACTGTAAAATGTCCTCACTTATTAGAGAAAACAAATTAGATGTGATTGTTTAATATAGAAGCATTAAAACAGGACGGAAAACAGAACCTGGTGCCCAAGGATCAGCCTACTGGGTTATTAGTCATATCACACACTGTATAAACAAAGTGAAGCTACATTTTATGGCGCCTGAAAGAGACATTGATGTGGGAGAAGGAGGGTAAATCAAGAGAGAAATGAAAGACAAACAATTAAATAAAAGAAGTAAAAGAATCCTTAAGGCGGATTCATACTGCATCCCCGCCGTAGGCGCTGCATAGCTCCTCAGAGGCCCAACTCGCACCTCTTCCAAACCTGAGGTGCACCCCTACTACGCAGATGGTTACGTGGATGTACTCCCTTATGATTGGTCAATTTGGAATGACGGGTTTCTGGATTTCTTGATCTTCTCACTGAATTTGCGTAGTAACTGATATTTTTTAAAAACAACACCCAATAGATTAAGTTGATGAGGCCGATCAAATTATTTTTCGTTTTCTTCCACAAGCTGATAAAGACACTGACCCATACTAGACTCAATTGTTGTTTTAAAAACAGAAAATACATACTGGAACTAAAGTGAACCATCAAAAGAACTCCGACCTGGTGAGTTTACTGGCCGATACCACCACGGCTGCAACCTTCAGATTAGGAAGATAAACTGCAACACAGCACCAAAACGATGTGCACCCCCTACGCTCACGTGCGAGAACAAACTCACCAGCGTCAGCGATGCTGCAACCGCGTGAGAATATATCCGCCTTTAGATTGCATCGTTACTGTTACGTCCCAACTTGTCTAGGGGTACTGGTTACAGTTACCCTGTACACTGGGCTGTATCTCAGTGCCTTGTCACCTCTGGTCTCAGTTTTGTATGCCAGTGTCCTGGCCACCTCATACTAACCGATAAATACAATACCTGTTAACAGTCTCACAAAGTTCTGGCCACACCACACATTTTACAGTTGCATCAGTGAAGTCCTGCTTTCTCACTCAGAAAAAAACGCAGTTTTAGCAGTGGGGTGTAGGGCTAAGGCACACAACTCAGTCTTTCTCTTCTGAATTTACCTTTTTTTTTACGTTAAATTGATTAGTAAAATTTTAAACATTTTAACAAAATATTAAACACGTTTAATGAATACTACAGCCTGCAAGTTGCATATATATTTGATCACCCAGTTTAATTCACACTTATTTTAAATGTAATGGGCTAAATTAACAAATAACTAAAAAAATTATCATCTCTAGTTAGACATAGGTATTGTGCATGTGTGTAAATGAGCTTGCACTTAAATTATACTACCAGTCAAGATTGGAAACGCTTTCCTATTAGATTTGATAGTAACGTGTGTTCAAACTGTTGGCTGGTAATATGTGTTATCAAGGAAATTATCTGTGAAGTTCATTTAGGTGTATATTGTACCTTTTTTGGACTGAAACAGCTGTAGTTCTTTTAGTTTTAAGTAATGCTATTCAAATAGATTTTCATGCTAATTCACTGGAAGATACTTGTTGTTCATCATATTTTGCACGTCTTTCTTTGTTTAATCTTTGCTTATCTTCTTATTTTCAGTGGGAGTATGGAGCCAGCTTTTCACAGAGGAGACCTTTTGTTTCTGACCAACCGGGTAGAGGATCCCATCAGAGTTGGAGAGATTGTTGTTTTCAGGATAGAAGGCAGAGAGATCCCAATAGTACACAGAGTACTAAAGATCCATGAAAAGTATGAATGCACACTTTAATAGAGAAGCTGATCATCATATTATTCTAGACTCCAATTTATGTCTATCAAGCCTGAATTTGTTTTTTATTACTGTGTATTCTTTTGTAAAACTATCTGAATTTATTTGGATGAACTTGGACGAAGGCTGTGTGATATTTCTTACCTATTTTGAGTCGTCATCCAGACACAAAATGTTAAAGAGAGGACTTGGTGTCCTTTATTGTCTGAATAAGATGCTGATACTTTATTCACAGGGAAAATGGAGACATCAAGTTCTTGACCAAAGGAGACAACAATGCAGTGGATGACAGAGGTCTGTACAAGCAGGGTCAACACTGGCTGGAGAAAAAAGATGTTGTGGGACGAGCAAGAGGGTAAGTATTTGGGTTTAAAACAATAACTAGTGATACCGATATCTTTAAAAATATTCCTGCAAATGTGTTTGTGTGTTGAGCTTTTTTTTATTTTTATTTATTTTTATTTTTTTTTTAAATGCACTATATTGGCCAAATGCCTACACATACTTGAAGGGAACATCACGTCTCTTGTTTATGGATAATCATACTATTTAGATTTTTCTTGTTGAGACTGCTCTGTGTTATAGAAAGAAAACAAAAAAACAGTTCTTCAAGTTTATAAGAAAACTACTTCAGCTTTTGTGTAAAACATTCAATTTTCTTTTAGGTGATATTTTTTAACAAAGCTGCTAACTGGAATTTGGAGGATCTTCATTGTTATTTCAGCAGCATTACTAAATCCTCAGGGAAAACACTGTGTGATAAATATGCCAGTGATTTGAAGGTAGTGCATGTGACCTTGGGTTGAGATAATACAAATGTCTGTCAATGTGGCACCAGTAAATGCTGTTTTAGGGACCACAGAAATGCAAAGTACAACGTAAAATGGCCTCTGCCACCACATCACCAAGTGGAAATGAACTAGACTTTTCCTTCAAGAGTTATCGGTTATTTAACGAATTAATGGATTTTATGAAGATGAAGCTAAATAATTGTTTTTAATTTTCTTGTTTTCTTAGTTTTTAGTTTCTTATTTCACTTTCCACAGACTTCACTGGTATGAAAATGTTGAAGAAAACTTAAGAAGCAAAGATTTTGCAGTCTATAGTCTCTCTGACACTGACCATTTTTAATGAAGTGTATAGCAAGTAATGTGTTGTCTGCATTTTAATCTGCAGAATATGTAGCCTACCCTAGAGGTCCTCAGTCCCAGTCCTTAGTGGTTGTGTGTCCTGCAGGTTGTAGAAGTATCCCTGCTGCAACACACCTGACTCCAATCAGTAGGTAATTAGCAGACAGGCTCTGCATGAGTCTGAATCAGGTGTGTTGCAGCTAGGAAACTTCTAAGACCTGCAGAACACAGGTCCTCGAGGACCAGGATTGAGGATCCCTGGCTGACCCCAATATATAACATTTTAATTCAATTTATAAAAAGTCCTGTAAGGCAGGGATGTCTACTTCCAGTCCTTGAGGGCAACTATCCTGCAGGTTTTAGATCAGTGGTGGGGATCCCTCGTCTTTGAGGGCCACAGCCCTGCAAGTTTTAGACTTTTCCCTGCTCAAACACACCTGATTAAAATCAAATGGATACAACAGCTCATCTCATATCCTGCACAGTGCCCCATTAATTTGTTTCGGGTGTGTGGGAGTAGGGTAACATCTAAAACTTGCAGGACAGCGACCAAGGTTTTCCACCTTTGTTTTAGACGTTTCCTTACGTAAACACACCTGATTTAAATTAATTTATCATTTACAGGCTTGTTCAAAACTTGACAAGCTTTTGGGGTTGTCCCATTTCCTTTGAATCCGGTGGGTTGGAGCAGGGAAACATCTAGAAATCTGCTGATTAGTGGCCCTTGAGGACCAGAGGTAGACATCCCTCCTGTAAGATATATTCCTCATAAGTTTAGCTGAAATCAGTTGATTCATTAATGGTATTTGTGGACCTTTTTTGTTGCAAACTTATTACACATCTGTAAGAACTCCTGTTTATCTCCAGGTTTGTGCCATATATCGGAATTGTCACCATTCTCATGAATGATTACCCCAAATTCAAAGTAAGTTGTTTGTTCCAATTAATAAGGCTTCACAAGATGAGCTTTAGCCTAAAAACTTCAGCATAGCATCTAATGTTTTTATCATGCGTTTTCATCCTGCAGTACGCTGTGCTCTTCATGCTGGGTCTCTTCGTGCTGGTCCATCGGGAGTGAGGTGTCCGAACCTTAGCATTTAAGAAGGATAAACTGCGTCCAGGAAACCTCAGTCATGTCTTTAAAAACAGAATTACTTTAGACTTTATCAAACCCAACTGGCTTTTTTGTACCATTTGTTTGAACATTTTATAGAAATGTGGATAGGATGTTTACATTGGAAAAATCCAAGCTTTAAGAATATTTTTCTGAGGAAATTTGGTTTGATTTAGTTTTGAAGTCAATCTTTAATCAGGATCCTCAGAATGTTAAACCACATTCTTAGAGATGAACTAAGTTTCTTTTTGTTTTTGTTTTTTATTTCCTGTTAAATTGTTTTCAATGATGTGTTAAGTACTTTGACTGCTGAAAATAAATATTAAATATGAAATCTGGTTACCATCCACTATGAATTAATTTAACTTGTTTTGTTGTGGCCCCTTTTCAACAATACCAGTCCAGCTTATTCTTAAAAACTGTTTCTGTTGACTATTTTGTCTAGTGAAAAGCAATATTGTTTCTGCAGATGTTTTTAAAAGAGCCTATGTGGGAAAAATGAGTTTTTGTATCTGTCACTGTTAAAAAGGAACTTGCATTAAAAAGGAACTTTTAAAGCATTTTTGTAATATGTCAAGCAATTTACTGTTTTACCCAGAATTTCCATCCATCCATATACACCAAATAATATTTTAAATAATTGTTTAAATGTTTTAGTCAACCATTTTCAATCATGTTTTTATTTAACATTATTCAAACCTGATTCTCCATCAAGCCATGTGTGAGTCCATCACCAGCTGCTGTTACATTTTAGTGAGTTCTGCCAGAAATAATTTGTCATCCACACATTTTGTGGCAAATTAAATTGTGTGAAGGCACATTTGGTCAAATTGCTGCAATGCCACTGGGGCACAGGTCCAAAGTGCTCAGAGAATAATGGGAAAATTCTGGCTGTTTTATACACCATCACATCAGTATGATATGGATCTATATAAATCCTATAAAATTCTCTTCATGCACATGAACTTTTGAAACCAACTGCATTTGCATACAGTCTTCGCTAGACCTTACCTCGTCTTTACTAAATAAGCTTTCCCAACTATCTGAGTAGTGGTCAGTTTCCCCTTAAAACTTTCATGCTAAGCACAAAGTCTTTAAATGGCATTTGAATCTACTGTTGTACCCGAGGTAATATCAAGCAACTGTCTCAGGTGCACTTACAAAGTTTACTGTAGCCAGCTACTCCTCTATAAATCATTTGTGTTGAATCTGGGATGCAAATATCCACTAATTTAAAGTGTTTCAGCTTGGTTCATTTAACCAATGAGCATGGGGAGTGTGATGCTGTGATGTTCTGACGGATTTCTAATTAGACTGACATTCAACTGTGCAGAATTTATGAAATCTCCATATGTGTGTTAATGTCAAAGGTTATTAAAAGAGCAAGACATGAGCCACAGCTCTTCTAAGATACTTCCAACTTTAGCACCCTGAAGTGAGGAAGAGGCCATCTGTCTTATCAGCTCTAAATTAGCAGAGAGAATCAGCAGGTTCTCTTGTCTTTAGAGAACTGATGATGATCACAGTAGCGCTGCAACAGGTCCAAATGTCACGTTGCTCATTGTAAGGGGCCAGACCTGGCCCTGGGAGCTGGAGGGGGGAGGGGGAGGAACCCGAGCTGGAAATTATTGCATGTTTTACTCTACAGAGGAGCATTACAACCCGCTGAGCCATTCCGTGGCTCCAATCATACACCAACAATGCATTGCCTTATTTAGTGTTTGTGAAGGGTTCATAGATTATACATTCTGGCATTTTGTGTAA
Source organism: Rhadinocentrus ornatus (assembly GCA_037177495.1). Taxonomy (NCBI): domain Eukaryota; kingdom Metazoa; phylum Chordata; class Actinopteri; order Atheriniformes; family Melanotaeniidae; genus Rhadinocentrus; species Rhadinocentrus ornatus. The sequence goes on along the minus strand of JBAMHW010000001.1, from coordinate 26,238,274 downwards.
ATAGCCTAAACTGTGAGATGAAATAGGACTGTGTGCAGTTTTAGGGAATTTTCCTTAAAGATATGGGGACTGAGACTGCTCCCCAATAAACTAATGAAATTTATGATTCAACTAACATTTGCAATTAGTAAAGCTATAAATGTAGATTTGATGCTTATGCGTTCTGCTCCCTAGTCTATGACTCAATTTATTTTATCTTTATTTTCAAAGCAAGCTAAATGAAAGGCACAGGCACCATAAACAGAGCCCACCCCGATCAGGAGAGCCTATAAAAGCAGGATGCGCCTGAGCGATCCACCACTCAGAGGAAACTTGGAAATTTGCACCCTGGAGGACAGTTCTACAGTCTTCGCTGAGATGAGAGGACTCACATTGAGTAATATTTGCCAATGTGGCGTGTTCACGTACCTTGTCTTGTTTTCTTACATGTCTTTGACCGCTGCAGTTAGTTTCGACCTGACTGAACTTAGGAATAAAGTTGCTAAAATCAAAGTGAATCCAAGAGGCAATCTTTGGGCAACAGGTGAGAAACGTCACCTCTTCTTCTTCTTCTTCTTCTTCTTCAAAAAAAAAAAAAATCTAAGTAGTTGACCAGTCTATTTTTATATACATTTTATGTTTGTGCGTATTTTTCTTCCCGATTTTATTAACCTAACCCATGTCCTTGAAGTTGTTTTTTTCCTCCAGTACTCAGCATTAATTGGCCTTTGCGTTGGTTTGGCAGGACATTTCATGGGGAAGAAGAGTGTGATGGATGCCCCCCTGCTGCCCTCACCTGAGGAGCAGGCTGTCGATGCGCTGGAAGTCAGCCTTCCCGCGGAGCACACCGCACTCGGGGAGCTTTTCCAAGAGTTTGTGCGGGTAGCGTTGCAAACACAGGTGGACACACAAGCGAGTCGATCGAAAAATCGGGTGAGGACCAGGCTGCCCCCTCAGAAAAGAAATAAATATTACACAAAATTCCAGAAAGAATCCATCTTTGGTTTTATTTAATGATTGTCACTTTTCGTTGCAGGAGGCGGACTTGTTGATGAAGATTTTAGAAAACTACATCCAAAGCAGAAAGTGACGCAGAGGATAATTATCTGGCTCGAATGAACACGGATTTAAGGTCATCAGGCCTCCATGGGTTAAAATAAACTAATCAGAAATATGCTATGGTCTCCTTCTCATTCTGAGTGTAATTTACTGCAACTATATTAACTGATGTTCTATTTTCCGTTGGCAACAGCGCTTTCCAGTTCATTCTTATGTATATATCGCTCATGGTGTTGTTGTTCTTTAGTTAGGCTGTTTATATGAAATAAAAATAATTCTTTGCCTTGTGTTGACTGTGATGTGATAACTTACAGCTACCACACCTGACTTGTGTTCTTTCTGCACCATCACATAGTGCAACAAGAAGCTCAGACTACATTGTGGCTCCAGCACTGGTTCTTTAATTGCTCACAAATGTCTTTGAATGACACCAGGGAATACACAGAGGACTTTGTTGAACCTGCTGACGTCTAGACGCCTCTTTAGTTTGACTCATTCTTTTCTTTAGCTTGGGCAGATCTCAGCAACATGCATCACTAAGGGGTCCAACATTATCTGTATATAGTACAGCCTGTAGCCAAAGTTGGTCTTTACACTGACTTTACTTAACTCACTATATATTTTTCTTTACAGTGCTTTGATATGAGCTATTATTTATATTTCCACCACAGATTGATTGTTCCTCATGAGCAAGGGTTTTTATGTTCACTTTATATTTTAAAGGTGTTTTAAATAACAATTATATAAATACAAATATAGGCAGCTTATATAAATCCCATTTCTTTACTTCCTGAGTGTTGTGATGTGAAATCAATATCTTTTGTACTCTTTTTTTCCATAAAGCGTGATCTGTACTCTTGATCAATAGGAGATGAGGAAAGTCAGCCCATACAGCTTCTTTGCCTTGGGCTAATATGTTGTAACAGGTAGACTATTTCAGTGTTTCTCCCACAAAGCCTCTGTCTGTTGCTTGATGTCATTTTAAGGTGTGGAATGTGCAACTTCTCTAAAATAGTGAGGAACAGTTAAAGTTAATGTTGAGAGTTGTGCAGGTTTGAATTATACCTCTATGAGTGGCAAAGAAAACTACATTTAAGACCACTCTCAATTGTGAGTGTGTATCTTTCTAAAATAAATAAATAAATCTAACAGTAGCCTTCAACAGTCTGGCTAAATTTCTCCATTTGGCTTGGAGTCTGTTGTTGTGGTGCTGCTAAATTAAATGGGAGGGGTTTCCATTGTGCTGACTTTTTACTGTCAGAAATGGGGTCATGATAATCCTTTAAAATAACTTGCAACACATAAATGTGCAATAAATTCTTTTATTCCAAGTTTTTTTTTTTAAAAAGACAAACAAATTTATCATTATGTCTTTATCATTTTATTGCTAAACAATAGCATGGAGATCTTGAAATTTTCAGGTGCAGAAGATTGTATGAAAGTAGGTTAGTAGGCAGGACAGTTGGACACAATTTAATAGATAAGATTAAAAATGATAATGTTGAAAATAAGTTCCTTTTTAACCCAAACACAATTTCTTTTGAACCCCTGAGGGACTGAGAGGTTCAGTTTAATATGTCTGTGCTCGCTGATTACTTTAAATTTGCATCTTTGCCCTTATAAATATTTTATTCTTTAATCTGCTTAGATTGATCTAGTAATCCTCCTTTCTGTTCAGTACACAAATGAACAGCTTTGTGTCTTTTATCAAATGAGAATCCAAACATGCCAAGTAAAAGGATCATCTTAAATTTCGGGAGAAGAAATATTATTCATGCAGAGACATATAGTGCAGCATATAGATTTTCTTCCAAAAGGACACGTACCTTCTGCTGAGATATAATTGAAATTATTAAAAAGGAAGTTTACTCTGGAACAAAATACCTTAAATGCAGCTGGAACTGATGGTCAAGTTCTAATTTACATAGCAGTGTAAGTACACCTTGCTAATACCAGGTTGGTCCCTCTTTTGCCTTCAAAGCTGATTTGATTCTTTGTTGTATAAATTTAACAAGGTGTTGGAGACGCTCCTGAAAAACTTAGTTCCATATTGATATGCTAGCATCACACATGCTGCAGATTTTGCAGCTGTATATCCATGAGAATCTCCTGTTCCACCACAACCAAAGCTGCTTTACCAGACTGCTATCTGGTGACTGTGGCCATTTAAAAAAAAGAAACTCATTGACATATTCAAGAAACCAGCTTGAGATGATTTTGGCTCAGTAAAATGGTGCATTATCCTGCTGGAAGCAGCCAACATAGTATGGGTACGCTGTGGTCAAAAAGGTATAGACATGGTAAGCAACAAAACTAGGCTTTGGTGTTAATGTATACTCAGTTTGTACTAAGGGGCCCAAATTGTGCCAAGTAAATATCCTCCACACCATTATTCCACCAAAAACAAGCTAAATCTTTGATTTAAATCAGGGTGGATCCATGCTTTTAGCTGTTTACACCAAATTCTGCCCCTACCATCTGAATGTCTCAACTGAAACTGAAACGGCCAAAGCTTTTCCAATCGTCTTTGTCCAATTTTGATGCTGTGTGAAAAGTAGCCTCACTTTCTTGTTCTAAGCTGACAAAAGTGGCACCCGGTGTGCCACACCGGCTGGCACACTGGTGGCACACAATATGTCGACAGTTTCGACATATTACATGTTCAGAGATAGTATTCTATAAACGTTGGATTTAAAATAAATATAATGATATTTTTCACACAAGATGATTATGGCCTGTTGTAAATTAAAAACCACAGACAAAGAAAGAAAAAAAAAGACTTTCTTTTAACATATATAATATTTTAAACCCTGTCAACACTCTATACAGTAATATGGGAGTACAGATGGTGTCACATTGCAGCAACAAACTATGGGAGCACAAGTGTTTGCTAATTGTTACTTCCACCAAAGCGAAGGTCATGTATGCGGCAGTATTGGTTCGTCTGTCTGTTAGCAACATAACTCAAAAGGTTATGGATGAATTTTGATTACATTTTTAGGAACACTCAGAAATGGAATAAGGAACAAGTGCTTAAATTTTAGAGGTGATCTGGATCGCCGCCTGGATCCAGGAATTGTTTGAAGGATTCTTTACTATGGGGAGAGAGGGATAATTTTGCCATTAGTGCTTCTAACTAACACTCTTTGAGTTCTTCTAGTTTATCATCTTTATCTCTGGAACTAGGTGTGATCATCCTGTTATGCTGGCTCTCTTTCTAAGTTGACATTCACTTATGTCGGCGTAAATAAGCCATTAGTTTCCATGTTGCATTAAGCAAAAATCTGTCAAATCGTATGAATTATCCTGACATTTTCACATGGGAGGTAAAATGTTGTGATACAAAATTTAAGGCATGTGTCTGTGTTTCTGAGACTTCAGCACTCCTGGTTTTCTGCCCCTGCATGTGTGCTTGTCTTCCTTTTTATTGGTCTGTTTTAGTAATGACTCAAACGATAGCCAGCAGGTAAACTTGATGCATAATTCACACTGAGAATATATGTTACGTCAATAGAAGTAGCGTCAGCTTCTTCTGAAGTTTGTATGTTGCACTCTAGTTTGGTTTTAACACCAAAAGCTGACAGAAACAAGTGTGGCAAAGTTTCACTCAATAAAACCAAAGCTTGGGGCACCAGTACAAGTCATTATTGATTGAGCACTACAACTTATTTTCAATTGGGTAATCCATCTTGAGCTCATAGGAAACACACAGATGGGACATGTGTCTCTTATTTTCATTTTAGCCACCATACTGTGGGTGCACCAACTATATATTTTTTTCCAGTCTCAGATTGAACATCTAAAAATTTAATGTAGCTAAAATAATAAGGATGATCATGTGTTTGTAGGGCTTTCTTACCTACTGCTTACACTTAATTTCCCTCTTACAAGTGTTAAACTAGCAATGATACACTGCCACCCTCTGGCCAAAAAATCTCAACTACAATGATTTTCCAGTCGAGGCTCTGCCTGCAGAGAGATTCAAAAGAGGAATTCTGCAGGAAAATTCACAGGCTAATAGCAAGTTTAAGTTAAAACTTTTGTGCAAAGTGACAAATCTTTATACACAGATCAGTTTTTCATACTTTGCTATGCTTTGTAATTCAATGCAGTAATATTGCAAATACATCCCCCACCCCCTTCTTTGTATGTAAATTGTTATAATAAAACCACATTTAAGCAACAGCTGAAGTAAATGACAATGTTCAGTAAACAAATCAGTCATTTATTCCAGGAGTTGATCAAGGGCATGCATTACGATTAATGACTCACAGGTTCCAACTTAGTTGTTTTTACATTTAAATGTTTGACACAACAATATTCACATCAGCAGCTGCATGAGCAGTTCAAACGCTCTGATGTCAAAGTGAAAAATCTCTTTAAAATCTAAGATAGGCTTTAAATGAAGGGGTCGAGCTAAAGAGAGATTGAACCCGGAGAATTTTGACATAGCTTTTCATGCAGGTGCTTGAAAGGTTGGGCAAAAGAGCACCATAGACTTATACAATGCTTTGTCTGTCATTCTAATACTCCAGTAGAAGTCTCACTACTCAGTCTAAGAAATATTAGGATATTTTATGTAAATACGTAATGTTATATTTTCATAGTAGTTTTGTTAATAGGCGGAAGTTAGGATCTGAGAAATGTGCAGCCTTGAACAGGAAGACAATTAGGCATGTGCCGGACAGTCGGCCTTAAAGGAGAAACAGTAAACATATTGAATAATTGTTACGTCCCCATTCTGACTGACGTGTTATTTACGGAGAATGACGTAAACAAAACATTAAGTGTGTAATGGAGTTGCAACAGTTGTTTTAAATAACCTCTATTAAAGCATTAGAATAAAGCCTACATGCACTATACACATACAAATGTAGCCTATAATATATTGTTTTGATGAGCTCTGTTTAATCGACGACAGCCGCAGTTTTGTTTTGACTGGTGATGTCACTGGAGCACGTGACCGTCTTTTTTTCTTTACGGTGATTTCATTGGTCGAGCCCGGGGGAATCTGCACGGTGGGGCAGAGCGAAGCCATTTTATTATTTTACCAGCAAAGGTGCAGGTGCACCGAAATTAGACAAAAAAAAAGATACAATAATAATAATAATACCTGTGTTCGTTTTTAGTTTTAGTGGTAAAATGGGACAGTGTGGCATCACGTCATCCAAAACCGTCTTGGTTTTTCTGAATCTCATATTTTGGGTAAGAAAGCGAAAGGTGTTTGAACAGTGTGCAGCATCCCAGCGAGGCCAGTGATGGAGAGCATTAGCATGCTAGCAGACTGCGCCAGAGATGCGCTGCAGTCTGCACTTTAGCATAGAAGAAATGGTGTATCTAATTGCCCCTGATGGGATTAATAAAGTTGTCTAAGTCTAAGTATTAGGCGGGGTATCCGCGTATTTAATGTAATATTTGTATTGTCAAGTGCAGCTTATTAATTTGAGAATCGACTGTTAGGGTAGCTATCTTCAAGGGGTTTTGTGTAGATGCCACTCACAGGTCATTGCAATGATGTAATGCTATAGCACCCAGGTAGCCTCAGCTCATTTTACCCCACAGCTTCATCTGGGCTACAAGGCATTATTATATTACAAGACCGACAGAGATTGGTTAAAATATGGAAATAAAAAGCAGTAAACTTCTTTATTTGTCTGCAATTATAATTATTACTGTTATTCACGTCAGGTTAGGTATGGTGAAATTTCTATGGCTCAGTCTCTCTGTGTGTCTGACTTGTGTGTCTCTGTCTCTTTCTGCAGGCTGCAGCTGGAATTTTATGCTACATTGGAGCTTATGTGTTCATCACATATGACGACTACGATCACTTCTTTCAAGATGTGTACACTTTGATTCCTGCTGTTGTAATCATAGCTGTCGGGACTCTTCTTTTCATCATTGGCTTGATTGGCTGCTGTGCAACAATACGTGAAAGCTCCTGTGGCTTGGCAACAGTGAGTGTTTACCTTGACTTTAAATAAGCAGAGTGCAAAGAGCATGAATATATATGCCATACTGTAAAGCACAGCTTACAGTTTTATTTTAAATCAGTGATCAGTACTGAAAAATACCTTTTTGCCTTTGTGATAATTCTCTTCTTATAATTCTGTTCTTATCAGACCGTAAAGAGTTTGCCAATCCTACTCCACTGCCATGCATGTTTTAGATGTTTCCCTTCATCTCCACACCTCACCCAAATTAATTTGACAGCACCAGGCTTCTGCAGATCTTGATGACAAGCTGAATAACGTCTATTGAAGCAGAGAAGCGAGTTGGGCAATAAATCCTGAGGAACAGAATTTGGAAAGACTTCCTTAAAGCTTCCCCTTTTAAAATAATTATAATGATAGGAAACAAAATCTGCTACTGCTGTGTAACAAAAAGTTTTCAGTACTGTAACCTATTGCTTTAGATTTCCAAGATAAATTTATTTCATATCTGAAGCGAAAGTGTTTTTGTCACAACTTTGTTTGTTCCTTTGGTTACTCATAAACGTGTTCTGGAAATGCATATTTCATTTGACTTGACTTCAGTAACACAGATTGAGGAAGTTAGACACACGTCACAGTATCTGATACACTTGAACCTTTGGCTAGTATTACCAGGGCCTTGTAGATTTTTCACCCAAATCACTAACCTCAGGACCAGCTTAACAAAACCCTGTACATGTTCATACTGGCACCTGAATAATGTTTTCATATGGTCTTTTAACACATTGTTAAAGGTAAAACAAATAAAAAAAATTATGCAACTCTTCAAATTAGAAATTTTAATTTCTGATGTTTATGTTTCTCTTCTTTAAAGTTTGCTGCAATTCTCCTGTTGGTGTTTGTGACGGAGTGTGTGGTGGTGGTGCTGGGCTACATATACAGGGCAAAGGTAAACACCAGTTCAGTGGCCTACATGTGTTTTAAGTCTTTAACTGGGGCAAAGATAGCATTTTCTTCTGTTGCAGGATAAAAAAGATGAACATTTGTTTGTGTTGTGTCTTCTAGTGTAGGATTACGCAAATTGGAGTGAGATGTACTTGATTCTCACTGTTTTTGTTTGAGGGTATGATAATTATGAGAAGAATTGCTACCTAAAGATAATGAATTCATATAGCTGTAAAGTTACAGTCAAATAACAGCAGCTGTTTATTTTTTGTAGGTAGAAGATGAAGTGAATCACTCAATCCAAAAGGTTTACAATGAATACAGCGGCACCAACACTGATGCTCCCAGCCGGGCTATTGACTATGTGCAGAAGCAGGTAAGGGGAAAACTATCATCTAAAATGCATTCTTTCATGGCTAAATTAGGTATTTATAGACATATTTTAGACTTTAACAGAAATTATTTATTTAAAATGTCAAATGTCGCGGGACTTTCTGTCATCATGCTTAGTTATTTTTCTCTTAGCTTCACTGCTGTGGTATTCACAACTACTCTGACTGGAGGAACACCCGCTGGTTTAAAGAATCCAAGAACAACAGTGTCCCAGTGAGCTGCTGTCAGCCCAGCATCAGCAACTGTACAGGCACTCTGATTCGACCAGGAGATCTCTACCAAGAGGTACGTGCACACAAAATGTAGCTGTAATATCTTTGTTGAGTCATAGACGCAGACCTGAGCTGTAAGATGTTTTCTGATCCTATTTTCTCTGTATCCTGTTTTATTAGGATTGTGTTTTTAGCTGTGAAACCCATGCATTTTCTTTTCTTTGTGTCCTAGGGCTGTGAAGCTCTTGTTGTAAAAAAATTAAAAGAGATCATGATGTACGTCATATGGGCCGCATTAACCTTTGCATCTATACAGGTAAGTATGACAAGGCTAAAAACTTAAGCAATGCAAAAGAAAAAAAATTACAAAATCTACTCGTAGTTAAAACACTTCTCTAGAAATTAACACAAAGGTAGTATTTTAGTAAATGTGCAGAGTATTAACGTTATGTTATTGTTTATTTATTTACTGGATCGTCCCTGATGTGCTGCCTCCCTGCATACTTAGCTGTAAAATCATTAAAAACAAGACTATCTTGCCTTTTGATCATAGTCACTTTGCTCCTAAATGAATTTGGCATGCCATCTGCTTGCAGATGCTGGGCATGCTCTGTGCCTGTGTGGTGCTGTGCAGGAGGAGCCACGATCCGGCGTACGAGCTGCTGGTCACAACCAACAGCTATGCATGAAGGATGCAGCCGGACAGCACGGCACTCAGAAAATCAACAAGAGCGTCACCGGACATGTTCACAGTAGATTTCATCTGTAGTTATATAAGCTCAAGCACACCTCGCACAACTCATGATAAAGTAGCGAACACTGACCATGTGGGTTTGGGGGGGGGAAGAACTTCAACAGGAAAACCAGTTATTTATTGACATGCTCTCTAAGCTATTGTTACTTTAAATGTTTTCTTTTTGTTACAATTTTCAATATAAATATAAAAGCCAAAATAGTTTTGTGGCTAATTGACATAAATCTTGCAGATGTTCTTTTTTTTTTTTTTTTTTTCCTTTTTCTTTTAAATGTGGTTTCATAAAATTTGTGTTCATCCCCGGTGAGGGTGATGATGATGACTAATTTGGATTTATGTATGAAAATATGTTTGGGAGTGTTTTATGGAATGTACTGCCTTGTGTGCAAGTTTGCACTATGATCGGGAGCTCTTGAGATGCTTCATCGATGTTTAGATGCATAAATTATGCTAAACAACATTAAACATGTTCACTTTTCCTAAAATCCTGGTTTGACCAGATTTTTGGAAAATCTTTTTTTTTTTAAATACAGATTTAAGCTTTTCATCTCAGTTGTTACAAAAATACAGTCAGTGTTTAAAAAACAAACTTCATTGAGTGAGAAGGAGAATAATGAAGAAAGTGAGTCCTTTTTATTTGTTTTATATGTTTAATGCAGCTCTGTATTTCTTTTTTTTCCTTGGAGCCATGTATGATAGAGATAATTCCTTATGTTCACAAATATTCAGGCTGTGAGAAATATACGTATTGTTTTGATGTGGATGTTCTCTGAATCAGGCTTCACCAGTGAGGCGTTGCCAATATCCAGTATATATTGTGAATCAACCTTTTAGTCTCCAGTGCCATTAGTAGGACTTATAATTGACTTTACCTGAAGACTTGTATGTGTAGATACAGTTTGTCAAAGGCATTTCAGTTTAGTTTGTTAGTTAGAAACCTGATGCAAAGAACTATTAACATGTTACTTTATACTTCGTTGTGAAATTGTACATCATTTTAATATTTTTGAACTGCTAATTTGATCCCATATATATTTAGCTAGTGCTGCAGATGCAATATTGTGTTTGACTTGCAGACAGAAGAAAAATAAACTCATACATTTCAACAGGACTTTTCTTCTGCAATTTCATCGTCATTGCAAAAACAACGGGTACATATTTCATTAGTCTCACCAATTATAAGTAAAATAAATATATACATTACACATTTGAACAAAAAGACATTTATTCTTTGAAGTGTGTTAAAATGATATATGTATATAAAGCTAAATGTAGCTCTCACAGACTCCAGCATGTTGCCTATCCAAAGGCAATATTGAGTATGCATTTGTGTAATCGTTGCAGTATTTATTTAATACAAATAGAAACTAAAACTATCTATCTACCTTCTCATATCTCAGTTAACATTGCTCACTTTTCTAAGCACATGCATTCTGTCACTTATGTCCTTCACTGGTGTAGTGATACCTTCTCTACCATTCCTCTAACATTTTTTTTTAACTATAAAAAGCCGTTATTTTCTTAATCAAGCTGGTGTTTCTTGTTATTTTGTCCTGGGAGACACCATGTACCATATTCTGGGTATCAAGAGTAAGAGTTAAGTGATGACACTGATACAAGCTAAAGGATTTAGTTAATTTCTGAAACGTGCTTACCTACCCTTCTGCTCATAAGTGAGCCTAGATTTTAATTTGAGTTTTCAAAATCTGCTGCTGAAATCAATCATAATTCCACAAAAATCGGACTTTTATCCACAAAAAAAAATTAAATAAATAAAATAAATAAAATCAAGTTTTAGGCTGCGGTGTGTTTGTGTTTATTCCGTTCTCATGTAAGGATTAATCTATTTTTTTTAAGGACATGCATGTTCTTATTATTATATTTGCACATGTACATAGATGTTCAAATTTTGCCCAGATAGTTTCCTGGCACCAATCCACTTAGTCCGTTCCTCTCCACTGTCCACCAGCCATCCTCTCCTTGTTGCAGCACTCGCACCACGTCCCCTCTGTTTATAGAAAGTTCATCTTCTTCCTGCTCAGTCAATGTAAAGATGTTACATGTCATCTAAATACCTGCATCATTATCTTCTGAATAAGTCAAGGTATCTGTCTTTTAAAAAATTGCTTTCTCTTAGTCATGTTTCAATGGGTGTGCAGAAGCTGCAATGACAGTGATTACCTGTGCTGTATATTCATAAAGCACAACATAAAACTGGCCATCGGCTGGTGGGGTGTCCAGTGGTGCTTCTTGCTGGAGGCCTGGTATGGGTGCATATCCACCATCTAACATCTCACCTAAGATAGTAGCCAAAGCAGAAATTACAAATACAAAATGCTTCACTTTAAAGTCATGTCTAAATAACAATTACCATAATCAAGCAGAATTTTACATGTGAATTAATGTTTACAGTAAAAAGATCTAGATGGAGCACATTCAAATCTAAAATGTTCACAGTATTTTCTAAAATACATTAGTACAGAACAGCCATTGTCTGAGATACTGTAAATTCAGATGTTTTCTATATTGAGACGTTAACATTAATCTAACAGAATGATTGCAGTACTCACATTCCCCAATAGATGACAGCGCTGATCGTGAGACTTTGGGACTGTCTGCTTTTATACTCAAAGAGCTTCTGAATAGTGGGTCAGAAGACCTGTGTGATTCAGATTCAAAGACATACAATGGCACATTCAAATAACTGCTTCATGTTTGTTTTTTTCCTTTTCTTTTGATGATTATGATAAAGTCAATCAGACTTCTGTGTCTTCCAGATTTCTCCTCATAATACTTGTGCCACACCTTCTTGCCATCCATTCTCCTGAAAAATTAGCTTGACCGTTGCTGGTCCTGACCACTGCACCCTGGTAGCTTACAAATACTATGGGCTCTGTGTGAAAAAAAAGAGAAGTTGCTCATTAGAGAAGTCAAGTATTGCTTCCTCTCTTTGTTTTAACTGGAAGAGTGCTGCTTTACTTAAACCGTAAATCCTTTTCTTTCTTCTTCGAATGCTACTTATATGATGCTTTTAACACCCACCTGGTGGCCTCGATCCCATGCTTTTCATCTTTATGAAACAGTTGTTGTCTGTGGTGATGTCACACCGTTCCAGAAGCTTCCTCACCTCCTCATAAAGCTGATTTTGAAAAAGAAATTATAATTGTGCAGTGCTTTGTGCAGTGTAACCATTTTAGCCAACTAAGCAAACACTTTAGAGGTTAGTCTTTCATTTTCGGTGTGGTTATGCTAAGAAAGGCTGACAAAGATAAAGCATGAAAGTTATTTTCTGTCCAAATATTTATGTTCACACAACAAACAAACTAATATAATGAACAACCACTGTGCTCTCGGACTATATATTAGCATGGAATAATTTTATGTTTTTGTTGTCCCAATGTAACAATACTTTTTGGTATCTTATATAATGAAAAATGTGATCTCACCTCATCATCTTTAACACACTGCATGGAGAAATGATTGCAGTGGTCCCATAGAGCACACCTGAGCATGCTGATGCGATCTTCTTCCAGTTGCTGGAACACCTGAAACAAATTTAAAGAAATACTTTTTAATAATGTAGTCTCTCTTGTTTTTGCTGGGGTTTTATTTATCTCTGAAGTCCGGAATGACATCACAACTAAGTTGAAGTTAAAAAGCAAGAAGGATTTGATCAGTGTTGTGTTTACTGACCTGGCTACTCAATAACATCAGCTGTTACAATGCAGTTCTCTTGTATTGAATTTGTTTAAAGATCAAACAATGTGTCATGTACCTCTGATTTACTAATATACACATTGGCAGTAACAGACTGATAGTTTGCTACTGCAGCTAACTTGTCATGTACGGGGGAGCCATGAAGATTTTATTTTTAGGGTTATTAATCTTCCACCTATTTTTTAATATAGAAAACCCTACATACGACACTTATTTTTATGACTGGAAACTCAGAAATTCCTACTTTTGTAAACACACAATTCACAATAGTAGCCAGAAGTGTTTTTAGTCCCAAAGTTTGTAAATTTGCCTTATCTGAAAAAAGTCAGTATCAGTGAGTCAACAGGGGGCCAACCAGGTTTCAGCACAAGTTAGTGACCCCTGGATCTGCCCATGATATAGTCAGCACTGACAAGATGACATCCCAGTTGTATGCTGCCATGTAAAACTGTTAAATAGGATTTATCTGCTCACTAAGTTTCTGCATGATTGCTAAAACGTTGTATTTCTGTCTGTTTCTCTAAAGTCCAAAGTGGTCATAAGTAGATGAGTTGTTTCCTGTTAGAGGTTTGGGTTTGAGGTTAAATCTTTCGGGTTGGAAGCGTCAGTTCAAGGTTGTGTTTTTGTTAGAACAGCTAACATGAATTTGTTGTCCGCAATACCTCACATGTGCTTTTGTGTGTTTCCTCCCAGTCTTGCCGAACAGTGTCTAGTTGATCAATGTTGTTCAAATACAGCTTTTCTGTGAGAGGACAGAGTATCACTGTCAATAGTTGTGAAAAAAAAAACAGCAATGGGAAAAAAAACAACAAAAAAACCCCCAAAGATCACACTATGTCCTGTGCCCTTTAAGATTTGTTGTGAAAAAGTATTCTCCAAACAAAAAGTTAAAAACAAGGCATGAATACAGCAAACTACAAATGTCTGGAGGATAAACATAAAAAACTTTCAGGGGATACCTGCTTCATTGGCTGCTTGTCTGCATTGTTTGATCCTGTGATGTACCTGTGAAACAGATATTAACAAAGAGATTGGCTAAAGAAACTAAAATATAATTACCTCTGTCCTGTGATTAAATGTACCTTTAAAAAGTTGAAGTCATGTCAGCATATTAAAATATTTAGGTAGCTGTTTCACAATAGCAAGGAAGAAATCCCTCTATTGCTGTTGCCTTTCTTTCAGCTAGAGATGCAGTATATCAACAGAAGTGACATGTGGGGGCATAGTTTGAAAGTTTATATTTTAATTTAATCTGAATGGTGGGGTAATCAAAATTTAAAGTTATTCTATATGCAATCTCATGTGTTACTGATAAACCGCTGCCAGTCTTGAGAAGGACATTCATGAAAGTGAGATTTTCAAGAAGAGTCCCTTCCTGGTGAATGAAATGTTAAATACAATAATAAATGCTAAATACACGGGAGCATTTCCTTCTTAGCGAGCTAACTCATTCAGCATATTTACAGTACCTTCTCGGGGTTTTTGGGTGGAGTGCCTGCTTTTTCAGCTCCCTGCTCTGCTTCCTCAGCCTCTTTGCACTTCACCTCGTAGATCTTCTTAGACTAGAAAGCACAGACCACAGGTTCATTCAAAGAACACATACAATCAAGTTCTGCTTTGTTCTGAATGCAACCCAAATTTATTATTTTTTATACTTGTGCCAGAAGAATTCCTTACTTGAGTTTTTTTTAGTTTGATCAACATGTATCTCTGTCTTTTCATGTTGACAAAATGATTTTAGTGCAATTTAACTCATTCCTACACTGAGAAATCATACCAACATCTTACCTCCAAAGTCTTCTTGAAGAAAGAAACCTTTTTCTTTTGAACTTTTTCCATGATGCTTTCAAACTACAGAGAAAAATATATATATATATATAAATAGAAGAATTGGCATGATAATATTAGAGATTCTGAAATAATATTCTCACCTTCATATCATCTCACCTTTACTAATGACTTAAAACAGTTTAGAAACTGCGTAGGTGTGTGTTATAGTACTAAGCTTGTGCAAAGTTTAAATCAGTAACAGAAAGTACCAAACTGCTATCTGACTATTATTCAATTATTGTTTGAGTTGCAAGGTTATACCAAGATACCTCTTGATATTTTCTTTAAAGTATCCACTCTGAATTTGTTTATTGCTTAATAGATCAGTTGCTAAGCAATACAGATTACTCAGTACCTTCTTCCTCTGCTCTTTCTGACGTTCTCTGAAAGTCTCAATCTTTTTCACCTCCTCTTTCAAAATATCAGATAATTGGATGTGAAAGTTCCCAATGTTCTCAATTTCTGCAACCAAAACGTTCCAAACATCAAAAAATATCATTTCACACTTCAACGCAACTTTGGTTTAATCTTTTCTGCAGAGCAAATACACTTACGGGCTTTTAATTGTTCAAAGGATGCTCTCAAGGTGCTGAAAAAACAAAGCAAAAAAAACAAACAAAAAACAGAGCCAAGATCAGATATATTTCAGGGACCTTTTTAAAACTCTTCTTACATTCACACCTAACACTTGCGATGTTAAATGCACGCAGAGCTTTTGTGCTTAGTGACCATGCAGCTAAACCAGAGACCAGAGATGCATGGATAAGAACAAGCTGTGGTTTTAATTGTGTTACTAGATAATGATTTAAAATCTGAACTTAACTCTGTTAATGTAAAAAAAAAAAGAGAGAGCTCTTTTTTCTTTAATCTAAATTGTTTTATTTACAGTTAGATCAATGTCTTTTACAGTTGCTGGTGACAGTCAATTAACTACAGACCTACTGAGACACACGCGTACACACATGCAGACACACAAATGTGTGTTTCCTCTACAAAACATAAGTCAGAGGTGAAGCTGTGGTTTGGGTTTTCACGGTATTGGTTGGTTTCAGTTTTAAAAGTGTCTTAAATAAATAAGTGTTAATATAATTGACTTTAGTTCTTCACTGCATCTGTAGTCTTGTCCTTATAGCTGCAAACTATGCAGTGATGTTTTTTTTTTTACCTGATCTCCAAGTTTCCTCCAGCTTTGCGAGCAATGGTCATCAGTTCTTTTCCATACTTCTCCTCTGCTGAGGCCCTGTGCAATATTAAGAGACACATGCAACTATGGATTATAGAATTTGTATTTTCTGTTTAAAAGTTACCATACAGCATGTTACTGTCATAGCATGAACACATTAGACGCATCTGCTCTTTTTCTTTTGCATGTCACTGTTTTTATGCTTTACCTTGTTGCCACTGAGGTTTTAGAAATTTTGCCCTTTGCACAAAGAAACACTTTAAGCTGGAACATTATTAGCAGTCACAGTTAAAAAAAAATAACCAGGAAACTCTTTCTGCAAACATCTCATCTGATATATGTTTCTATTGTAGTGATTTGAAAATACAACTATATTCATCTCAAACGATTGAATAATGCAGTTAAAAAATAAATCCACTAACCACAATTCTCTACAAAGTAAGTAATTCTGTGTTGCTGTTGCTGGATAAAATATGTTTATATTAGATTTATTATTTTGTGCCATCATTAAACAAAGAAATCATGGCTGAGTTGCTTTGATAATTAACTAACGTCACTATTTTCATTGTTTGCTTGGGTTTCAGTTACTAAAGTACAACCTCATCCTCAAAAGTTCTTCCACATCTTTGCACATTTGCCTCCCCTCTCGTAACCTCTGGATCACAGCGTCATAGCCGGCATGACAGGTAAAATCAGACCCCTGCATTAAGAAAACATAGAAAATCCATAAAGAAATGCTACAACAACAGAACAGCTTAACAACTATTACAACATATCCTTGCGTTGATCTTGAAGTCACTGCGGATTAGAAATGCAGAACTAACACTTGGACTTCACAAAAATAGCTGATTATGACAAGGTAGTGTAGTCAGTACTTCTTCAAAGTTTTTTTAAACCGTGACACTTGAATGTATCATAACTGTACCACTATCTATACTGATTTAAACTGTCTTAAAATACAGTTGACATTATTTGATATCAATATAATTCCTAAACTTTAAACTGTGCTCTACGCAGGGTTTCTCAATCCATGTTCCCAGGACCCACTGCCCTGCATGTCTTAGAAATGTTGTATTCCACCGGATTCAGATTATTGAAACTTCCTCATCAAGTTCTTTGCAAGCTTGTTAACAAGACATTCATTTCATTCTGGCGTGTTGAAGTAGAGTTATCTCTCAAACAAGCAGGGCAGTGGGTCCTGAGGACCAGGATTGAGAGCACTGCTCCACAGTATATAGCGATGGCAGGAGCACATGCATTTTACTTCTTAAAATATTTTGCAAACTATTGCTTATGTTTTCACTTCAGCATTTACACTTACAAGAGAACCAAAAGTAAATTATGCAAACACCTTTTCAGTTTTTGGTATGTACAACTTTATCAAGACAGGAGGCCACAAAAACAGACTTACCCAGAAGGCATCTTTAAACATCAAAGAGGACATCTCAATTGTTACTTCCTGAGTTTGGCCTTCACTTACAGGACTTGAGAGAGAAGCAAGCTGATGAAGGTTGTCCAACGTTTAGTTGAGTAAAGTGTGTTTAAACCCTTGAGTGGCCCAAATGTCGGTGAGTCATTCTGAATGAGGAAGAGCTTCTGTCCCATGATGTCATCAGTGGCCCAGCCCTCTAAATAAGACAGCAAGAGACAGGAACTTCTATTATGTGGGTGATGATACTGCATGTGTTTTGTAAGAGCTTTTAAGCACTTTTTGGCATATATATGCACAATAATGTGTGTGTTTAATAATCTTAGTTTGTTTCCAGCTCGCTTAGTGAAAGACACACTGGTATACAGTACGGTTTCAGTGATACTAAACCTGCTGTTAGTAAAAATGTATCTAATGGCTGACAGTCAACTGCTATCCACTTATTCATTTTTCATAATTTTCATCTACCTTGAAATATACCAAAACGACCAAAATCTGAAAGACCATAATGCGGGTGCTGTATAATTATAATTTTCTGTTGTTGGGTGCTTTAGTTTTAGAATCTTACTTCAACACCAACTTCATATAAAACTTGGATAATTTATGCAATGCAACTCTGCAACTTAGATCAGTGATTAAAAGCAAACTTACTGTAAATTAAATCAGCTTGGAAAGATTGAGATGATTTGAAAAATCCTGAAGCATCTTATCAGACTGGATAATACCTGACTTTTGATCTGTTGATATCAGCTCATTACTGTTTGCTTCTTGGATTTTGGCCAAATTAACAACAATCTCCCACAAATCTCATGATGTTACAACCTAAAAAATTTCACTTGAGGCTACACTTATAATGATCTTATTTTAATTAAGTTACGATAATGTCTTGTCAGTTTGTAGTAGCTTTCTTATGTTGTAAAGGGGTGATTTAGAAAAGGCTAATTATATTACATTATTACAAATATAATATGATCTTCATGATTGAGAATTAAATCCCTTCACGTTTTAAAAGCCATCCCCTTTTTTGTATTTCCTATAATGTCCACCAGAGGGAGACATAATCCTTTGTAAAACGTGAAACCCTGTAACATCACATTATATTGAGATGAAACCCACCTATTGCATAGAATCAACAGTTATTAAATCTCTAAGGGTGGGGTGGGGGGGTTGACATAAAATCCCAAATCTCTCTGTCTAGCTGAGCTGAATACAAATCTGTGCCTCGGGCATCTCTCAGGGAAGACACAGAGACACATGAACGAGCACATTGAAGCTTATTATTGATTTTCAAAGTGAGGAGAAAGACTGTGGTGTCTCTCACCAGTCGCTCAATGAGATGTGTGAAAATCTTTGGCCCTCTCATGAAGCTGGGGGATCATTCTGTCACACACCTAACAACATGTTAAAGGGACAGTACAAATCAATACAGCCAACTGAGAATAATGGCACTTGGTCTGCTTAAGTTTTTTTTGTTTGTTTTATGGTTATGTACTTCTCTGGAAAATAAAACACAGTAATTTTGCATATATTGTGCTAATATGACAAATGTTTTATTGATTATTTGACTAT
>JBAMHW010000001.1:26202244-26218686 GCA_037177495.1 Rhadinocentrus ornatus | reverse complement strand
ACACACACACACACACACACACACACACACACACACACACACACACACACACACACACACACACACACACACATGTATAGACACACTCACCCTACCCTTCTCTCACTCGTTTTCAGTCTCTCTCTCTCACACTCCCCGGAGTGGCAGTTATTGAACTGTGACAAACGAGCCGTGTCAGACCAGCCCCCTTACCTGGGGGATTGGCTAAATGACCTTTCCATTACCCAACCACTGCTGTATTCCCCCTCCACAGATAGAGTTACCCGTGCAGCCACGCAGCCCATTTGCCAAGACCAGTGTCACTGTTGCTACCATTTGCCACTACATCCTACCCTCCATGCAGTCGTATGCAGATGCTTTTGTATTTTTCTTTTATTTCATGTTACTTTATTTATTTTCAAGCTAGCTAATATTCGGTCAGAGAACACGCAGTATTTCAATTGATCTTCTCCATATTCGACTCAGTGGTATGACTCCGGGCGGTGTGTGCGAGCTTGTGGCTGGTTGTTTGGGTTTGCGCATAAGTGCGAGGTATCTCTGCCTCTCTATGTGCGTGTGCAGACCTCTAGTCTGCAGAGTGTGTGACTTAACTGGTTTTCACACATTTTCCTTCCTTCATTCTTGCTAATCCCCTGTTGACCATTGGCACCAGCCCTGAATCTCACCAGATACTTTGGGGAACAAGTCTGAGAAGATAAAGAGGTGGGGGTAAGAGGAGTGGAGTGGAAAGGTTAGGAGAGAATGAGGATTAGAGTGGGAGAGAGAGAAACAGAGGACGGTGGGCAAAGAAGATGTGTAGGGTGGTGTAATTGATGGAGAAGTTAAAATCTATTAAAAGAGAGATTTTAAATTGAAAAAGACAGAGCACAGTGTTTGGTTGCGTGCTGGATCGGAGTGCAATAAAGTAAATCCTTGGCCACATTAGTGGGAACCTGTTAGGAAGCTGACAGATGGAGCACTAATGATGTGTAGGCACAAGGGCAGGGCCTGTAGTTGCGAGTGAGACAATCTGTAGTGCTTGTCATAATATAGCTGAAGACCAACAGCTGAAGGAGGTTGAGGAGGAGAGGAAAGAGAATCACACTAACACTAGTGAGTGAGTTGGGGCCTTTCTCATGTTTGATCTATGCCTGGCTTTGAATGAAACATTTATTAGCTGCTTTAATCCTCAGTGCTGTGGCAAAGAACTCTGGCCTTAATCAATTTGATCCTCATGTGTCTGTTATTCCCTGATGTGCTTCTCTGGACACCGGGGTAATGCCGCATGGGAACACATGCGATCACACATGGCTGGTATCCATGTTTGTATGGATTTTTTTTTCTTTGTATAAATATTTGATTAGCACTAATGTCACATAATGTGATCATGACTATTTTTCTGTTCCTTTGATGACTTTGAAATGTAGATGGCTGCTAATGTGAGTACGCAGATTATAATTATTTTTGATTTGTGAAAAGGACGTCAGCACATGCTGGAATAACAACTGTGTGTTGTCCTGCAACTGTGTTGAGACACCTGAGTTGTGTACTGGTGCTGACCCTTATAAAAGGGTTGCGTGCCACATGACATTCCCCCTTCATCCTTTTTTTCTCTAGGTACTCTGAGCAGACCACATTTAGGGATTACCCTTATACACCCAAAAACCAGAGCATGCTTTTCTATTGCTCTTTTTTCCTGCACCTCCTGACCATTTTCCTCTCACCTCAGTTTTCCCACCTTCACTTTACTCCTGATGTCATCATCTACCCTTCTCCTCTCACCTTCCTCACATTCCTCTCTTCTTTCTCACTCCCCCTGCTCATCACACTATCTCTCTCCAGTCTTTACATGTTTCTCATCCTGCTGCTCTCTCCAGACCTGGCCTTTTATCACCCCGTGCTGCTTGTTTGTGCGTGCAGATGTGTGTGCTTGCACATACCTGTAGGTGTGCTTCTACAGTATGTGTTAGCACTGTGAGCCCAAGTCTGTCCATGTGTGTGTTGTAAAGCCAGGGAGGGAAGACTGCTAATTTGCTAAGTGGTTTCATCCATCTGACACAGGACAGAGATTCTGCTTGGCTTCACTCCTCTGATCTGGGCCACAAGGGGAGTCAGAGTCTGCTCAGATGGGGGCCAATACATTCAAGCTGCTCCGTGTGGACCACCTCCTTTTTTTGGGTAGCTATTTTGTGACTTCAAAGAGTACAAATGGATTTTTTTAGAATATAGCTGTGTGTGGGGAGCGTGCATGTATACATGTCTGCGTAGAGGAAGATAATGGATTGTGTGTGTGTGTGCCTGACCACACTCCCATTTGTTTGTGTTTGTAAGGTTTAAAGGGCTATAAAGAGAAAAGCAGCCTGTTATTTGACAAACTGATAAAAGGTATAAGGTTTGTTGTCTTTGGCTTTGAGTGTGTATGCTCCACTTTAAATTATTGACCTCTGTCTCACTCATTTAAATTGTTTCACAAGATAATTTGGGATATTTTAATGCTCAACCCCAGTTTTGATGGGTCTGTCCAAAGTGGAAAGCCTGTCAAATAAATAAACAAACAAATAAATAAATAAAAACATCTTAATTTAAGCTAGATCTGTATTGCAGATATTTACACTGCATCAATTCTGCCTCAGACAGGTACTGGGTTTGTCTAACAGTGTCTTTATTGCCTCACAGGATAGGCTGTTTTTGAATGCACCACATTGTTGCAGGAGGTTTTGCTGTTGAGAAAATATGAACAGTCTGATGCAAAAGTGTTGCAGTGTGTCGCTCAAACCATAGTCAATCTATTTTTTGGTTTTGAATCCTTTTGATGTTGAGAATTCTGCTCTTCTAGTGACACTGTTCCACTAGCCTTTAGCTTTAGCTCACCTAAACACTACCAATGTTTACATGGACTAATATTTCTTATTGTCTATATATATATATATATATATAAAACAAAGATTGTGAAAAGATTCTGTTAAGACATTCAGCAGTCCCTAACTCATTGAAAGTCTCCAACAAAACTGCCCACCGTCACTTTTATAGTTTAAGCCCTGTTCCCCTTTGGAAACTGATTGTGCTACCTTACCCCCGCTTGTTTTTAGTGATGTGGAGAAAGAACATACTCATTCCTATCAGAAAGTAATGACCAGATTAATTTTAAACCTGAATTCTGATCATTATGATCTGATGGAAGTGTTTACATGAGACATTTTTATTCTTATCAAACCAATAAACCAAATAGTTGTTCAAACTTGAACAGCTTATGACTTCTCAACCCCAAATCAAAACTTAAAGACACCGTCTTGCAAACCTGTAAAAGTGGATGGGTAGTGCACATTTGGAACAGCAGATGGGGCTGTTGAGTTTTCCGATTCACAGGTTAAGTTTGGTGTCCCACGCATCCCCTTTTGTTGCTTCCGTTTTTTGTTCTGTCACATTGCTCATGGTGAGGCCTTCTTCTCTGCTTGTCCACTACACAAGAGGAAGACTGACAGCCCAGTGTAAACAGAGCTACTGCTCATGGAGAACACTGCTAGGAATCAGAGCTCTTAAAACACACATTCACAGAAATTAAACATGCACTCATGAGTCTCTTCCATAGAGGCATTTTAACCTTCACCTCAGCAATAACATCTCAGAAAATTATTGCTTTTTCCGTCTTTCATGTCTTTAATAAATACTGCATTTGGAGTTTGTTTTACAGCCCCCTTCATTAATGTCTGATTTTCTCTCGACTTCTTTCCCCAGCTAAATAACCCCCAAAGTTTTTTTGTGAGCTATATTATAAAATTATAATAGTTTCAAACATTTTAGTGTTTAATCCAGTCCTGTAAATACTTTACAATCCCGCATAACTTAATGGACATCACTGAAGGTCGGACTTTGTGAAATTGGTGCATTTCACTCAGTTTTTCTGCGTATATTTTTACTCGTCTGATAAAAGCGGAATGCCTTTATAGTAATAATATGACTGCACAGATGAATGGCCTCTTTAAGAGCTTTGTCAGCAACTTTGTGTGACAGTTTGTCTTTGAGGTTGTGTTGCAGTGTAGCGTTTGTTGATGGTGGTCCATCAGACTCTTTATTTTAGTGGTAAAAAGGAGGACAGCACAGGTTGCATTTTACAGTATTGTCGCAGGTTGAGATAGAGGCAGTTGATTAGCTGGTATTCAGAGTTTTTTTAAATTGCACTCCACATCAGTCTTTGGCATAATGTTATCTTTTACCCAGTTTTTTAAGCAAGCAAATCAAACTAAAAATCTAATACAATAAGTGATATATGTATGACCGGATGCTATGGTTTGGTTTATATATTTACAAATTAGTAGAGACAAATGGAATTAGACAGATCTTGGGTAATCACCAAAAAAACAAATATAAAGCTACTATGTTGTACAGTTATTGTTATATTTATTTCCATCATAGCCATTTTTACACTTGAGCTGCACTTAAAAAGAAAAAAAATGTGAATAACAGTCTGCTTAAATGGTCAAAATGTAACATCACTCTAGACTTGGGTATTCTTGGATCAAGGTCATAAGATTTCAATGCATTTTTTTCAGACAGCAGTTATAGCAATATTATAAATCCTGAAGAAACACACACACACACACACACACACACACACACACACACACACGCACACACACACAAATACACACAAATAATTTTAAAAGGTATTTTTGTGTGTTTTAAAGCCAACTCAGAAGGTGCAAGGTAATTTACCTTTAGGTATAAATGAATGCTGGTGAGCAGTCCCTTTACCAACAAAGTAAACTTTAACGGCTTTGTGTGATCTTCCATGTTTAGTATATCTCCTCAGAACACTAAGGGAAAAATCAAATATCTGATAAATGTTTTTTTATTTCCGCACAATGAATTACTGTTAGCATGAATGTGGCTCCATCCAGGCGTGTTTGTTTATGCAGGCAGGCAGGCCCAGGTATCGCAGTTACAGTGGTGTTATGCGGTGGTGTGCATGATTATCGACCAGCGTGTCATGCAGGATAAGGCCCAGTGTGCCTCTGTTGACTGCTTTGTGGTCAGCACTGCAGGGAGCAGGATTGTGGTTAGCCTGCAGACAGCCAAGGCTGTGTAAGAAGATCAGCTGTGTGAGTGAGAGTGTGTGTGTTTGTCTTTCACAGCTGTCCTGTTCTCTCCCTATTGTTTTCATAATTTGTATGTCTGACTTTGAATCATGTTTTTCATTGTCTAACTCAAATTTGTCTTTTTACCTCATCTTCTGCTATTGTTCTCTTCCTTGCCACACCACTTACATTCACAGCTAAAACAAACATGCACTTTCACTATGAAGCATTTGGAAATTGCCCAAGGCTTCAAACAAGCCACTAGCACTAATGGCCCTGCTGAGTGAGAGTCATTACTGCGTTTTAGCCATTCACCTTCCGGCATGAATGACTCAGCATTCACAGATAAAATATAATATATATTTATCTTGTTCGTCTTCCTTCCATTTCCTGTTTGTCTGTCTTATTTCCCTATTTATTTAGCCCATTTTCTCTCTCTTCTTTCCACTCATCTGCACAGATGTAGCTGCAGATGTGTATGGGAACTGGACCCTGTGGCTGGAGTTAATGGATGGCTCTCATAAATTGCCAGCACTCTGCACAGAAGAGGCAGGGATGTAGTCTTTGCCATGCTCTGATTCTTTCCAGTCTGGATGAGAGCACCATTCCGAAGAGCTTCATCAATTCTTCATGCGGCCAAGTGCTAAACACAAACAATATCTGACGGAGTTTTGCCACAGGCATGCTCCGAGCACCCTAAACCTCCTCTATCACTGTCCCTTCTCAGTATGTTTTGCAAGCTTGAGCAGTTTCACTACACTTGTGGTGGAAGGGGGACATCTTTTTAAACATCAAGTCAATTGTTTGATACAATGTATAATAACTGGATTGTGCTGGATTCTTGTCATGACAGTCTGAGGCTGTTCATTGTTTTGTTAGTGTTATAACACTTTAGCATTAAGCTCATTTATCCTGTGATTTCAAAATTAACAGTTAACTAAAAAGTCAAATTTACAAGAGACAACCATTTCCATGGAAGTATTTGACTAGCAATATAAAGTGACAAAATTTTTTATTCTAGAAGTTTGTAGATTAAAGGATGGACAGTTCACTCACAGCAGTGAATAAATCAGACTGGATGGTAACATTATGCATCATTTATTTTTTCTTCCACTGACACACTTACAATTTAATCTGTAAATAACATTATCTTTATTATACACCACAATATAATGAACCTTTTATTTTAAGTTAATCTTAAAACATCAGCAAACATGTCAGGATTAGCTCATATGTTTCTATCCTATCTTCCACATCATGATTAATGAATTTGTTTGAATAACACAAAGACCTCTTTAACCTGGAGTACGCATACCTAATTAGTTTTTATCAAAACTGTCTCTTACCTTGTCTTGATTTATGCCACCTTATATATTAAAGGACACAAGGCACATCACACTGTCTTGTCAATGGATGCTATTTGCTTAATTTGTTGCAAAACACATCAGGGCCTGACTCATGAAAGTCATTCATATTCCCTCCCAGTAAAGGATAACTTCTGCCTGCTCCTTGTTTTAATGGGGCAGAAAGTCTCATAAACAACATTGCTATTACTTAAACTAATAACAAATATCAACATTCCAACAGCTGTCTCATCATGAGCGATAGTAACAATATTGATTTTAAGTCTTCTGTGGTGATTTCACTCATCTGTTAGCAATGCTGATGGCTGATGATAAGAAGTGCGGTGAGATCAGATGTGCTGCTCATTTATTTTCTGGGATATAGAGGCCATTTAGTTACTTGGCTGTTTTTTGAACCCTTAATACCAAAGGAAGAAATCTGCATAACCATAGCCTGTTTTATGACAATTTAGACTTTAGATTTAGGATGCGACAATTAATTTCCAGATTTTGATTCTTTTCTGAAGCAAATTAGAAGATTTTGTTATTTTAAAAATTATATATTAATTCATTTATTTAGTTGACTGGTTTGCAGATAAAAAACTAAGCTGTGTAGTGTTGCCAGAGGCAGTTTATCAAAATTGTAATTGTAGAGAAAGCAGTTGTCCAAACTGGAATTACTCCTTGAAGATGTTAAAGAAATGCAGTGGACATTCACAAGAGGAAAGTTGTTGGAATTTTTCTTCAGGTTTAAATCTATGTTTTATCAACTGTTTTAATCTATGAGGATATCTTTGATATTAAATCTGGGAAGATGCAGGTCAGTCAATTTAATTACTGTGTGCTATCCCAGATTGTAAATAGCTGGTCAGTCACAAGATATTAATCTTTGCCGGTTCAAACATATTTAGCTAAATTTTTCCAATGGCTTACTGATCATTTGAGCCTTTTGTGTAATCAATGACTTTCTGTATTACAAAGATCTGTTTGTGGATTGGAGAGGCCTTTTATCTTCACTTAACCTATAAGTCAACTCAAAGGTTATAGATCAATAACATTTCAGCTAGATTACAAAGAAATAACATTGGACAATACATAGGGCTTTATAAAGCCCAGATAATTAAGCCATTAATGTTCTTGTGATAGAACTTTTCTTGTAATATTTGTCTTTTTTTTTTTTTTTAGATAAACTTAAAAGATTTGAAAAACGCATGCAACTCTCGTATACCAAATCCAATTCTTGTACAGGTGCTTCCTTAATTTGATTGCAGACCTCCATGACTTGCATTAGGTATATCTTGCTATGGGGCTTGAGATCGTAGACCTTCCAATGCCTTACAGAGAAAAACACTTTGATTGGGTTTAGGAAGAAAGAGTGTGGTTGGAAGCTCCTAAGGAGCTCTCGGCACAGAGCAAGTGTTTGTTCA
This sequence comes from Rhadinocentrus ornatus, assembly GCA_037177495.1. Taxonomy (NCBI): domain Eukaryota; kingdom Metazoa; phylum Chordata; class Actinopteri; order Atheriniformes; family Melanotaeniidae; genus Rhadinocentrus; species Rhadinocentrus ornatus. The sequence goes on along the minus strand of JBAMHW010000001.1, from coordinate 26,210,862 downwards.
GTTTCTTTGTGTCCCAAATTATGTGCTGTTGCACCAACAGAAGCTACAAAATCAATTGCACTTTGCATCCATTACCATTGAAAGATCTGCAATATCTTTCTGTAAACATTAAGTCACGTGTAAAAAAGCAGAAAGAGCTGGAGCTCACTAACGGATTCATAGCTTTATTGTGCAAACTTTAAAAATTGAAACTGAAGTTTGCACAATAAAGATGTAAATCCATCAGAAGTGAAGCACTTAATAGGCCTTTGCCTTTTTTGTGGCAAGCGCAGAGTACCTTGATTTAATTTATTGAATCACAAGTGTTTCCTCAAGTTTTATTATCTATGTCACAAACTGCAATCTGTTTATTTCACAAGATAATCTGCATTTTCTTCCTTCTGTACTAGCTAGATGATTTTTAAGTTCCCCATAAGATCAAATTCAATGTTAAATAATTTTAATATTAACTGAATCCCTACACAATATGTATCAAGTATCTGACCATTCGATGAGACAAGAAAATGTTATGTATTAATTTGAATGATATTTTAGTTAAGTCTGCTTTTTGGAAGGAGAATGACCTCCCCAGATTCTGTTCTGTTTGCAAGAAACATGTTCATCTGTGGAAGGAGAAACAAATATCCTTAAGGAAGCTAATCTAAATGCATAATGTGCATAGGTATTTGATGACTACTGCTTAGTATCTGCCATGTTCACCATTCTTTCACAGCATCACTCCCCATTTATTATGTGATGAATGTTCTGGTCCAGCCCTCTTCCCACCGTTAACCAGCATTCATAATACACAGCAGCGGTAGGGCAGACATCTTTCACCAGTTGACTTGTCATTAACTAAAAGCATTGTGAAGGTTTACTCCCAATTACCACTCCTCTCACAGCTCACATAAATCAAATGTTGTCGGCTTTCATGAGCCGCAGTCCTGTCTGATTTCTTCTTCCTTTCTAACCTCTGTCTCTGCTCTAGAGGGAACCTCTCTGTGGATGTTGATGCAGGATTATTCTGAGGAGTAACTTTACCTCACAATTTGTCCCCCTTTATATTTAGTGCAAACAGTGCTTTGATTGCAGGAGGTTTAGGCCTACCAACAACAGAGACCTCATCATTTAAACTGTTATGATCTTTTAATGATCTTCTATTACTGTATCGTTATCCTAAAAGCCAGCACTCAGTGCTGTGGGCTCTCACTTTGATATCACTTTCATTAAGAGGAGGCCAGGATCATTTGTAGTGGCATTTAAGTCATTTGTTGAGGGAGTGTGAATGTGTTTGCGAATGTATGTGACTATAAAGCAGACTAGCTGAGGTGCAGTGTATTTTTATCTGGATCATCGATCTGTTTCAACCTCTTCTCCTCTACTTCTGGGTGTAGAAGTCTTGACCTTCACTGTGGGAGGTATCAATGAGCCATGTGACCTTTGCTGCTACACAGTTTGCTAACACATACACAGTAATGCACACCTGACAGCAAATGCAAAATGCACTAATACATCACAGAAAACTACAGCAGAATAACTGAGCTGTGATGATGCAAAGTTTCTCCTCCACTCCAACTCTGTTACTGCTGTTGATCCTGATGAAGAAGAATTTAGCTCTTATTTGCTGTTTCTCTTTATTTTTCCACTCACATACACACATATACACACACAGGCACACACACATAGATGGGGTCAGGGTCTCGAAACACAAGATTTCTGTTGTCTTTGTTTGTCGTCAGCACCTTCTCAGGCGGTTGAGGTTTCGCCTTCTCCGGAATCAGCCGAGCGCTGCAAGGGGGTCCGTCTATGTGTGTTTGCGTAGCAGAGTGTGAGTGTGTGTAAAGTATTGTGTGTCTAAGTGTGTGTGTTGAAGAGGAGGTGAAGAGCTCAGTAGCTGCAGGCCCCTGTATTGATGTCCGCTGCCTCCCCCCTGGGGCCTGGCTCTGTGGGATAGTGTGTCAGTAGGACAAAAGCATGGCGCCATCCGTCCTGCTCTACGGGCCAGTAACTAGAATTAATTACAAACCAATCGAATCCGCTGCAGCCAATTGGTAAACTAATTGGTAATTTCAGCTGCCCATCTAGTCACAGATGGGCATCTAGCGGTGGCCACCAGTGCTGGTGTTCTAAATGGAAGCCCCCTCAGGTGTTTTTTTTTTATTGTCTGTAGTTGTGCCTGAATAATTCTTACCTTTGAGCTTTAGGATAACAAAACCCTGAGCTGTGTTCTTACAGACTTACTGAAATCACTGAGAACCACAAGTTGCCAGTGATTCAGAGTTCAGCTTCAATTACACTTGGCTTTTTTTTCTTTTCTCCCCGTATTGTAAACATCTCTGTGTAAGGCTTTGCTTTTTTTGTTTGAGATGATTGTTCAAATCTGTGCAAGCTAAGGCAAGTGTTTGGCGAAGTCAATCTTATGCACTATCAGCCATATCATTAAAACCCCTGATTGGTAAATTGTGTAATACTCTTTGTGTTATATTAAATGTTTACTGGGAAAACCTGCCTTTTTCTATTTACATAGATGTTACTTTAATACTTGCCACCTACCTTAACATTGTTTTTAAACCAGCCACACACCCCTTTCCCCCAATAGCCTCTCCAGCAGGACTGCAGCGGCTTCTGAAAATCTGCTTAAGAATGGCTCAAAAAAACATGAATAAAAGTTTGAGCTGTTCCCCTGGCTTTCAAAGTCACCAGATACTAATCTGACAGGATCTTATGGCACCTGTGGGAAGCAAACCCAATTCACAAAGACCTCATCCCACTCACAGAGACTCCATAGGATTTATTGCTAATGTCCTGATAGCAGACACTGCAGGATACCCTCAGATGTTCCTTGTTCATGGCTTGTTTGTCAGAGCTCTTTGGGTGACATGAGGGGAGCCTATTTAATGAAATTAAATTAAATAAGATGAAATTTTCATTCCATTACTGAGTATTTAGTAACATATGGTTGGTTATGGTGCACGCACTGACAAATGGTTTACAGAAACACAATGTAATCCAGAAGTGATAAGGAACTGCAACAGTACGTAACTCCTTAAAATCCTTCGATTTTCACCTAAAACTGTTTTTATCGATAAAAGACTTGTTGTGGACCACCTATTTTACTCGGATACTTTTATTGGATCCTTGCTGATGTAACAGGATTGTTTTTGTTGCAGTATCATCTGCTACTGGAGTACAGCATGGCTCCAAAATTGAATTGTATTGGCAGGCGACTGGTCTGAATTAAGCATTTACTGAATCTACTGTTATGATTGTAGCTGGAATAATATACATTAATTAAATCTCAAGGATCTCAGCTTTCCAATGGTGTAAAACATGTGTAGGTAGACTGAGAAAAATACATATTTTTTTGTCACTTCCAGCCCACGGAACATCTTGTACCAATGGGTTTAACAGCAGTTTTCTTTTACTTAAGGTATATAAAATGAGTAACTAAAGGTCAGTAAATATTTCAGTCTTTTGTTGCTCATTGTTTTTACCACAGATAGAAAACAATCATTCACAACTTATTTGGTCCTAAGCTGTCATACAGTTTTATGTATGATCTTGCTGGTGACATGTCCATCCTGCATCTTGCCTTCTAGTGGATGGAATATGTTCCTGCCAACCCTGGTTGGAACCTTTATTCCATATTCTTAGGCTTGTGTGACAGTTGTGAGTCGCACAACCTTTCCTTTTTAACCCTTCCAGAGTGTTCCTTTTTTATCAAAAGAAAAATGATATTTTTAATTATTATTCAAATGGATCACATTGCATGAAGAACATGAGTAAACATATTCAATGACCACACGTTGTACACCCCCTCTAAACATTTAATTATAGACATAATGTTCCGGCCCATTGCACCCAGTGCTAATAAAAATATTGGAAATGAGCCAGTCTCGCACAAAGTTGCAACACTGTTGCAAAATTTAAGCCAACATTTTCTGCTCTCAGATTTCCACACATTTTATCTTTTAACTCATAGGACCCAATTTTTATTATGTCATATTCTATACTAGCTGCAAATTGGGGGTGGGACACAATAAAAATAGCTTTGCCAGTAGCTCCTTATCACAATGGCCAATTGGTCATTTCTTTGCTCAGATGTCTTTGCAACTGATCTTTGAAGAGCGTGGAGCTTTAATGATATAGGGAAAGAGATTTCCCAATATATGGATCACATCTCCTAAAATCAGTCTAACAGTGACTTTGAAGAAGAGCTTGATATTAAGCTTCATCTACTTCCAAAACCAAGACAAGCCAAATGACCAGCCCACGTCCAACCAGTTTCAGGACCAGAACAAGTCCATCAGCAGTTAGCAAGTGAAAGAATATGTTAAAAAATGCTAAAACTTATTAGTCTTCTTGCCCAGGATATAAGCCAAACCACGTGGCTGCCAGTGTTATAAATATGCAATCAATGTCAGCATGGATGACAGTTTCTCGTGCGCAGGATATCAAGTTTTCTTTCATTCCAAGATTCCATTCAGAAAATTATTCTGGATTTATTTAGAAGGAAGGCTGGTTTTTGCAGATAGGTGGAAGAAGATGATCTGAACCCACTTACATTTATCTACTTTGCTGATTTAATCCTTGCTTGATTTTTTAGTTCCAAAGATAAATCCACATCTATGGGATGCAGAAACTGGTAGATAACTTTTCTGTCTGTCCAAGAACCGCAGCCTCTGCAGCCATTGTGAGGATGATTCTGGAGGAGACTTCTGGTGCCCAACCCACATGACCTACAAAACCACCATCTGCAAAACCTGAAGTGTGTGATGGTGTTGCACTATATGTCTGACATGCCTTGCAAAAGAAAATGTTAGTAAAGGTCCTAATTTTTAAATTTTTTTTTTGTTTGTTACCAACTGCAACAACAAAAAAAATGTTTGTGGACCCATTGTTTAATTTACAAACACCTGTGATGAAATTAGGTGGTTTTTTTGTAAGAAGGCAAACTCTTTGAAAGTATTCATACAATCTTTTGGTAACATCTTATTTTAACAGAGAGCACTGGTCAGGAAATGCTCCAGTGGACCTTGTCTGCCTCAGCTTTTTGTTGCCTGTGTTGAAGAAGTGGTGGACGTGAGGTTTAGGTTACAGTCCATTCTGACGTAGCCTGGTGATAAGGGACACGATAAAGCTACTGCCCCCACATTTGTAGGGAATGTCTGATCTCTTCCAGACATTCCCCACAAATAGCCCCATTAGCTGAGACTGATGCTCTATTCTTCCAGCACATTTAAGGATACTCTTTTCCTTTCAGCATTTCTATAGCCTTGGTAATAGGTAAGACCAGTGCTATGAAACTGAGTGAGATGAGGCGATTAGCACAAGCAGTCATTTCTTAAGATCTTCTGACTACTTGTGGTTTCCTCCCAATGATGCTGTTTATCTCTTGAGTGTCATCCCTGCTTTCGACTTGCTGTGAAAAGTCCTCAAAAAGGACAGTTGTGTGTGTGTGTGTTTCAGTAAGCCGTCAACATGTCTGGCTCTTGCAGTTTGGGAGGAAGTGCACAAGGGAGGATGAAAGGCATGTCAAGGTGCCAGGTTTCTGGATGAACATCAATCTCCCAATTAGGCCTGAAATAACCTGGCCTGCCCTGACACTTCCTGTCTGACTGAGCAAGAGAGAGGGAGAAAAAGAAACAGGAGTGGGAGGACAGGAAGGAAAAGGGAAAGTGTGAGGGATGAAAAATGAACCTGAATAGAGTAGAGTGAAGCAGTGGACCTGTCAGTGAAATGGAAATGGAAGTGAATACATATTAAGACACAATGTCACACTTACATATATTTTGATTTAGTGCATATTTTAGTTGTCATTATTGATCAGAAGTTTTTTATGTGCACTATAAGTTAAGAAATATCTTCCTCTAGAACTGTGGTTCCCAATCTGGGGTCCGAGACCCCCAATGGGGCTCCCCCAACGAGCACAGGAGGTCCCTGAGGCTTTGAACATTAGAGCCATTGTGATCAATATTCACAAATTGTCTCTATTTTAATGAATAAAAGTAAGGCTGTATGTTGTTCATTTAACTTTGGCTTTATCAAAGGACAGGACTCAGCCAGTGTACATTATTTATGGTGAGAATCTCACTTTTGAAAGCTTTAACCAAAGCATGATTTCAGTACAGGGTGGAGCAGGGGGTCCACAGCATTTTAGCATGAAGGGAGTCCTCGAGGAAAAAAGGTTGGGAATCACTGCTCTAGAATATTGCAATTGTTTTTATTGGTATGCTGTATTGCTTATTTGCATGTGTGTTATGACATCATTGTATTCATCATGTTAACTGCTGACAGTGTCAGGAGAGTAGACTTTGCTAAAGTTGGTCATATGTAAGAAGAATATGTAAGAAAATTAAGGTTAATGATAAAAGTATAACAGTATGCAGCAAACATCCACTGCAGTTTTCTTTACAGTTTCGTCTATTGTTGAGGCGCCAAGCGACAGCTGTAGCCGCAAAGTCGTTGGTGCCTGTCGTGGTGGTAACCCCCGAACTTGTTGGTGGACACCAGCAGTGAAGAAGTCCTATTGGGCCTTTTTGGCCTGTGGGACTCCAGAGGCAGCTAATGGGTATTGGCGGGCTAGGCGGAACGCAGCTTCTGCGGTCATTGTGGTAAAAACTCGGGCATGGGAGGATGTTTGTAAGGAGAGAGAGGGTAAAGAGAGAGAGAATGCTGTAATGCGAGACCCGGCGAGACTTGGCAGGATCAACATGGCGCGCCACTAAAACAAACAAAAATGCCCTACACTAACGGCGGGAAAAAAAAGAAAAGAAAAAACAAGTTTGATATTCCTAACCACACCAACCCGGTCACTCTGGATCGCAGCGAGGAGGATCTCACCAACCTGACATATTTAATCAAAGAAAGCTTCCAGCGGATTGTAATCCAACAACGCTGTGGCGACGGCCTCTAAAACCGGCTCCAGTACCAAAAGAGTTCGCCCGGCGGATTCCCCCAAAGCGACCAGTCCAGTTTCTCCAATCGGCAGCGACACGATGGTTCTTAATCTCCATCGACAGGAAGTTATCCAGCCTCGATGCCTGGCTCTCTCTGCTGGAAGTTCTTCACCGTGAGTTTCAATTTTTAAAAGAAAGTTTGGAATATAGCTAAAAGCAGGTGTAAGCTCTAGCTATGGAGAACAACATCCTCAGAGACTCAGTGAAAACCCTTACCGATGGAGTAAGCCGACTAGTCATGGAAAATAAAAAGAATTAAAGAATTAGTCCTAGATCTTCAGGCTTGTAGCATAAGAGATAACCTAATTATTTCAGGAATCCCTGAGCAGGTGGAGGAAGATGCAGAGGCAGCTGTAAAATCTTTTTATCAGAATCAACCTGAAACTTCCAGAGGAAAAGGTAGGTCGAGTTCACCGCATAGGGGAAAAAAAACAGAGGGCAGACTTAGGCCGTTAGTAGCTAAATTCGTTCTCCACAAAGAAAAAGAAGAAGTGAAGCATTGCGGCAGACAGCTTCGTGGGACTGACCTTAGCATGAGCGATCAGTTTCCCAGAGAAATCCTGGAGCATCGCAAGATCTTGTTCCCCATCAGGAGTAAATACCTGGACGGAGGAGCCCGATTTTGAACTGTGCGATATATGGCAGTCTTTTCACCCAATTATCAGAGAGTACACCTTCTTTTGCTCAGTTCACCATTCATACTCTAGGCTAGATTATTTTCTGGTTAGCAGCTCTTTGGTGAGTGAGATTTCAGAGACCCACGCACCGGTTTCCTTCACTTTGAGGAACACGAGAATTACACCGCCGGCTAAAAGCTGGAGATTTAATACAGCGTTGCTTAAAGATTCTGACTTTATCAGTTACTTCACAAAACAATGGGCTATATACTTAGAAAACAATGACAAACCAGGAGTCTCAGCATGTGTTCTGTGGGAAGCAGGGAAGGTGGTGATGCGAGGCAAAATTATCTCTTTTGCATCATTTAAAAAGAAGAAAGAAAACTCAAAAATATTAGAATTAGAACTAAAAATTTAATCATTAGAGGATGCCTCCAGTACTTCACTAAATGAACCAACGATGAACCAAATAGGGAAGGATAGACTTGAATTAAATGAAATAATCAACAAGAGAACAGAATTTCTGGTGCAAAGATTAAGTTTGGAGACGTTTGAACACAGTAATAAATCCGAAAGATTTATAGCTAATCAGTTAAAAATAAATAAGGAAAAATCTACAATATCAGCTGTTAAAGATTCAGTAGGTAATATTATGCATGACCCAGATGCAATAAACAACATCTTTAGAGATTTCTATAAACCTCTGTATACATCACACTTAGATCCATCTTTTCTTAACAATATAGATCTTCCAGGTTTACAGCAGGAACAAGTCACGGCCTCAGATTCTCCTCTAACAGTGGAGGAGCTACATGAAGCCCTTAAACATATGCCCTGTAAAAAAGCCCCAGGTCCGGATGGCTTCCAAGCAGAGTTCTATAAAGAATTTTGGAAAACACTGGCCCCTACATTTTTCAAAATGGTGACACAAATAAAGTAAAATGGTTACTTACCCCCAAACATAAACTCTGCCACCATTACTGTATTATTAAAACCAGGTAAAGACCCCACAATACCATCTAGCTACAGACCCATATCACTGATAAATGCGGACCTTAAAATA
>JBAMHW010000001.1:26143151-26167171 GCA_037177495.1 Rhadinocentrus ornatus | reverse complement strand
GGTTTGTGTGTTCTGAAATGCGTTTTTAGTTTTTTGTTTTTTTATTTTACATTGCAAAACACGGGGGAAAGAAAAAAAAAAAAAAAAAAAAAAAAAAAACAACTTGATGTCTTGTATAGTTTCATCCAAATTTTTTAAAATACACCCTCTTCTTCCGGGGGAAATGGGTCGGTCCACAGCATAACACTTTAAAGCTCTCTCCTGCCCTGATGTGTGTCTTAGCAGGATGTGTGTGAAAGAGTGATGGCAGAGATAAACCATCTGTTTGGCTGAATCTGGGTGTGCTTGATATCCCCTCTGCCTCTCTGGCAGCACTGCAGATGTTTAGGTTGTTTTTAGCACTGCTTTGTTTTTGATTTCTCTACGTTTGTTTATAACTGGAGGGATTACATCCCATCCACTATGGGACATTTGAAGAAGTGTAAATTAAGTCTTCGTATTGTGCTCCTTCAAAAAAAACATCTAGCTTTTCCACTTATTTTGGCAGTTTAAACAGAACCATCAGTGTCCTGGGTTTTTCCTTTTGTGAAATTAAGAAAGATACAGATAACAATATACTGTTAACACTTTTTGAGGCCTTTTTTTTCTTTGTGCTTTTCATTGGGTGAGGATCAAATGTCAGTTTATTGCCACCTATTAGAAGCACAATAAAGGCTTTGAAATTATGAGTTACTGACCTTTCTTTTAGCCTGTTCCTTTATATCGGCATGCTTTCATATTACATAACAATTAACAAAGAAAGAACATAAAAAAAACACTACCCTTTTTTATTCACATCCAAGTCCACTTCGTTTGGGGTTATTGTGAATGTGCAAATTCCTACACACTAATTCTGATTCGAATTAAAGAGACAGAATCAGTCCACCTAAAGGCGCAGGTCCCTGTCTGTTTCAAGCGACCAAATACAGGAAGCGGACTACAAAACAAAGTGCATTGTGGGGTCAGAGCACAGCATCCCACAACCAAAACATATATGAGTTTGGGGCATCAGGCAGCGCTCAACAGGAGAAATGGCTCATGGTCAGACATGAAAGAATTTAGTAAAATGTCTGACCCAAGACTGGTAGGATCTGATGCAGCTCTATATTTATCTGTTATGTACAACAAACTGAAGTTGTTCTGCATTAACCAATAGATGAAAAAGTTTTCTTCTTCATTGTCTTCTCCTTTAGTAATTCTTGGAGCAGCGCTGCCTCTGGCGGAGAGTGGCCTATGTTATTTAAAATGTCAGAATCGTATGAGAAGAGCAGCGTGAAAACAGTCTCGGTCTGGAAGAATATTGCATCCTCCAACTGAATCGAGTCCACAGTTACCTCTAGCGCGCTATCCTAGTGTGAATGTACTCTTAGATGTAGTTTGCTTTCAATCGCTGTTTGGTACCATAATCAATTTTTTTTGTTGTTTTTTTTTTTTTTTTTTTATGCAACTGTTTGCATTACTTTTAGACTCGAACAGCTCTAAGCATCAATTGCCACAACTTTGCTGAACCCTTATTATCTCTGAAATACTCACAAGGTGTAGTTACTCACAAAAATTAAAACAAATAACAACATAAAAAGCCCATAAGATCAGTTTAATCTTCACTTCTGGGTTTTGTTTGTTTTCTTAATGTGTTCTGTTCTTTTTTTGTAGTTTTGCATGTACATACTGTAGGTTTAGGCACTCTTCTTACTTACACTAAGAATACACAATCTCCTGATTATGTTTAGGCATATACTCTTCCTAAATAGGTTTAGGAAAGGATCCTTTTTTGGCATGCCAGATAATATAGAAATACACTGCTTCACTACCTTAGCAAAGCACATTTAAAAGTTATTTCCCAAACCAAACATTTGATGCTGATAAGTGTTTGTTGCCTAAAAAAGTAAATGCCACCAACAGGACTGTCTAAAAGGAGAGAAATATTGTGATCATCTGAATGAATCTGCTGTCTAACTTTGACAAAGATGACAAATGAGGCTGCGTGAATAATTCATTTGAATGTGGAAAATTGCTTCTTTGTGTTTGAGCACAATGGTCTTCAGAAAATCTTACAGTTTCCCAAACTTCAGCCATCTGTTTTTTGCCATCTGCCACTGAGTGAAATGAGTTGACTGGGAGAATCCTGTGGAATCTTTCAGATCCAGTTTATCTTCCTTAGAGCCTCTTTAACTTGGTGTTAGTGGGATCTCAGTGAATGGTCTTATCTGTCAATGCCCAGGAGAGGTTATCAGTTCTGGCCTACCTCAGGCACAAGAACTTCAGACCTCACACAGACTGGTGGAAAGAGGAGATGATGGAGTTTAACCTGTGATTTCTTTATTAGGAGATGTTCTTCAGGAAACATCAAACTTTAAAAAATGTAATGCATTTACAAGTAACATGTCAGAAGTTTCCATCAGTTTTATTTGATATGGATATTTGCCAGTGGTTTCAGTCAGGTATGTTTTTCTTAAAGTTCCCCTTACAGCATATTAGCTTGGTTCAGCTACGCAAGTACAAATTAGTCAATTGTTATTCTTGTCGAAGTAGTAATAAGCCCAAACATGCCCCATGTGTTTTGAGTTGCCCTGAGTGGTGAGTGGGGTGGTTAGTGTTGACTCTCTTGGTGAAAAGTGGCCTTGATCCATCTCTGCATGGTCACTTCCAGGTCAGGCTGTAGGCAGAGTGAGCGTAGGGCGTGGAGGGGGAAAGCAGGATATCAGAGACAGGCCAAATAAACAAACCTGTCAGCCAAAGCATGGCCCTCTGACCTCCCCTGTCCCATCTGTTTTCTTATCTACACCACTACTAATACTGAGAACAAGTGACACCTCTCTCCAGCAAGCACTGACTGTTTTCCTTCCACTTAGCCACAGCAGATATGCACATGGTGAAGAATAAAATATCATATGGCTCATAGAGGCAAAACTATGCTGATAGGAGAAAAAGTATTTATTCGGAATTATAATAGCATTATTTAACCCCCATTAACCAAAGATATACAACATGGCTAAAATGTGTTTCCTTATTTTTAAAGGACTCAAAGTTAATTTAATCAGCAGTCTTGTTTTACAACCTTTCTTCATACAGTGATGAAACTTGCATCTTCTATTTTTGCAGCCAGCTGGCACAGATTTAAAATACAAGAAACATGTTATGATGAATAGGAGGACATAAACATGTGAAAAAGCAGCTGATGAAATAAGAGAAGAAAGCACCAGCTGGGCCATTGGACAGTAACATGATGTGCGGCCAGTGGCACCGAAACCTTGTTACTCCTGTTTCCACCCTTTGTACTTAGCCAGCAAGGTCAGACATGATAGATTACTACTGTGTTTATAACCAGAGACATAACCCATCCCTCTTTTCTCCACCTTCTCTCCAGCTGTTACTTCATGTTTGCTGGGAGAGCCATAGATCCTCATGAATGTAGTGGGGCGGAGTGGATAGGTGGATGATGGTGCCAATCATTAGTAGGGGCGGAGAAGTTGGAATCCTTTAATGAATCTCCCATGGGGTTGAAGATTGTGGGGGGTGGAGTAGGGAGGTGGGTCCACAACAGCAGCAAAGGCACTAGGCGGAGTTTGTGTGCTTGAGAGTGTCTGGGCAGGGAGGGAGCAGTGATGTTAGGGTGGAGATGGTGGGGGTATAACAAGCTGTCACACTGCAGGAAAGTCTGCTCCAGTAAGTCACATCTGCCAGTGGGCACAAGGGCCATGCCTGAGGGCTGCAGAGTCAAAGGTCAAAGCGTAGCCCTGCAGAACACTCAGATCACATATCAGCCCCAGTCAATAAACTGGCTGCTACCACTACTACAGACACCACTACAGATACAGTATATCAACATCAAATATCTAGTTCTGAGTTACACTATGATGGCTTTACTCATCCTACCTGTGTTAATTTTGGTCATCCAAGTATTTTTATTTGTCAGCGTTTTACTACCACGGGCTCATGGCAAGTGTTGAAGCCCTGAGAACATTTATGAGTGTACGAATCCTGACAGAGAAAGAAATGTGTGTAAATGTGTGTGTCTATAAGCATGTAGGAGTGTGTGCGTGTGTGAGTGTGCTAATCTGGTGTCAGAGTTCCCATTTTTCTTGGCGTAGTTAAAGTGATGCAGAGGAAGGAAAGCTGATTCCCTGTCAAAGCTTCAAGAAACACAACCCCCTGCTGAGCTAACATATCTTTTGACAAATTGCCAAATAGGCATCTTTTTTTCCTTTGACCTGACCCACCATCTCTCATGTGCTGGAGCCACCTAACTTCAAGTTTGTTTTTTCTAGATTATATGCTCGTGTACTCCATTTTTACCCTAAACCAGTGGGAGTAAAGAATGCAGCCAGCTTCTCTCCTTCTCTAGCCCCCCTCAGTCTCTCTGACCCTCCCCTGCCTCTACTGGTTTGGCAAAGCCCATGACCTCCCAGTGCCGCTCCCTTGGTGACCAGTAATGGTTTATTTTGTGTCAAAGCGCATTTTGGCTCCACTCTGCTCAAATTTTCAGGACAAATTAAGCAGTTGGGCAACTCAAACCTGTCATGAGCTCACATGTTTACAATGCAGGGCTGCCGTTGTTTGTGACACCTTTCAAATAAAAGGTCAAGATGGACAGTGTTTACAGGATGCTGGGATCTGCTGGGGGCTGTGGTTTGCCAGTGTTGCCCACTGGGAAGGTTTTTGGAGGATGATGTGATGGTTGCCAAGCCCACCCGTGTCTCCTCTGCAGCTTAGAGGTGCCTGCCTTTGAGGTTTTGTGGTCACCTCACGTCGTGTATAATATTTAACACAGTGTTTTAATGGATAAAATAATTTTAATTTGTTCCTAAAACACTGTCACTGCCATTTTCCTATATCATATTCTAAAAACCAAGATATGGAAAATATGGTTGGAGATTTTTTAACCTTTTACATTTACACAGGGCTCTTGAAACATGCTAGAAGTCACATAAAGTTTGAATAAAAATCAATTTTTTATTCAACTCAGCACGTTTTGTCAATCCCAAAGCAGCACGATATTATGCTAAGACAGACTATCGTTGCCAGGGAGAAAAAATGTTAATTTTCCTGAATGTCGAGTGCGGACAGGTCTCTCTTCTGTTTTCATCAAGGTGGTTGACTCTTTCCCATTCACATATCACATGTAAGCTACTTTGAGGTGAAGAAAAGTATGTAACAAATGCTAGGTTGAATAGTCTTAATGAGTTTACAATTTACACTAATCACATCATATTACGCATCTTTCTACCATGCACGCCCCATTCAATGAGACATTGCAGTCACCTTAAATAAATCCATTAACCTTTTGCAGCATTTAACTCTTGATGTAAACATTTTAATGCTGTCACAATGACTGCAAACACATTTATTATTCAAGTTATTGTAAATAAAACAGCAGGACTTTGGAGTAGCTGAACGGAACACTTCAGGGCATTTATTACAGCTTGACTAAGCATTTGTTTAGTTATGTTGAAATGTGTGTGTCAGCGTGTCAGCTTCCATCATCCCGTGTGTTTCTTTGTCACATGTGCTGTAACAGTAGCGGACCTACCTCCTTCCACAACTCCCACTGCTTGCCTGATTGACTCCCTTTAGTTGTTCTCCATCTGTTGCCTGAGATCTCACCGGATGATTGCCTTCTCCACCTCCTTCTTCATCCTATCTCATTTGCTTGTCTATTTTCCTCTGTCCCTTTAGTTGTCTGTCTTCTCCCTTCCCGAGCCCCTCTTCTTCCTCCACCCTCAATGTCAACTAATTAGTGGGGTGTGAGGAAAGAGCAGTACAAAGACTTTGTCTGGCCCACCCACTAACCTCATTCCACATTTTTCTGAGCCATCATTTTTAGTTATTAGCCCTGTCTTAGTCTTTTGATTATGGCCAAAAACCCCGGGACACAAAGGGCTAATCATAGGATACTACTGGCTGAGCTGTGTCACTCACCTTTAGGACAGTACCCTTCCCTTCCCACCCAGCCCACCTCCTTTGTTTATCTTTGGTCTACTGCTCAAGAACTGAGCCTCTAATCTAGTTCCTGGTCAGTGAAGCAAACAATCTGTCTCTGTCTTTGTCTGTCAGGGAAAGAAATTTTTTTTCTTACCTGTCCTTTATAACCTCTGGTTATAAATAACTAAATTCAACTGTAGTAATTCAAATCTGTTTCCAGGAAGTGATAGATGCAATATGTGTAATATATAATCTTAATAGAAAGAAAACAAAATCACTGAAACATCATTCTTAAGTCTAAAATGTACAAAAAGGTAACAATTAAAAATTGAAACAGATAAATTTATTGATTTATGTATTTATTCATCGTTTTTCTTAGTTTTTTTCTAGCTTAATTTCTTTCTAGTTTCTAATAGAAAAAAAAAATTTTTTGGAATTTGATGCAAGCAACATGTAAAGAAAAAGGTGCACTGTTCAGCAGACTTTCAATGTTTCCCTTCTTTAATACACTTTAATGGCTCAGTAGCAGACTTGTGCAGAGCTTTTCAGGGATCCATTCAATTTGAATCAGGTGTGTAGTAGCAGGGAAACAGCTAATAACTGCAGGATAATGGGCCTTGAGGACCAGTGATGGGAATCACTGATCTAGCGTACAAAGTTTCAGAAAAATCTAAGAAATTATTACAGTTAAAAATTACAGTTAATCATCTTCTTATTTCCCAGTGCTTGCAGAGAGAAAGGGGAACTGAAGCAACACTGGTCTATATTTTTAACTTATTTTTAAACATATTTTTGCCGTCAGATTCAAAATGTGCATATTTTTTTCGTTTTAACCTTTTAACATCTGATATGTTGTCCTGATATAATTTGGAAAACACTGTTTTCTATGCGGTTTTGTTTTATTTTTAGAGACATTATAATATATATATATATATATATATATATATGCACAAAAAACTAAGCGAAGAAAATCACAATGGTACACATTTATGTTATATTAATTATTGCAATTTAATGAAATTTGTTATAAAATCCAAATGTTTAAACTTTTGTATGGCTTTTATTTATGAATTTTAGTTTCTTCATTGACTAAGAAATTAAAAGCTTTATAGAACATCTTTCAGTTGTACAGAAAACCCCCAGATTTTTAGATACTTTTTAAAATTAAGATTTATGTCATTAAAGTTCCGAGAAATGAGACATCATAATTTAATTTGATCTGGAAAAGATACAGGGAAATTACTACTGAAAGATTTACATAACATGGCAGCAGTGCATCAAAATAAAACTGTATGATATTAGTGCAGGCTAGTTTTTATTGTGTTTTAAGCTTATTATACTGTATATGTAATGCTTCCTACTGTGGTGAGGTTACATCAGGTTTAGTTAACTTTGTTAGTAGTGATCATTACACAGAAACACTTGTAGGGGTCTTGGCTCTCCTTTAGCTTTTCTTTACAATTTCATATTAAGTGTTCTCATATAGCAACATGTCTTGTCAGGAAATTACAGGCACACAGTTCAATCAGTAGTTGATTGCATAGGTGGAATCCAGTCAGTTGAAACCCAAGACTTCTGCTGCCAACACACCATTCCTATGGCTAGTACAGCATGATGAAACTTCTGGGCAGCAAAAAGTGATGGACAGCAAACTGGTTAGATGCAATTGAGGGGAAAGTTTGCTGTGTTTTTGTCTAAAATGTGTTGAGACTTGCAAGATGTTGGATCAAACAAGCCACACTGTGAGAATGAAGTTCTGTCTTCTTGAAGTTGGCAGGGCAGGCAAGAATTATCATGTACAATTTTAAAATTAAACTGAATTAAAATTAAAATTTTAAAGCATATTCATCATTAGCAACTTTGCTTGAGTTTAAAGGCTATAAATTATTTAATAGAAAACTAAGTAGTAACACAAGGAAGAAGGAAGGAAGAAAGGAAGGAAGAAAGAAGTGTCCGGGAAGCAGGTCAGCAATGTAACAACATCATATAGACTTACAGTGCCTGCTGTAATAAGATTATCTCACAAATACAAAACGCCTCCAAGACATGAAAAAGAGCTATGCGGAAACGTTTTCTCCATTTCCTATTTTTACCATCCAAGGAGCACATTTTAAATTAGTTCATTGAGGTTTTAAAATCCTGTTAGTCCCAATTGTTGTAGAAACTTCATTACCAATATAGTGCATTTCTTCTACAGGATCTTCTGTGCAGATAATTTGATTTTGTCTCAGCCGGATCATCTTATCTCTATGTGTACAGTTTAGATGAAACATCTTGCTCATGGACTGTACTTAATGCTTTTCTAGTCATATGTTGACCAGTCACAGCGTTTTTACACTACATGTCACATTCACCCAATCATACAGCACTTCTTTTGTTTTTATGCTAAGTGCTCTCTACCTGTCACACATATTCGCACACTGACAGACACATTGAGAGGCTACATTTTCTTGCACAAGGACACTACGGCATATAGTCTGGGGAAGCCAGAAATTGATCCACCAACTTTCCAGTAGACGACTGCTCTTCCTGTAGCCGTTAATTATTATTATGTTACTTATTTTGTTCATTATTACTGTGTTATTACCTCATGCCAAAAAAAATCAGAACCTCTGTGTTTATATTCATGTTTTTATTTTTGTTTTGTTTTTTCTCTTTTTTTTAATTCTATGCATGTATGTCTGTGATGAAAGTGGCCGAATGATGGCATTTTTCTGATAGTTTGATCTCCTGCTCTCCCCCTCTTCCTCCTCCTCCTCCTCCTCCTGTATTCCGTGGATTTGAGCAGACCACCACACTGCTGCTCACACACAGACCTGCTTCTTCTCAACGTCTCTGCCTCAGTTTTAACCCCTCCTCTCTGTCTGTGTGTGTGCATTCACAACTACAGTGTTGTGAATAAGCATGTTTGAGCGTGTGCGGGAGCCTGTGCAGGTATGTTTTGTGTTTGTTTTGTGTTTGTGCACTTTTCTGTGAGGCTGTGTGTGGATGAGAATAAAGGGTGTCCGTTGGCTTTTGAGCTTAAGCAGGAATGGTTTGGGGATCATTCTGCTTCACAGAGGGAGGCGGGGTGGCGGGACGGTTGAGAGGGAGGGGAAAAAAGGTGGAGAATGTGGGTAGATGAGGGTGGGCAGGGAGGGAAGGGGGGCTGCTCAGGGTAAATCTTTGCTCCCTGAGAATAATTTGATCCCCGGCTTGGCTGGCTGTTCTTGACTGTGTCTTGTTCTGTCCGTCACTGAACAATGCAGATGGAGTAACGTTACAGGTCGAAGGGGAGCACTGATTCTCTAGACAGGTACTCCCTGCCCCTCCTTCATTCTCCCACCCCCACCACAAAGCCCACACATACATACTCATGCTCACCAACTCCATCTCCTTTTCTCACATTCTTGCTCTCAACCCTGGTTGGTCTCTCTATCGTTCCTCTCCCTCTTTTTTTATGTTCTCATTGTACATTTCTCCCTTTTTCTCTTCCCTTCGGTCTCGAGTTGACTCAGTAGACAGGTAGTTCACCCGGACCCCACCTCCAGCTCCACCACCAACCCCCTCTTCTTTTTTACACAGTCCCATGTGCATTCCTTTGTAGAGTTTCAGTATTAAACACAAGAGGCCTGACCCCTCTAAACACACTATTCATAGCACACTGTTTGCTCTGTTCCTTTGTTTAATGCTCTAACCCTTGCCAGACCTTTTTGCAAGAGGGCTCTTCATTGCACAATGCATGTTTGTTTAAACGGATTCGCCAAAAGCCACATGGCATTTTTCTAACTATAATCTCTTCACAATTGATTTACTCTTTTATTTTAAAGAATAACAACAATTAAAGCCAATACAGCTTAACTAATGAATAACCTTAAATGGTCCTATTAAAGCAGAGTTGACTATGGCATTGAGATACAAAAAAGCGGATAAACTTATCACATGTCACTATTGATTACTTTGAATGAAATGGTAATGCAGTGCATCCTTACAAGAAATCGTTTAGGAGGTACATTTGTTCACATAATTCACAGTTAGAGATTGTCAGATGGCAACAATCCTTATAAACAGCTAAATGTTAAATTCCTCGTCATGCCTAATTTTGTAGCCCTAAGCACACATTTTATAAAATCTCCATCCATCCATGGTTATAAGGTCTAACCCAAGGTGTGTATTCTGAGAACGCAACCTCAACTATCGACTAATGAAATGTGCAGGATAAAGGAACTTCTCAGTAAGATGGATTTATTGCATTTATTGGGAGTCGTACCTTTCATATCAACGTAAAAAAAATGTTCGGTGTGATATATGTGGTGAGATGTCAGAGGTTTACATCCTCACATTGTGAAATATAGAATTCTGATGTTCATGTCACAGGATAAAATCTACATGTTAGTACTTATTATGGGAAACGATTCTACAGTTTTTGAGCATATATTTTAAAACTGTGCTGTTTTACACTGTTTAACGTAGTTGTAACTGTTCTAGTGTGAGATTAGGTTAAATGATGCTATATCAGTTGCATTTAATGCAAAACTTTTTTAAAGGTATGTTTTTGTATCCCATTGTATGTAATATTATTATTATCTATATTATATTATTATATTATTACATCTTACATCTTACGGGTAACATGGTAACATAACAAGGTAACATATACTCACCTCTCGCTGAGCCTTTATAGCCAATTCTCCCTCTAAAAAGGACAAAGTCAGCATAGAATATTGTTTGTGTGGATGGGAGTATAGATGGATGGATAGAAAGATTAATGAAAAGAAAAAACTCCTGCAGCCTAGTACGATAAATTCATGTCTTAGCTTCAGCAGTATAACTTTTCTTTCCTTAATAGAACTCCTTTTCTTTTATGTCATGCATTAGAAATCAAATAAAATCCTCAAATGAAATAACTCTTTCAAAGTTACAGCAACAAATACATTTTCTCATTTTCCATTCCCCTATTTTGTCTCCCATCAAAAGCACAGAAGGTCCATTAGAACCATTTTTCATTAACCTCCCAGTGTGTGAGCTGTGAGTCTGCACGGCTGTGTTAGTTTTTCTCTCTGCAAAAACACAATCATTTCCCAGCGCTAAGAGCCCTTAATGGACTGGAATGGCCACTCTGAGGCTCATTAGCATTAGCCGGCTTCCTAGTCGTCGTTAATGGAGAAATGCTCTTTATATTTATAGTGCTTTTACAGAGAGAGACGATCAATATCATAATCTACACGATTGTAGAATATGAAGCATGGTCTTTTTTTCATTAAGGAGAAAGTATTTGGTTTGAGCTGCAAAACAAGAAAACACACTGACAAGGGTGTGGTTGCTGTTTGGAAGGGAAATATGAATACTAATGTAATAGAAAGTGGTAAATAAGTGACTTTATGTAATTGTAAAACATGTTAATGACTCAACAAATTTGCTTTATATTGAATTTTGAAACTTTTGAGCTTCCCTTTCTTTCTTAAATCAGTTTCATCTCCTCTTGAGCAGAAACTGTAAACAAACTAAAATAAGTCAATACCATTTTTTAAAAAGATCAAGCTGAAACTGTAGGAAGGTTTCCCCATCTTTAGTCAAAAATATGATCTGTGCTGTGTCACAAAAGTCATCGTTGGCTCAGGAGAATGATATCCTGGAAGTCTTCTTCACATTTAAATGAGCAATGTGAAGAGCATGTCTGAGATAAGTAAGTGGGCACTGCTCTCATCTGAAGGGGGCTTCCCCAGCACCTCTGCTTCCCATGTGTGTGAAAGCGTCTCTGTGGTGTGAGAGATTCCTCCTCTTGTGTAATCACTGGTGCTGAGAAGTGTGAGTCGGGAAGGAGTGTGAGACCCTAAGAGGAATCCCATCCATAATACCTGCAGATCACTCATATAAGCTATGATAACCTGACCATACAGTACACATACAGAACAAAAGTCTGCTCTATTTGTTCATAGCTCATTGCAACTTTGATTTAACACCACTTTCAAATATTTGGTTACACTTACAAATATTCATGCTATTGAATATTTGTTGATTGGTTACCAGTCATACATAAAAGTAGTTTTACTTGCACGGGAATGAAATCTTCTCTAAAAATTTGCAGCCAAGTGTCAATATATTTAATGGATGACTAATTTTGTAAACTACTTTAATTTTTACTTCAAACTGGTGTAGTAACATTCGTAATTCACGCATGTTTGGAAAGACACTTTTGTCCTCATCTGCCAGTGACCTGTCAATTACCTGAAATGACACCTGTGACACCAGATTTGGCCAGTACTACCTTGGCCAGTCTTCTGGCTCCACCTCTACCTTGAGGAAAAAAAGGAAGCTTTCAAGACCCACAACAACCATGGTGGTCTACTGAGATCTGTCTTATTCAGGGTCTAGCTTGACAGCAATGGACCACAAAAGCCAAACCATTTCTACAACTTTTAACATTTAAAAAAAAAAAAAATCCTAGTGTTTCTTCCTCTTTGCATATAACTTAGTTCCCCCTCTCTTCTTATTGACACTGAACATTTTTGTGAATTCTTGTATTTTGTTTTGTGTTAAGTTTTGTTTTCATTGGTTTCAGACTCCTTTTTTTCCCCATCGTCCCTCAATTTTTCAATTTCCCCTCAGTCCGTTTAAGTTTCCTACTAGGAGCACCTCGGAATACTAACATACTTGCTCTTCAACAACAACGTCAGTCTCATGGATATTGAGTAAGATACATGTGGATCAACCCATTTCTCCTCTGCCAATCCCGTGTCTGTACTTCCTGCCCACACAGTTACTTCAGCAACTTTACCTCCGGAACTTATTGATCAGCACCGCTTTAAGTAAGTCAAGTCATTAACCAAAACGACTACGGAGGCAAAAAGAGATATCTGCAGGAAAGCAGCTGCTTTTAAAGGGGTCTCTGATGCTTGCTAATCTGTTTTTTCTCTAGAGATGGAACATCAAGAATTTTTATTAAATGGTAGAATGAAGGGGGGCTGACACAAAAAACTGGGTGTTAAGTAAGCTTATAAAAATATTGCCAGATTTAAGACACTTTCTCTTTTGTCATTGTTTGTATTTCAAAGTTTGTGTTTATAGCAGCTACTGAAACAATCTCATGTCCCATATTTAAGAGCAAGGGTAACAAATCAAGGTTCTCATCATTTCCCACAGATGACACATGTAAAAAGAAGATAGACTTATTACCTCATTCTAAAAGAAAAATGCAGATAAAAGGAAGCAGCATTGCTTTTATAAATGATAAAATATTTCTCATGTTATGAAAGTTCCAAGAGTGATAAATATTGTTGAGCTTATATGTAGTTTTTGCATTCTGTCTCCTACATATAAAGTGTTCTCTGTTTTATGAGTAACTCTGCAAGCAAAGCACACCTCTCGCCCTGTACAGAGTGACAACTGTACTCTTCAAAGGGAGAAGCAGCTGCTCTCACCCACATAAATAACTAGCTCCTGAACGTACAGCCAGAATATGCATGTTATGTGCATGGATAGTCTCCAAGACTTTGTGTCTAAACATCCCTAATAAATAAAGACGAGCTTACACACATTAGTATTTGCCTTCTCTATGGATGTCCCCATTCATCCTTCCTTTTAATATATATATATGTGGAAAACATTTTACCACCAACAGCCTGAATCATTGATCCAAGGCATGATGGATCCATGCTTTAATCTGAATTTTGCAGCTGTAATCGAGACTATTCAGACCAGTCGATGTGTGACCACAGTTTTCTGTTCTTAGGCGACAGAAGTAGCTCTTTAACTATTTAGTCATAGTAGCTATTTGTGTCACAAAACTATAGAACAGGTGTACCTTACAGAATTATTTTCTTAATGTGTAATCACATTAACTTAGCTCAGCTGGTGTTCTGGTGCGAAGTCTGTGTAGAGATTATGAATACAATTATCTTTTGCTTTTTACATCAATTCTTATCTATCCAAGTTTTTTTTTTGTTGTTTGTTTGTTTTTGTTTGTGTTTTTTTTTTTTGTCTCTCATCATGGTTTTACAGTCACAGACAGTCCACTGGGTTTCTTCTAAAAGCATATTCAGTAAAGTTGTGCTATTTATGCTTTGCACATATCAGTAAATCAACCTTGAGGTAGCATTATATTTATATTAGCAATTAATTATTTTTCAAAATGTGATACAGATTTTTTATCTTTGTCCTTGTACATTCAGACTGTGTATGTTGTCTGTAGGTTAATGCAGAATCCTGTAGGTGCTGCTGGAGAGCAGCAGAGTTGTCGTTGGTGTGTGTCAGACCCACAATCTGGGCACATAACCAATGTCCTGTCAACAGACAAGACCGCGACTCACTAAGTCTACAGGGGGACACTGACAGAAAAACCCACAGCAGCACTAAGTGCTAGTTTACACCTGATCCAGTGCTTTCAAACTACATTTTAACCTACCTCTGTCATTTTTTGTATGGTTCTGTCATATATAGGTTTGCTGCATCTAAATGATAATACATTACTTCTAATAATTATTTTATAGACCGATCACTGTCTTTGACTTTTTTAAACAAACCAGCAAATCCACAGTTTGTGAGGTATTGAGGCAGTCTAACTGGTTTTAGTCAGGAATAAACATACTTGCAAATTATCAACAATTTGATGTTAATCCACTTAAACCTTAAGGAGTAGGCCACGCATGTCTGTGTCATGTCACAAGAACATAAAATCATTCATTTTAAAAATAAGCAAATGGCTTTGAGATTAATCTCAAATAAAATTATTATAACCATTCTGTCATATTATGTGATGTGAATAGTGACAGAGGTGGTGAACAAGTAGATGTTTGATGTGTGATCACATTGTCCTTCATGAATTGACTTATAAATCATTGGTTATTACATCAGTTTAAAATTGAATTGACTTCAAATGAGTGAACAGAAAGTAACATATCTTCAATGTCTTTCTGTCACCCATTTCTGTAGCATTTTTATATATTTGTTCCTAAACTTCAGCTTTTTTTTGTGAAAGCATGTCACAAAAAAGCTAGGATAATGTTTAAAGCTCTTTACAGTACTGTACTTTAACCTAAAGCTTACAAAGTCATGTTTTAGTCAGTCATTAATAATTCTAAAATATCTTTAAATTTCAGTAAATTAAAATCTGTTATATGTCATCATGTCTTTCCGTTCCCGAGCATCCAAAAAGTCTGTTAAATACATTTCTCATTTTAGCACAAGCGTATAATGCACTCATTATATGCACCAATTCTAAAATTTGTACTTGTTGCCAAGCAATAAGCAGACTTAAAAACCTTATAAATGCGTCATAATGTCTTATGTTCATAATTCTTTACAGACATGACCTTCATAGAAAGTGGCAGAAGGTGTGTATGTAAAAGCATGACACGTTGTGTACCATGTGCCTGCTGAGCCCTCTTCTGATCTCCTGATCTGCCTTCTTATTTCCTGTTTTCACAGGGGGTCCACTTTGAACTTTTGGATCTGAACAATGGCAGCACAACCCTGAGCATGATAATCCCCATGGGATCCCTCACCACATGCAGGATCTTTCATCTTTTTACTTTAAGTCAACTTTATTGCTTGAATTGACAGTAACTCTTTCCAGCAAGCTTGATATCCGTTTCCACATTAACTGCACCCACTTGGAATGTCTGCAGATGCTTCAAGAAATCGTGTGACTGAAGAGATGACGAGTGAACACTTTGCGGGGAACTAAGGGCATTGTCTAAACCAAAAATTGTCCTTTGTAGCTCCTCTAATCCTCTTTTGCCTCACACAGATAAACCATCTGTTCTGAAATTCAGACTGGATTTCATACAGCATTAGGAAAGACCAATTGAGTGGAAAATTTACCATAATTACCATTATAATTAAATATACAAAAGTTTATATTTGTTTTTATATTTCTACATATCTATATTTATCGAAAAAGTAACTTATCAATTTTTTATAAATTTAAATGAAATTTGGTTTGTACATGGCTTCTAACAACTATGAAAGTTTAGCCTATTTCAACTAACTTAGTTCATTTTTATGCATTTAAGAGGTAAAACCCAGAAAATGGATTATAAGCTTACATCTATTCTAGATGACAAAGATGCAACCAAAAAATTCATTCTTTGAGCCTACGTTGCATACACTTAATATTAACTCTAAGTTATCCCTTGCCAGGGTGCCAGTGGGCTAGCAGCCACTGACAAGGTTAAGCTGTTTAGAGTAGGTGAAGAGATTACACAGCTTATTATCCACATCTCTCTCTGTGTGCCCCCCATACACCCCTCCTCCTGGCCGGCCGCATGGGGCCGCTCCGAAATTTAATACCATGTCTACAACAAGATAAGGCTTTCTTACGGACAGATTAACAATATGCCCATTGTTTGCTCCCCCGTGCAGTCCTGCAAGCAGGCAAATACAGGCGGCCCAGGCACTAAAGCCATGGAGTCGGGTTGTCCGAAGTGAACTCTAGCAGAAAGAAAGGCAAAAGTTGAAAAGACAGAAAGATTTCAATGGAAGAGCAGAAGAGCGAAAAAGGGGACTGAGGGGAAGGAGACGAAAGGTAATGACAGAAGAGAGACACACAAACAGAGGTGGGGAGGTATAGTAATTGAGAGAAGAGACAAGAAAGAGGGAGAAGAAGAAATTCAGCAGATAGTCTGGCAGTACTGGGTCAAGCACAGCATATTTCCTCAGTAACAAAAGACTAGGGAAGGCATGTTAGCAGCCAAATTGCCCCTCAAACCCACTGACAAGAACTGTCAGCAGAGAAGGGAGAGAGACTTTTTCTGGCCTACTCTGATGCCAGGGTTAATTACTGGCAATCAAAAGTCCATGGTGGTATAGCACTGGTGGTAAGTGTGTGGCCTGTTTTGTCTAGGTGTTATAAGCCTTTAACTCTGACTCTCAAAGCCTGAAAAAGACTATATTGCAATCCAAGAGGACTTTGCAACTGCTTGAAAGTTGAATGAAATATTGAAGGCGATGCTTCACTAAAGAAGGTTTCCATCAATGTGTGTGTGTGTGTGTAGGTGGGTGAGTTTTGGTGTGTAGGAGGGTAGTAAGATTGCATGGGTGGGGATTCAGAGGTGATGAGGCTTTAAATCGAGGGGGTCCCCAAAATACCCTAGGGTCCAAAGCACCTGGTGTCAGATCGTGTTAGAGGGCACAGGGCCAAAAATTCCAAGTTAAGCTGTGAATGTGAGTAAGTGATGACAATGAAACACTGCAGATGGACTGTATGAAAGTTTCACTTTTTCCTGGCTAAGAATTGATTTTAACACAATGTAGGAAAACAAGCAGTTTGTACTTGAACGAGATAAAACTGAATGCGGCTTTGCGGCTTTCAGCCATATTTTGCTGCATATCCCTTTATTTCATGCATGTCCCCAAGTTCATCAAAGTCCATTATGAGCCAAATAAAAATTAAAGGATTAAAAAATGGGCATTATTGTTTTCAGCATTGTGTTTTAAACTAAAAAAGCATCATCTCAAGCAGTCTTTGGGTTGTCTTTTGTATATTAAATTTGAACTGCAGGCAATTGGTTATAATTTAGTTTACATTTTAATATGCATGATGTGGTGTTTGCATGTATGTTTAGTGTCACTGTTCATCCCTGCAACACAGCATAGGCGCACTTCTACTACCATTGCAGACCGTTTGTATTCACATGGTGACAGTTGACAGCTGTTTTTCCTTTAATAAGATTAGGCTAAAGAAATTAGTTGTGCACTCTTTAATCTGCCATTTAATAGAGGGGGCCACCTGGGGCCAGCCTTATCCTATCCACTCTGAATGGCTAATCAGAGAGGGTTTGACTCACACGGGGACAGAGACTGCACTTCTCAGCACACAGAACCTGCGCCCTACCAGATAATTAATGGATAATTCCCTAGTCAAAAGAAATACTTATTTTCTTGTGTTACAGTAGGCATTTTTATTTTTGTCTTTAGTGGAAACGATGTTTGAGAGGAAAAAAATATTCTTATGCTGAGTAAAATATTTAAGATGTCAAGTGCACACCTTTAAACATCCAGAAATATAAGTTATGTTTGGGTTTCATTTAATATTTTCACAGCCATTTTTTTCTTAAATATGGAATTCAATATATTAAATGCTATCAATTCCAGTTATGGTTGTTTTCTACTTTGTTTTATACAGCATCTGTTATCACTCTAAAAATGAACAATAGCAGATTTATAATACACATTTTGCTCATGAAAATTTATCTTGATTTTTACTCAAACATGAATGGTTTACATCCGATTTAAAGAGAAGACCTTGCTGTGATTTGCTCGGTTCTCTCATACTACTTTTAAATAGACAAATGTTTTTTTCTGTCTGAACATATTCAGACAACATATTCATCTAACCTTTCTACTCTATTTTGTGTATGTGAAAATGTTCCAAGAGTTTCATGCAAAATTTGCCTGTCTAGTATTTTGCTGTCACTTTTGTTTGCTCTCAGCAGGGGTTTTAGCATGTTGGTTAATGTGGTTTGTGGAGCTGTTGGGTGAAATCAGCTCTGGCACAGCTGCACAAGTGGGCCTTTTTACTAGACAAATCCATCCGACAGCCCCAGGCTTGGGCCACAGCCCAGAAAGCACAGTTTGAAAAGAGTCTCACCTTACCCTCATGTACAGGCTGAAAGGAGCCTGTATTATCACTGCCCAACGTTCACCCCATCACCTCTTCTTGCTTTTAACTCTACCAACTCCTCTGGCTCTTTCTCCTCTGTTCTCATCAGGTACCATGTTTTTTCCTCTCTTCTCCTTCTGTTCTCTCCATTTCTGCTTCTTCTCTCATGCTCTGCTACCCTTACACACCCTCCAATGTAGCAGATTGCCATCAGCAGGCTGTGATCTGGGCAGACATGTCACATCATCTCATGCTATTGGCTGTGTGCCTTTCAAATCAGTTGTGACAGTTTCCAATTACATTGTTTACCTGCATGAAAGAGGAAGCAGCCTTACTCAATGGGTATTCAAATCTGCTGGATCTGGAGCGACTGCAAGTCCATGCATAGCTTCTTTAGGCCAATACATTATGCACTTTACAAAGTCTACTGTTATTCCATTGAGCATTGGTTTGAGAATGAGCAACAGATGGAGAAAGTTATGGATGTTGAAATGTTTATGACAAAGAATAAACAGGGTTTGCTTTAAAATATCACAAATCTGAGCCTCTCCAGTGGAATTTCTGGTTGAAATTTAGCATGTTTTGTTTAGAAGAGGGTTTGATAATGCAGAATCCTGGATGGTTATACAAACATGGATGAAAAGTAGGCTGCTGCTCATCTAATAGATTTAAAAGATGACCTTTTATGTGTCTCCAAAACACCTCAGTCATCCCTGAAATTTAGTCTTAAAATTCTAGAAATTCTATGGTCGGATTGAAGTTTTTGGTGCATCATTAATAATGGATGTGGCTAATTTTTTTACATTGGTTACATTAACAATGTTTCAGGGATAAAAATAATAATGTTTTTTTGAGCATGCAGTATTTACAGATTAAGACATATTATCAGCATCCATCAGTTTTCGTTGCAGAGGTTTGCTGGTCATGGGAACTCCCTTTTGCCCCTGCTCCTTATCTCTGCACCTAGGTCATTGGGTCAAGGAGATAAGATTGTCAGTAACATGGCAGAATTTGGTAAGTGAGAGAAACAGGTTACTTACAGCTGTCTGCCACTTCTTCACCCATCACAGCTTTTTTTGTACTCAGAAACTCTGGCTTCCTCCAACCAGGCAAAGACATTCGTGTTAGGTTAATTAGACCCTCTAAATTCTCCCTGTGAGTGTGAGTGGTTGTTTGTGTCTCTGGGTCTCTCACATAGCTTAGTTACTAGTGGTCAACTTTATTATTTTCTGTAATTATAAAAACATCTACTTAATATATGTTTGCATAAAATTGAAACAGAAATTAAACAATCAAAACCAAAAATTCAATTCAAATTAACTCAAAAGTTGAAAGTCTATGAAAGAACTAAGAGTTGTTGTCACTCTAATCTGTGAGTGCAAAATTTTGAAAGCTCATTTTGTTCTCTTAAATATTTATTCAATTATTTGCTCTTTAAATCTCTGCATATTAACAATGCATTTGAAAAATTCCACTTCATGGCTGCTGGTGACCTGCCGGGGGGCACCGTGTTTGCAGAAATCTCCAGAGCTAGGCAATTAGTTAATTGAAAAGTTATGTACTTGGCATGAATAATTGAATACGGGGTCTCTGGAATTAGCACAGCATGCAGAGGCACAAATGAATCCTTAACAGAAGTAAGAGTGCAAAGCAGAGGCTCCACTGTTTGTCTAGATAATTTCTTCATTTCATGTATTCCTTTGTGGAGAAAAATGTTAAGAATTTAACTTCAAACTACAGGGATGAAAATTGTAAAAATAATGTAAGTTTGTACGCACTTTCTTGGTTAAACATTATACTCGTTGCTACCTGAACAGAGTGTTTTTCACAAAATATACCTCTTTTGGAAAGAACAGATGTTAATCATAACTTAATTTGTTGCACATTGAAATAATGTGTTATTTTTAAAGCTTATCTCTAGATCGAAAGACAGCGGTGATGTTGAATTTGTCACATTTTCATGTAAACAGAACCATGCAGACTAAACAACTCAGGTTTGTCAGACTCACTCACAAGCACACAACACATGGTTCAGATTTGAAAAAACCCAAATTTAAATAGTTTGAATGCTTCACTCCTGAATTCAAGTATCGCACAACATATCAGTTGTATTACCTGGATCTAAAGACTACAAAACTTCAAAATACACGATGTATATTTTACTATGATACTGAGAGAGCTCTGTTCTAACACGTAGAATACAAAAAATCTTTTTGCTTCATCATTTTGGATTGACAGAAAATGAGTGTGTTCTGACAGGTGTCAATCATCCCCAAAAGCATTGTTTGTTTGTTTTTTTGTTGTTGTTAGTTTTGTTTAGTTTTGTTTGCTGTCTTTGGAAAAACAAGGCACATACTAAACCTGACAGCTCTTTATACCTTATATTGTACATTAATTTTACCATACATGAGTTACCGCGTAGAGGTGTACGGTAATACTATACATACAAAAGTGGTATACAAACAATAAATACAATGCAGAAAAGGGCCATTAGACTGATAAATAAAGCACAATCAGATCACACGAATGAACTATTTTTAAAAATACAAACTCTAAAATTTCCAAATTTGATCCAGTTTAAAACAGAACAAATATTAATAAAAAATTATTTACTTCTAACTAATATTGAGAATTTGTTTTCAGTAAGGTTGTGATTTAAGAGAAAAGCACAATTTAAAAATACAGCGTGTTGGAAAAACTTTAAGAAGGATGTGTGTTTCACTGTCATGAGTAAAATTATGGAGCAGCTTAACAGATCAATTAAAGGAAAGTAAAAACATAAACCAGTTTAAGAGAAGGTACTAAATGGAAACATTAAATAAATATAAGCTTGAAGCTTGAACACTAGTTTAACAAAGGACAGTGATGATGGTGTGACTGTGTCTGAAGCCAGAAATATTGTGGTGTTATGTTTCATTTATTTATGTTTTCTTGGGAGGAGGGAGGGGACTGTGTACATTTTTTGTTGTGAAGTACGAAATTTGAGTTGTGTAATAGTGTGTTTTGTAGAAATGGGGTAGGGTGTCATTAATTTTTACTTCTGCCTACTCCTTTTCAGACATGAAATGGGAAAAAGTAAATATTATAAATATTATAAAATCCCCGAAAGAACATGTTTGAAATAAACTTTGAAATTTAAAGTAAAAGGTTTTTTTTTATCTTTCTGGTTTTCCAATGTCACCATGTTTTTTACATTATGTTTTATAGTTTTTGCATAGATATTTCATTCCATCCTATAATTTACTGGTGTTACCTCAAATTCTAAACCATACAATTCAAGTGATTATATTTTGACACATGTTTGGATTACTCGGACAACACTATCAAAAGTGTATGTGTCTTCCATCTCAGTTAGTTTTAAACCAAATTAAGTGTTCTAATAATCTGGCAAAATATACTCTATCCTATATAAGTTGGTCATTTTTGTTCATTTATTACTTTGTTAATTCAATCTCTTTCTATCTTTCCGTCCATTAACAGTTGCAGACACTGTCTATGTCAGAGTTATACTGTGAGCACAAACCACGGTCTACTCAAGGTTTAACTCTGGGACTTGGACATTTCTTGTTGTCAAGCCTCCCTGGTTAGCCTCAGTGTTTAGCCGTGGTTATCTGAACAGCATTAACATGACCTGCAGGGCTCCTTTACACCCTGCTGCAAACACTTCCGAGACTTCTCACTTCCCTCCATTTGGCACCCGACCAAAAAGAATCTGTCACGGTGACTTCTCGTGGCCAACTTTACCCACAAGCTGATTAATAATATAGAGACGTGTTATTATTCATGGAAAAATGCTGCAGATTCTCCTTGAGACTAGTCATCTCCGAGAGGCTCATCAATGCAGCAAAGTTTAATCTCATTAATCTGTATTAAATTTAGATGTAATTGTATTTTTTATTCTGATATTCCACATTATTTTTTTTTCTTTTGGGAACAATATTATTTTTAGCTGTGAAATATCAAACTCCTCTGTGAAACTATGAATAAACTAACAATTGTATGTTTCCTTCCAAGTATTCTGTTTCTTTCAACAGGCTTCTTTAACTGTGGTGGCAGATGAATCGTCCCTGTTCAGGGTTTCCTCAGCTTGGCGAAACTGATCACCTACTATACAAGCATGAGCCAAACATCAGTACTACCACTCCTCTGTTAGCTAGCATGGTGAAGTGCTGCACTGGCCCCGTGCCCATTCAAAATTGGCTGGCTCGGGAATTAGAGCAGAGCAAGGATTCCATGACAGAGCTGTATTTACAGAGAGCATTTAAATGTTGATCGTCTGTGCTTACAAGTGACTACATCATTTATATGGATAACTTGCTGATAGATAGTGTTTAATATTTATGAAGGACTTTTAATTGCACCCTCTTTTCATTGCATGCTGGCAGGGAATAATGCTTCTGGTGATGCCCAGTGGTGTAATTGATCATGTCCAATAACAAAGACACTATTAGATAACCAAAGATATAGTTACTGTCCCTCTTAGATGCTACAACTGAACGCTTGAGGAAAAAAATTGTTAATTGAAATTTATTTGAAAATCCATTTATGTTTATGTTTTAGAGGGACTGAAATCAAAATTTTAAGTTTGACTAATGCACAAAAACAAAATGCTGTAGTTCTGTCTGTCTGCCTTCTTAGCACAGATTTCAACCTTCAAGGTTGTAAATAAAGAAATCTTTTAGTCTTGTGTTTTAAAATTGAAAACATTTTGACCCCACCTGAATGCAGTATTAGTGTATATTCACCTTTTAAAGGAATGGAATGGCGCAACACCAGCACAAATACATTTTAACATTGAACTCCACAATAGTTTAATGCTGCGCTTTGCTGGTGTTAAGATCACAGATGCTAAATGACTGAGCTGTTACAGTTTTCAAATACATTTTCAGGC
Source organism: Rhadinocentrus ornatus (assembly GCA_037177495.1). Classification (NCBI taxonomy): domain Eukaryota; kingdom Metazoa; phylum Chordata; class Actinopteri; order Atheriniformes; family Melanotaeniidae; genus Rhadinocentrus; species Rhadinocentrus ornatus. Next base: position 26,143,799 of record JBAMHW010000001.1, on the reverse strand, counting down.
TCAACATCACCTTTTTATCATACTTTTTAAAGGTTTTATTTAAACAAAGCAATCTTGCTCTTGTAAACAGCTCACTAGCGGAGTAGTAACAAGCCTGTCTGTGATGTGCTGTTGTCCCGGTATTATTACACAGCAACCCACTTGGCAGATAAAATGTAGTATTGAGTACAAGAGTTGCATATTACAAAGCCTAAATATGACAGCCAGAAAGGTTTTATCAAGGACAAAAACTAATATCATTTGCATTTAAAAGATTAAGTGTTTTACAGGCAGGATAAAGCATATGTAATTCTGAATTTTATGAAAAATAATAGTTTTATTCAGGCTCTACGCTCTTCAAACACTAAGTTACATATCAGCTTCTTAGGATGGAGTCTTATTCTAATTTACTTGGGGCTCCTGTCAATCAGCCAGATTTAACCACTTCACTTTAAATAATACTAATATTCGTATTTAGTTTAGTGCAGACATTGGTTAATGAAAAAGCAAATGACAATTTAAAAACACCTTTGTCCTGATTGCATTGTTTTGTGTGGTTTTTTCTGTAAATAATTTAATTTTTAATGTTTCTTTCTTTTCTTTCTTTCTTTCTTTCTTTCTTTCTTTCTTTCTTTCTTTCTTTCTTTCTTTCTTTCTTTCTTTCTTTCT
>JBAMHW010000001.1:26123039-26133768 GCA_037177495.1 Rhadinocentrus ornatus | reverse complement strand
AAATATGCCTTAATAAAAATAAATTATTTATAATAATCACATGAATAAATTAAATATATGATCACAGTGATACAAAAATTGCATACCAAATTTTAAGTTACGCAAAGCAAAACGAACTTAGTATTTGCATCTATCCCTGCCTGAACGTTCTGCAGTGACACAGACTTAGAAGTTGAGTTGAATCACTGATTTATCCTGTGCCTTTGCTGTCTATGTCTATGTACGTATGTTCATGGCAATCCAGCAGACTGACGCAGGTATTTCACATATATAGTAGCCATAAGTGCCATGTGCCACATAGTTTCACTTGCCTGGCACATGCCCACTCAATATTTTAACCACCCTAAAAGAATTTTTTTTTTAAATATGTTTAAAAAAGTACCTTTTCGGACTCCAAATACCAACAATTTACAAGTCTCCAATAAACTTCTTTGGAAATATTTAAAGAGAGGAACAAATGCAGGAGGAGCCAAAAATATATAATGTATAATTATCAAGTGGCTCTTCTCTTCCACAGAAAGTAGCGTGGAGCAGTTTAATGCAGGCTGACATGTTGAGAACAGCCTATTTCATCCTGTTTCTTGGAGCTACACAGAGGCAGCGGCTGCTCCAGAACCAACCCTGTGGCCCTGCCCACCCATCCGCTTTTGCTTTATGTCTTCTCCTGCAGTGAGCACTCGACGAAGGACAATTTGTTTGGATGTTTAATGCTGTGGCACTGGCTGGTGGAGGATTATATGAGATGGCCCAGTGATTTGTTGTAGCTGGCAGCAGCTTGGAGAATGTGTGTTGTTGCGTGTAAGGGAGAGCGTGGCTGCTTGCAGCGTACACGTCTGTCAGTCTTTGTCAGCGTGGGTGGGTGTGCTGTGTGTGTGCTCAGTTCCAGGTCCTCGCTCTAACATAATTGTCAGTTGTCTTCCACCCTGCTTGCTCTGAACTCTTACATTAATGATAATAGCTCCTCAGTTCCCAGAGGAAGACTTCTTTTCCATGTTTGTCCTTTTCTCACACTATAACCTTCTTTTCCTGCTGAAAGATGACCAAACTCTGTATTTCATTGTTTCGAGATTTATGAAAGCTTTGCTGAGTCCTCTTTATATGTCTTGGCAGCCAGGAGAATCATTGACTGATCCTGTGAAGCTTCACACACCAAAAATTCCAGCCAAATGCTACTGTGAGCTTTCCCAGATCTCACTAACATGGTGACACACATACAAATGAGCAAGCAGAGAAAAGGAGGCATTTTATTTGAAAAACACAAGCCATGAAAACTATTCCATTTTTCTCACTAAGCCCTATGTTGAAATAGGTTTATATTTATTTGTTTCAATGGCTAATTTTTAAACACATGCTGCAGTTTCTTTTCTTACAGTAGAAACTTGTTGCATCCTTTCATGTTAGATATCCAAAGTGCCATCCACATACCATTGTAGTCTTTTTGCTCCATCCTGTGAGACAAACCAAAAACCTACCAAAGCTTGTGTTTATTCGTCTCAGTATCAGTGTCCCTTTTAAATGTTGCCCAGTTCTTGAGAGGATGAACCTCAGTGTACTATAATCCTCAAGAAAGGAAAAAGCTCATCGTTACATCTCAACTGTTGTCCAAAACATCTTGTGACAGCCCTTCAGTTCATCCCTTTGAGACCCCTTTGAACGCTGCTGTAGAACCCCGTCCTGAAGGGCTTCACCCTCAGATGATAAAAAAAGTGAATTATTGGTTTGTTTATCATGCTCTTAAAACCTAAAGTGCATTATTAAACAGAGAGCACATTAAAGGGGGAGTATTGTTAAAAGTGTTTTAAAAATCTTGTAAATCCCTGTAATTTATGTCACTGTGGTCGGAGAGGCTAACCCTGGCCTTCTGGTTTTAATTTGGTTTAGGCTCTGAGGTTTGTACCTGTGATGCTGCCTTGTTTCCCAGATGCAATCTGACCGATGTCTCCCCCTCAGGGAGGGCAGCAGTAGCCTGATATGTGAAAAGCAAGTCAGTGAGCTGCTTTGAATGAGGTGCTCATCTTCATTCTTTATTTTGTTCCTCAACAGCTTTGTTTGTAGCGCAAAGCACCTCTGATATTACTAGGAATGTATTTCATTTAGCAGCTGAATTCAAAAATTCTTATTTAGTTGTACTGACTTTCAAATTATTTTTTTACATTGTCATATACAGTATATNNNNTGTGTGTGTGTGTGTGTGTGTGTGTGTGTGTGTGTGTGTGTGTGTGTGTGTGTGTGTGTGTGTGTGTGTGTTTGTGTATATATACATTGTCTTGAATGAGGTTGAATGAGTGCAGTCCAGCTAAGATGCTGCGTAGGACCCTCAAGCTCCTGGAACTCTGATAGAGGACTTGAGCTTTAGAGATGAACAGCCACCCCACCTACCACGGAAAAATGGGAGGTTACATATCATGGGATGTAAATATCATAAATAAATAAATGCACCATGGTGATTTCAAGGGCCGACAGAATAAGTAAATTGTGAGCAACATAGTAACTTCTAGAACAATCTACACAGAAATAGTTTAAAATTTTTAATTTTCCGACAGAGAACTTGTAAGAATGTTAAAGTTGCATAATTAATTTTTAGATTTGAGGCTCTGGGAGTCTGTTAGGTTGTATCTTAACATTCTTGGGCATAAACTTCATCTATACATATATCTTCATCTTCATCTCCACATCTTTACCAACAAATGCCATACAAATTTAAATGTGGCCTGGCTCTATCTGAGACCAGAACCCTGCTCCTGCTCCAGCCTCAGGGGACTCCCTGGCAGAGACAACAATGGGTCACAGCCCCCTCTTTGTGCACTTGCCCTCCTTAATCAAACTACCCAGAGGAGTGATTGGATTTTAATACTGCTGGGCCCGACGTAATAGTGTGATGGACGGGGGACTGTTGTATTGGAGCAAGATGTCAGCCCTTGGAGGCCTCCATTAATGATATTGCTTCATTTCTTAAAGTGGCAGGATTGCCTTGGGACGAGTGGAATGCCACAGTTGGCAGACAAAACCCTCCCCTCCAATTTTTTCCCCAGCTCTTTTTCTTTTTTTCTCTTCATCCCTCACTGACTCAGGACCACTGGTGTTTCTCTATGTGTCCATAGTGTTGAAGAGCATTTCTTGAGCTGGTCGCAGACTGTGTTAGCAGCTCCAGGCTGCTTCTGTGGCTATGAGGATGAGGAAGATTTGGCTTGTGTAGAGAGAGAAAAAAAAGCTCTTGTTTTCAACTAAGAAATAAACCTGGATGTCTCTGGCCTGTGTTCTACATTTTACTTTGCAGGTTTTAGCACACATAAACAAATACAAAATGTAAATGCTTATTGTGTTTATATCTGTGTTGCACTTCCAAGATGAAATCACATAAGCTTGAACTTAATTTTCCAGACCAATTTGAAAGGATGATTTATGGTTTTCCTCTGACAGGAACAGTATCTGAGTGACATTTACAATTCAGTTTCTGCTCCTCTAGCTATAATTAAGGGTTGCCTCTGTTCCATCCTAACTCATGAGTCAGAAGGTTAATTGAACTTTAGTACTAAATCTAAAACACAAAGACTTCCTGAAAACATTCTTGAACTTCTGAACTGACACTGATGTGACCTTGATGAACGCCAGAGAGTCTCCCTGAAACCTTTTGATGCCGTTTCTCATCTTGAATGACTCACACTCACAGCCTCCTTGTTTGTTTGTCTTCCTTGTTCGGCTGATGACAGTTTGGTCCTGTCAAAGGGGGGTTTGGCAGGTACAGGTGAACCCTCATTGTATTTTATAACGAGTCATTGTAAAGTGGGGGTGGCTCCAACCTCCCCCTCTCCTCCTAATAGGCTTTGGTGTATTGTTTTTGCAGCAGATTTATGTGTGGGTGGGGCACTGTGATTTACAGAGCTCTGACACTGTCTCAGCAGCGGGGACGACAGAGGCACTGTGTGTGTCCCAGGTGAGCCTGAGGTCTGCTCACAGTCCACACACATGCACACACAGTAGGAGGAACCTGCTCTGAGGCTCTTCTGTGTACAGATGATATCACACAAGCTTTTCAGTACACACACACACTTTTGATGTGCAATGCTGCAGACAAGCTGCTACTGTTGCAATTTCATGCCTGCAGGTTCACTTAAGGTACACGAGGATATGAGGACATGTTTTGCAATCCTGAATGTTTTCAACTGAACAATCAGGACAAATTTTAAAAGTAAGACATGATGGTCAAAATATATCAGCACACAGTGCATAAAAAAAACGTTTTTGTTTTGTTGTTGTCAAGTTGCTTTCTAGAAAGTCTTTTCAGTTATGGTCTCCGTGCTTTTAAAAGTTTAAAGGATAATATGTGGATATTTACTCATTGTGTCAGCTTCCCCTAAAAACAGTATTCATTTCCCAGGATCAATAGTTCACAAGCAACAAGGTGGTATACACAAATGTTGACACTGCTTTTTCATGATAAACCTGAGAGAAGTGATGAGAAAATTCTCCTCACCAGATGTAAAATTGGCAGTTACCAATTGAAAATAAATCGACTCATATACTTTCTATTTAAAACACCTGACAAAAACAACAGAACAAATGCAGAATACACCCACACACACACATATATATATATATAAAATTATAATAAATAATATAGTAATAAAGAGATCATTGATGTCTTCATTTGATAAATCTTGTTTGTTTTTATTCTCTTTAAGTGATTCACGGAATTTGTAAATGAGAACATTTTTTCTCAGTTCCCTTCACATGTGCCAGCAGGCAGAATTATGTGAAATCCCAAACATAGCATTAATTTTCTGCTCTATATTCTTGTATGATTTTTAAATGAGTTTCTAAGACTGTCAGCCTGTACATGTTGCATTCCCCCCCGGAAAGAAAAAGCTCCCACTTCTGTCTCTGCATTAAGTCAGCTTGTCAGAACTCTTCCCTTGAGAGCTTTGGACTTGAAGTTCGTCCCGGCTGTTCCTCTCCTGGTGGCCCCCGCTGGAGGAGAAAGGTCACATTGGAGCTGGGTGTGAAACTTTCACAGTAACTCCACACAAATCCTGTACGCTTATTTTTACACTTTTTTTGTGTGTGTGTTGTTTTTTCTGGCGGCAATTATCACTGATAAGTCATATGATGATTTCTTAAAATGCCACAGAAGGCTCAGATGCAGAATAATCATCATAAGGATAAGAAATCTACTAAAATAATGTTTTCTGTTTTGAATGGATGTTGTTTAGAAGAATAGAAATTATTGAAATCAGCCTTTCACAGATATATTATTATTATTATTATTATTATTATTATTATTATTATTATTGTTATTATTATTAATATTATTATTATTGATATTATTATTATTGTGTTTTTTCCTTCATTATGACTGTAAAACATTAATAAACCACTAGAAATAAAAGATTGTGAAAATAATTAATCAGTCGTACATGTTGAATAAGGACGATATTTTGTACCCTGGTTATTCTTTATGGAAACCTAATTATTGACACCTTATCTTTGTTAGAGTTAAAGATTGCTTTCCCATTTTTTTCAATTTGGTTCCATTGAACTTCGACACTTCTTAATTTTGCTAATTTACATTTATATAAAAATTATTCACCTATTAAATTGCAAAGAAAGAAACAAAGAAAATCTTAAGCAAAATAAATAAATTATCATTTATTTTAATTTATGCTAGCTAACAGCATAAATATTATGGACCACATATGATCTAAAAAAATGTATTTTTATATTATATGCTAGAAAACAAACAAATACAAAACATGTTAAATAAATTTGTTCTCCTTCTGTCTTACATCCAAAAACTGAACATTCAGATCCAGAACGAAGAGTTAACAAATAATAATAATAATAATAATAATAATAATAATAATAATAATAATAATAATAATAATAATAATAATAATAATAATAATTGTAGGAGGAGTAAATATAAATAACAGTTGAGTTGAAGTATGTGTCAGACAGTCTTGCAGTGGGCGGCGCTGGTCCTCCCCAGCACGCCGGGTGATCTAATTACGTTCGCCCCTCCACCAATTAGAGAATTACATCACACCTTTTAATGGACTCGTCCTCTTAATCATTAATGTTACGGTGTCATTCCCTCTGACAGCCTCTAGTTGCATCGTGGCAACATGACACGTGCTAACTCGTTTTCTTCTCAGCATTGACACAGCTCAGAGGTAATCATAGAGGGGGCTAATTGTCGCCATGTTTCGGGTTAGATGAATTTATAAGCGTTTAGTATTTGCTCTTGGCCTCTGTACTGTAGAGTCACAAACAGCCTACAGAAAGGCCAAAAGCGTGTCTGCTTTCAAATATGGCCGAAGAAATAAAAAGATAAAAAATGTATATATATACATATATAGTATAGTAGTGTAGTATAGTGATTATATTAATATGGTTAAAGACACGTGTACTGTTGTTTAAAAAAAAAGGATAATTGGTATTTCTTTATTTTGGTGTCCATATTGGCCCATATTTAAACAACTCTGCAAAACGCCAGTTGATGGATTTGATTCAAGCTCAAACCCCCGACAGCTATAGTGTCAGTTCATTGGTGTTGGAAAAACTAATCTCTAAACTGAGCACAAAAGGCAAGAAATTGTCTAAGTTGTGTTTAAGGTGGAGGTGTTTGAAGCGGAAAACATACAACGGAAAAATTTAAAAAAAAAAAACTTGATGTCCTAACTAATGATTTTTGTGACACCTGATTATTTTTATGAGAAATTTTAGCTTTTTTTCAATTTATGTCTTTTTAGCTAACATTCCGCGTATTTTCTGCATGAGAAGCTCCTAAAACGTATATTGTGTTTTTAAATCTTCATCTTTTTTAGAATAAAAAAAACATGCTTTTTTTTATTATATATTAATTAAATAGATTAATTAGATCAATTAGATCTGTTTCTCTCGCCGTTCAGATGTAGAATTATAGACAGCATCCGAGCTGGAAATTAGTTGCTTTGGGATCATATACAGCCCTATAATGATTTTCTGCAGAGGAGAGTTAATGGGCCTTGAATTCTTCTCTGTAAACCCCATTGTTATTCTTCGCTTATCTGCCTTATCTTAATCTGCACGCATTGTTTGCGTATCTTATTTGAAATAGCTCAATTACAAATCTATGATCTGTCTTTTGTCATTCAAGCTTCCGATTAAGACACTAGCAGTGCTCTGAAAACAAGAGCAATAAAAATGCCTGCCCTGCAAATATCACAATGCCTCAATGCCTACTAATCGTTTGGTATTAGGTGTATCACTGACTCTTCTTAGTCTTCTATTTAATTTAGATGGGGTGAAATGTTGCACAAAAAAAGAAAGGAAAAACTGATGAGAAAAGCACACACACACACTCACATATATGCGCCAGAAAATCTGCATTGCTTTTATAATCTATATGTTTGATCAACAAATACTTGTAACCAATGGGCAAATTGAGGGGAAAACTAAATCAGATTAAAACGAGAGAAGGTATCATCCGTATTTTATTTGCCTGTCCTACACATAGTATGAATGGGGGTCAGTGGATTTAGTCTAGGATGTCCTTTCGACTGACCCGTTTGCAATAACGCAATTCAGCCAAAGAAAATAAACTGAAGAGGTGAAATGACCCTTTACGAGCTGCTCTCAGTCACGAGGGTCTTTTCTGATGGGCTGTGTGTGTGTCTAAGGTGGGGGTGTTTAGTTTGTTGTGGCTTCAGTCAATGTATCGCTTGCAGGTGATGCCAGGGCTAGATAAGAGGTCGCCGATCCCTGCGCGCTGTCTAGACCAGCTTGTGGCTCAACCAGAGTAACTGGACTGAGCACAATTTACAGCAGATTTTTGCCCCCAAGATAGTAAATGACCACTGAGCCGATTCCTGTCATATAACCGAAGGCAAAACACCGCGAGATGGAGCGGGGTGATAAGGCACCAGAGCCATAAGCTTCGGGCCACCTTCATGTAGATTGAACAGGACAAACAACATATTAAGCGCGAGAGACATGCATGCGTGTATTACTTGTTTAAACCCAGGAGACTACTCCACAAACACGACCTTAGAAGAAACTTTGCATTTGTTTTTTAAATGAGAAGTTAGTGGCTGTTTTTCTCATTTGGAATTGAACAGTGAACATGGTTGTCAGATATTTAAAATCGGATTTACTATTTTAAATTAAATCTGTGCAAATGAAAACAGAAGAAAGCTGGATAATTCTTGTTCAGTATAGACTGGACTCTCTAAAAAGACTATAGTTTTGCAAAACCAAAGAAATATGGCTGATAATTTGCGTCAAAGACTGGTCACGAAGACACTTGATATATTCTTTTTTTTTTTATTTTATTAGTTAATAATCCCTTAACAAATCGCTTTCCTAACAATAAATAATATAACAATAATTTACTTTTTGTTCGAGAAGCTCAAACAACCTGTATCCTGTCCTTAAGATAAAGTATTTTACAACACGAATACTTTGCAGATTATCATGCTCTGACCTTAAGACAAAGAGTAAACTGGACTCGACAACGTAATTCATGTATAAAAAAAAACTATCATGTCGAAGAAACAAGACACAATATAATCACACTGAAACTGCAGAAAGTCCATCTGCATCAATTTGGAAATGTTTCCAAATGATTCTGAGGGAAGGTTTCTTGTATATCCACCGGGAGGTCTTCTGTACAACTTGTTCTCCATATCAAGTCATGCATCAATTGTTCTGCTTAGTCTTTTTTCTTCTTCTTCTTCTTATTTCAACGAGATTTAAAAAAATATTAAAAAAAATAAAATAAAATAAAAATAAGTCAGTTGGTGCTCCCTTGGTTCCATCATCTTCTCCTTGTCAAGAAATAAAAGGGGGTCGGGGGTCGGGGGGTCTCTTTGCTGTTTGGGTGATGTGATGAGCTGGTCACATGCGGGTGGGTGGAGGGGTGTGTGTGTGTGTGTGGGGGGGGGGGTGTCATGCTGCAAATTGTCCTTGCAGAGGTGGTGGAGGGAGGGGGTAGGAGGGTAGTGTAGGGTTGGGGGACAACTGGGTCCGTGTGGCCCCGTTTCACGTCTCCACCGGGCTGGGTACCATACTGTTCGGAGTGTCCGGTAACTGCGAGGACAAAGAAGTTACGTCGCTACCCGAAGAGTTTCCGAGAGAGCCCGATTCAGAGAAAGACACCTGAAGGGGGGAAACAGAGGATCAGATCTGCTGCTTTCACTTTAGAAACTGTGTTGTTTGTACTGATAGTCCAGAGAGAGAGAGGGAGAGAGAGAGAGAGAGAGAGAGAGAGAGAGAGAGAGAGAGAGAGAGAGAGAGAGAGAGAGAGAGAGAGAAAGAGAGCAACATCTGACTGAGTCTGTCATGAACACATACCAGTTGTTGAAAGGCCGGCTGGTCCAAGTCGCTCTGCAGGGCAAATTCACTCAGAGCTTTCCACGGAGGCTGGTAGGTCTGGACCTCGACTGGGTTTCCCTGAACAGTGCTCTCATGTCGAATAGGACTTCCGGCAACAAGAGGCGTCCCTGTTAGGCCTTGCAGATTCTGAGAAAAATGTAGGATTATAACTTTTTCAAAAGACTGTAATCTGCAATATAACACTCTACATGATATCCTGACGTCCTCGTGCTTATTTTCGATAAATGCAAAATTCGTGTATGATCTTTTTTTTTTTTTTTTAACACAATATGATTTTTTTTTTTTTTAGATAAAAATGGGAGGGAGGTCCTTTTTTTGCTAAAGTAGAGAAAAGACAAATCAGTCTTACAGTAAAAAAAAAAAAACAAAAAAAAAAAAACACTGATGGAGATATAGACTATTTGCAGAGGACACTTTATTTTTCAGGTCAAGCAACTGAGGCCAAAGCAGTCGATTCATAATTTATTGGAGTGAAGTTTGAATAAAGCATAGATGTGAAGCTAAGTGGAACGATTGTATTGTGCTTCGGTGTCAGTAAAGTAAGTGAATACGGAAGTTAACAAGTCACTACAAGAAAAAAGTAAATAAATAAATAAGTCACAAGTAAAACCACTGCCTATAAGAAACAAAACAAGCTAGGAAGGATTGTGTTTAATGAAGATAACAGCCTCAAACAGAAATAGACAGAAAAAACACACATTTGGCCTCGTCATTACTTGAAACAAATGAGCAATTATAAAGAGTAAAGAAGCAGTCAAACTTACGAAGATGCTTACAGTCTTATCACTGTGCTGCTGCTGCTGGAGCTGCTTCATGAGGATGGATCTTTTTTTGTCCTTGCAGCGTTTGTTCTGGAACCACACCCGGATCACCCTGGGACTCAGGCCGGTCATCTCCACCAGCTGCTCCTTCATTAGTGCATCCGGCCTCGGGTTGGCATTATAGCAGGTTCGCAACGTGTGAAGCTGTTTCTCGTTCAGGACCGTTCTGACTCGCGTTGTCTTTTCCGACTGCTTGTGGACATGGTTCCGATGCGGGGCCTGCCGCACCGCCACGGGGTCTGCTGAGGACGGAGGGAAAAAGACGGTTATCATAAGGCAACATAAAAATCTAAAATATTTTAACGCTACCAGTCATCTCAAGTTGCACAATTTTGTCTTTTACATCCTCTTGGAGGGGCTTGTTTAGGGTAAAGGAGCAGATATTCAATAGGGTGAGAATTTTTTTTTTATTTTTTAAATGATCAGTCTAAATCTCTAAAATTTTTAAAACCATTGAACATGGCGTTTAACACAGCATATTTAAGTAGAGATTTTGGTTTCTCTTTTAACAAGGGGAGGAAGGTATTCATTTGGCA
>JBAMHW010000001.1:26082433-26101705 GCA_037177495.1 Rhadinocentrus ornatus | reverse complement strand
CATAGGTTGAAGAATTTCCAATGTTGTCCATTTTCATATCTAAGTGGATATGAACAGAAACAGACTGCAGATTAAACTCCTGCGTGCTTTGTGGCAGCTGATCCTGTATGCAGTCAGAGACCCACTTTGAGGGTGACCTCTGAACAGATATTGACCCATTGTGCATTAGCATAGGGAGGACGAACATTATATTCATTATGGTTTCTTTGAATCTACTTCAATCTACTTAACCATACACTTAAAATCGATATGAGTTAGATCAGCAGAGTGGCAGCAATTTACTCTCAGGGATGATCAATAGCTGTATTGCAAGGAATAGCAAATAATTTGTATAACCATGGAAAGAACAGATGAAAGCTGTTTTTATTTGCTCTGTATGACCCATTTGTGCTAAAAAAAAACAAACAAACAAAAAAAAAACTATTGGCCTGTACAGTAGTCAGTCTCACATGTGGATCTTTTGATGGAAGAAAGGTTTTTTGTTTTATCCCTCACCATCAATGATCCTCTTGACTCTCCAAATGCGTAAGGTAATGATGAGGCTGATGGCATCCCAGGGGCTGCTGGGCCCGTTGGCCACAGTCGAGGCCACCATTGGGGCCAGAGACAGCACAATGACAGCACCATCAAATACCTGAGATTGTCATAAACACAAGAACACACATTTAAAGTACATGCAACTTTTGTTGTGAACCAGAAATCAATTCAAACATAACCACCCAAGCCTCCAGCCATGACTAACCATATGGATGTAGGCTAAGTCAGTTGTAAGGCCTTTATGTGAGGATTTAATACTGTATGAAAGTAACATTGGGTTAGTTATAAGGAATATTCTGACATTTTAGACAGACTGCTTCAACTCTAATGTTTACAGTTACACAATTACTCACAATTGGTTAAGAGAGCTCAGCATAAATGGATAATCAGTTAGCGTAAATCTTTCCAACAGACAACAACTAGTATATGACTACAACCACCTTTAAGATCAACAGTTAACTTATTATATATAATTTTTCCATACAAATGGCCCAGTAGGTGATTTTTGTTATCTTTGGGCACAGCTTGCTATTCTTTTTTTTTTTTTTTTTTTTTTCATAGTGCATGTTCCACAGCTATCCTGTTAGCAAAAATACTTCATGTAATTTATCTTGAAGAAATTTTCCCAAGAATATTGAATATGCATACATATCTCACTAAAATACAGAACCAAACTAAATAATAATTCCAAATATCTGAAAGAGATTGAAAACTGAGCCTCAATATTACCCAGTATACCAATACTAACCTCAACTTTGTTTTCTATGTAGTCCCAGATCCCAAGCACTACAATTCTGAAGACAGTCTAAGTGAGACAGAGAGATAAAGGAAAGCTTTAAAAATGATAAACGAGGGAGCATACTGACACATCTCTAAAGATATTCTCAGTCTTTTGAATCTTCATCACATGCAAGATTCTAGTGAAAGAAGGCTTGTGCCTGCGTTCTTCTTTAAATCTCTTTAATTTTTGAAGTACTGTGGAATAAAAATGCAATAACGTTATGTCTAAAGCTAGACTCAAAAGAAGGCAAAAATAAAATGGCTAACCAAATTAAACTATAATTTTTTTTGCTAGTTCACTTCTATATTAAAATCTTTCATAAAGATGTAAATATTGATGGGTTTGGGACCTTTTGTTGAGCAGAGACATAAAATTTGATAAGCTGTCATGTAAGAGTGAACCTGTTAACCCATTATATGCAGCACATGTTGGACCACAGCTTGTGTCACGTAGGAAGAGCAGACACTCCACCCACATGTTACAATTCTGCTCTTTGATTGGTACAGATGGGCCAGCTGGTGATATGTCATTTCCAACAGCCCTCCCAGGCAATTATCCTTCTGTGATGTCAGTAGGTGAGGTACGTGGAGGGATCACATCACTGTAACCCCATCCCTACTCCTCATTAAGCTCAGCTTTAAAAATTGTTCCTGCTGGCTTGTTTGTTAATTAATGTTTAGTGAAGGACATTGGGGCTGAGGCTGTCAGGGTTAATTGGTTTGCATTAGAGTGAAGGCCCGTGGGTCAAATTTGACCCTTTCTGTTTTGTTGTATAAAATTCTCAAGTACAAACAATACATTATTTGATCGAATAATGGTTTAAAATGTATTAAGACACCTAACAATTAGGCTTTAAATTGTTGACATTTCACTACCCAAGTAGCATGACAGTAGTAATTATGAAGCTAAGGCTTAATCTTGACCGGACAATAATGGCAAAGAAATGGCAATGGCCCTCTACTTTAGGTTCCGTAGGCCAGTAACTAGCTTGCATTGCCAGAGAAAAGACATTTTCAATCCACATTTAAGGTTTAGTCGGTTTAAATTTATGAAAAAGAAATATGATATTTCACATCTATTGTGCTTTTGAAATGTTCCTGTGATCACACAACATCACTAAAGGAAGAAAAACAGAGAGGGGGGGAAATAGCACATTCACAACTACATGGAGAAAGTTTTTTCTTTCTTTAGAAATAAAAAAAAATCACATTATGCAGATAAAATGTTCAAGTCTTACCTCTGAAAAGAATAGTGATAGGATGATAAGGCTGATCCAGTGGATAATGCTGGCAAATTGAAACGCATTGGAAACTGTCAGGGAGAAGGAACAAGACAAATGTTAAGATAGATCTGAGAAAGTACACAACGGAGCAAAACAGTAAAACAAAACAGTAAAACTGCTGTTGAATTCCAGGTAACGTTTGAAGTGATTTATACTTTAGAATTTTGTCCACCATCTTTATCTATTTCCATTATCTTAGCCTCCATCAATTACCTACAACATCACATCACACATTATTACCCATCCCTATATTTGTCATGGAGGACTAGCAGTAGACTAAGAACAAGATTACAATAGATCTAATGTGACTAGAGTCTTGCAGCAACCCTTTTGAAACTCGGGCATCATCAGATCTGGATACTGGCCAGTAATCAATAAAGATGTGTGCCTGCTGCCATTGATAAGACACTTTGTTCATTATCACCTAACTCCATCACTCTCCATCAGAACCATTTACCATCCAGCTCCACCATTTCCTCTGTGACTGGCAAGCTTATTCACATATGTTAATCAATTACAATATGCATTCAAATACTTTACTTGAGTGTACAGATACAAATATGTGGAAAGTAGATAAATAGATAACTTATATTACACTGAAAGGTGCTGCCTCCTGAATTCTCCATAAAAGACCATAAATTAGGTTTTTAACTTGACAGTATGTTGATTTTTATGTGCCAAAATAATTTGTCAAAACTATTGCTGATCAATTCGACATTGGAGCTCCAGCCTACAAAGTACAGCCCCAGCCAAATGTTAAAGCTCTCAAATAACTGTTATTGCTTTCAATCTGCTTTAGAGGTTAATAATGCAGATAGAAATAACTTTTTAGTCAAGTTTTCCCTGTCAAGGACATTTCAGATAATGCAAATATCTAAGAAGCTTTGTAAAGGGTAAATTAGGTTTTAATTAGTTATGTTAATGTAAAGAAGATCTATATAACTGATACTGGGAAGTTGTTGTTTCTTCTAGTCCAAACTGCAGCCAATGAAAAAACAGTGTTGAGTGTGCATGCCATGTTTCCATCACTGCCAAAGAGTTGGAGCCAACTTGTGCTAAGCTAACAACTGCAGTCATTTGATGTGTGGCTGATTGCCGGTTGCACCCTCTGATATTTCTCCAAAGTATGACATGCAATCTAAGGATGGTATTCTTAAGAAACATATACTCGTACCAAAGTAACCCTCTCAGTTATTTATTTCAAAGCAGCACAAGTGTGTGTGGTGTTTTTGTGGGTCGTTCCCTGCTGCATGCTGCTGCACGTAGAATAGTGTTGATAGTATTGCAGTTGTAACAGCTCTGCTGGATATTTGATTTACATTAAAGATACAATTTCTAAATTTTCCCATTTTTTTCTTATTTGTCTTTTTGACCGTAAATGTGTAAACCAAGATTTTAAAGTCTGGTAGCTGACAATCATTTTATTGTAAGAATCTTTGAGCAGTCTTTTCCTGTTCCACCAATTCAAAGTGAAGTCATACTTAAATAGATATCTTAAAGTGTTCTGTGCTAAATCCTTGTTAGTTGACCTTTTACAAGATTGATATTTTAAACATTAATGATGCTGAGCTGTGAGGATTGTCGAGAAACTGATGTGCAGTGAAAGACAGGGTAATCATGAAGAAGAAAGCACATATTTTTGAACCTCTAAAATAAATTCGCTTTATATAATTCATTTGGCAGGTAGGACACAGTGTAGGAAAGGTACCAGTAAAGTTAATAAAGATTGAGTATAATGCTCAAGGACACTAAAGAGTTTAACTCCTAGCTGTTCCAGTGAAGCTGCTGCTGTGAATTGCACTGTATGTGTCCCAGGTGTTTCATGAATGTCACAGCATATAGATGAAGAACATGCATGCTCAGCAAACCTTTCCTTATAGGAAAGTAGAGGTTTAAATAGGAGAAACAAACACGGGCTACTTACATTGTAGTAGTTTGGTGTCAATGAGCAGCTCCAAAGACAGAAAAAGAACCACCAGGATAACACAGGCCACTAGGATGCAGTTGAAGCCGGCACTAAGCAGACAGACCTGCCACAGGGCCACTCGACGGCCACAGCATGGCTTCAGCCAGTTGGATCTAAAAAGAGAGCAAAGAAAGAATGTTCATAGATTTAACTCTACAGTTTAGATAAAACAGGTTCTTCTTTAGGATTTTTGTGCCATCAATAAAATCATCAATAAAATATGTTGTTGTTTTTTTTATTTGTTTGTTTGTAAAAAGAACTTGCACTGATCTTCCCACAGTGACAGGTTAGTATTTCAGTGTGTATACTTTATGTACATTTGAACTTCCTGAAAAGCCCAACAGAGGGTGCTAATTTACACTTGTAAAGGGGAATGTCTACTTAAAAGCATGACAAGTTTGGGGTAACAGTCAGAGGACTGGGTGCTCAGAGAAAGCAGTGACAGAGGGAGAAACAGTGGGGCTCTGTAAATTGGTGATGTGACCATCACCAGTGTGGATGGAATTCCAATTAACTCTTTTTTATTAGGGGATAAAGGGAGTCACTGTAGAAGATGCTTCAAAAAAGGAAGGGTCTCATGTTTGGGGAACACAGTCACCTGGGATAGAAGACATAGTGTGGAATATTAAAAAAATAAAATAAAATAAAAAGAATGTGTTGTTTAAATATTTAATATGTGTTTTCAATAAAAACTAAAAAGTTTTAGATGCTCTTAATTTCACATTGAATGAAAAATGAAAAAAAAAAAACCTAAAAAGAAAAGAGTAGGTGAAGATATTAACTTTGTCATATGACAGGTGCAGTAGGAATCTAGCATTTATGGTATTAAAGTGTCTGGCACAGTAGCTAAATGCTCATGTTTTAAAAACATGAGGTGGACATACAGATCAACTATAAGGGCTGACAGCCGGAGTTGAGAGAAACAATGCCTCTCACAAGCTCTCCATCTGGAATGGAAAGTTGGCTCTGCTCATTACCTTTCCCTTCTCCCCATGTACTGGCATGCAAGACTCAGACGTTGGCAGAGCATGTCCCTCCTCTGATCATGTCTTCATTCCTTGGCATGGTGCTAATATGAGCTGCAATGGTGGCAAATGGCTCTATTTTCACTACAGCTTCAGGAGTTGACTACACTCAGAATGATGGGAGAGTTTTGTTTATTATAACTCCATACTTGATTGAAGCTTGTCCTCTTTTTTTCTTAAATGTTGGGTCAAGATGTTTTATATCCTTGATGCACATGTTCTATTATAGTCATTCTGTGAGATAGAAATTAGGGGGAAGCTCCATTTCAAACTACAAGCATAAACAAATACTCAACCTGGAGCATTAACTGCTGTTGAGTTGATGCTGTAACAAAACCGTCCCGTGTGGGTGACATTTTTACGAGTCACCTCCCCATTTGTCGCATATTTGTCTGTGCCTAGTGGGAGGAAGAGGCCACACATGTGTCTTTTTTTTTATTCAGATGTGGGCCTCTCTGGTTATATAAGTGAAAACAAAAATCACATAACATGCAAAACTGTGATCAACAGCTGGATCTAGGATATAACCTACACTAGAGTAAGTCCATTAGTTTTCCTCACATATTCGTAAAAAGAAACTGAAAGAAAATTTTAATAAAAATGTTTTTTATCATGTTTTGTCTTTACTTCTCCTTTCACAATATTTATGAAGCAATAAAGGATATGTCTTCAGCTATTGAAGAGTTCATCACTCCACCCTCCCACTGGTTTCCCCTGAGAGAAATATTCGTTCAAGCTTGGCATGGGTAAAGCCACGACTCTGCAAACAATGCATGGATAATCTAATAAAGGCGTGACCATGCTGATAGCAATCATCTTCTTGGCTTTGATTGGGATGGCACAAGTGTACAAACTCCAGATGGTGTAAAATCTGCTCTACCAGCATCTTGGCGAGACTCTACGGATGCCAGGTATCGTGCCATTACGTGTACAGGCCTATATGCCAGAACACGGCATCTTGCAGATAAGATGCAGCAAAAAATAACAATTCTATGTGTTTATTATTTGTTTGTTTGTTCATTCGTTTCATTTGCCCAACTCAATAAAACATCTGAATTAAAATCACACTGCAGGTAAGGTACAAATCAAATTCTGAAATACATTCTGAAATTGTGTCAGAAAATGATCAAAGAAAGCAGAAGCAGCTACTTAATGTGCATACACAACATAATGATGTGTTCACTGACCAGTGTGCTCCATCTTATTCATGCTAATAAGCCATGTGGTATAAATAAACACACCAAGCTGTGATGTTTGAAGATCATTCGGGTATCTGAATTGGACATCATAATAAGACGGTTTCTATGCAAAATACTTGTTTTTTATAAATACATGTTATAATCTGACATGGTGAGCAAATTACCTAAAGATGTGTTAAATACATCCCTGGTCTATCAGAAATTTTTAGTATGTGGACGAAATCATCCTTCTGTATTTACCATAACTCCACATATTTGGGCAGAGCCGTGCTTTACAAAATCAGAATTCATTCAAACTTCTTTCATCCTTGTGGCTAGCAGTTAGTGCTTTACAAAACCGGGTTATTACAAATGGTTTCCTGTTGAGTCAGTTTGTCTGATTATGGCTGTAGGTAGTTGTGAAATATAGGCATATTTTTTTTAACACTAAAGAAAATGTGCTTTGGTAATACCATTCGTTTCAATCAAGAAACTGTTTCAAACAACCTCAATCTCCAGAGGTTAAAGTATAGCCAACTTGCACCATAATTAGATCATCTTTGAAAGGGCATTTTTTATCAGATGATCTCATGCTTCATTCTACTGCTACAAGGAAGGAAGAGAAAATTTAAGTAAAATTTTACCAGAACAAAAAAACACTGAGTGGGAATAGTGAAAAGAGGCGATTAAAGTGAAATACTGTACTTACAAATTTTAAAAAGGGTGCTGTCTCCTCCAGCTTTGATGGCTTCAGCATTTGTATCATAGTGAAGTCAATCACAGTAAACACCAGTGAAAGCAGTACTTTAACTACTTCCCTTCTATAAACCCTGGACAGGACCACAGTGAGAATTTAAAATAGTAAATGGTCCGTATTTATATAACGCTTTGATCCAAAGCGCTGTACATTGTACATCACATTCACGCACTGATGGCGGAAGCTGCCATGCAAGGTGCTCACCACGACCCATCAGGAGCAATTTGGGGTTCGGTGTCTTGCCCAAGGACACCTCGACATGAAGTCGACTTGGCCGAGGATCGAACCGGCAGTAAATTAATAAATTATATACTTTAGGTGTAAATATTGCAGTGTTTTTTGTTTGTTTGTTTGTAGTACCATCAATAATACTGCTTGTGCCCCGTAAAAAGTCCAGTGTCGGTCGGACTCCCCCGTCATCAGTACAAGATCTTGATATAAAAATTAATGCAACACTGGATGAAAATAAACTTTTTGACATTGCAAAATTTAGCGAAACAATTCCACAGCGAATGATGCCATAATTAAAACTAAAGGCAGTCCAAAGAAATATTAGAGTGTGACCGTTTTTGTTTTTATTCTTTGATGGTAACTTTTTTTTCGCCAGGCAGTATACAGTATATGTACACAAAAAATAAAATACTGACTGTGAGTGTGCAGGCAGTATGCAGACAAATAGGCTGCATGTGTGTGTCTTTTTTTCATGTCATGACGCGCTGCTGGTGACACATGCAGTATATTAATGATTCTTAATAAAGCAGCAAAACAGCAGCAAATGCTGTTTAGCTGATCCAGTCTGCCCTGACAGTCTGACAGAACCACCTGGTCTGAGTCACTGGTAGACAAGCACATTCAGCTGACAAAGTCAAACTGTGTTTTCAAACTGACTTTGGCTTCACAAATTTTACCAGTATCATACTGATTTACACCTGTGTTGTTTTAATTAGCATGCATGTGAGACTTTTAGGACTCTAATATGGATATACTTGTCCATATCTAAGTCTGTCTCCAGAATTGACACTATCTCTGTCAAATC
Source organism: Rhadinocentrus ornatus (assembly GCA_037177495.1). Taxonomy (NCBI): domain Eukaryota; kingdom Metazoa; phylum Chordata; class Actinopteri; order Atheriniformes; family Melanotaeniidae; genus Rhadinocentrus; species Rhadinocentrus ornatus. Next base: position 26,093,143 of record JBAMHW010000001.1, on the reverse strand, counting down.
CTTCTCCTTAAATAAAAATCTGTCTGATACCAGTGTACATTAATTACATTGATATAGCTGTTGTGTTTTCCTCTACTGGTGAGACTGAATGCGGCTGGACAGGGAAACTGAGGAGGGAGATTAAATCAGGCAAAGTGATCAATACCAGCATGTCAAGTAAGCCACCAAACAGTGGAACTGTCACACTCATTGTAGCTGATGGTTTCATCAGATAAAGTACTCCATCGCAGTTGAAAGAGGTGTTTCTAAGATATTTTCAATGTTGTTTTAACGCACAGTGTTAGAAAATAATTCCATTAGCTCCTCTCACATTTAATAATTCCTATATTGTAGTGCGTTACCAACAACTAAACAGTATATTAATTCAAAGATGTGCACTTCGCACCAATATCAAACACAGAATCTATTCATTTCATTGATTTTATTTTTTAGTACAAGATTTTCTTTAGATAAAAATGCTTTAATGCAAGTTGTGAGGTATTGAATAAATATATATATATATATTTCTTCAAGATCCCCTGGTTAAGGAATTGGACCATTGTGTTTTAATGTTTGTCACTCAAACGGTCCACAACAAATTAGTCTTTACAGTGTTTCCTCATAGCTACACACTGATGGAAATGCTTGAGACCTAAACTTAAATTCAGTGCAAGTGGATAAATTTATGTTTTTGACATCATAATCATGTGCATACACATGCATGCTTTGCAGCTCTTGCTGTAGTTTAAGTTCAAACTAATTTAGCCCTTGGCAAACTCTCAGTCATTTTCTGAACTAAATAGAATTGTTTTATTCATAATTGGAGGCTTTTTGCTCTGATTGGAGCACTATTATTGTGCAATCACCGGTGGTGCTTTAAAAGTGGTAATAATATCTGGGATGAGAATGGCGTTAAGTGAGATATTTAACACCAATTCTGAGACAGAGATGCACCCATGTGGATGAAACATATCTACACCTATACTGAGATTCACAGCAAAGGAGAGAACAAACACCACACTCTTGTCATTACATTCAGTTTTTCTTCAAGTCTAAGTTAAGTTTAGCTTCTTTTCTTGCTTACGTTTACAATGACAACAAATCTTACTTTAGTAGGAAATGCCTTGCCAATTAGCAGTGAAAATAGCAGAGTAGAAGCTAAAGGTGTGACAATGTTACAGGTTCATCCTCGACGACTTTGCATGCGTGCAGAAAAATTGTGTTGCTATCCATTGCATACTTATTTTGGTATTTCATCGTTGCCCAAGGGGAAGATGGATGATGCAAAATTGCTGATGTGGCTAGAATCATCTCAGTGGTAAACTGATGATAGTTTTAGACAATCGTTTCTATCAGCTGCTAGATCCTGGTTAGTTTTTCACTCGTTGAAAGGCATTATATGTGGACACTGAAAAGAGACCAAAATAGCATTGAACCTAATGTTGCAAGACACTACATTTAGTTTTATCGATACACAGGATTACATATAATATTTTATTGTTTTTTATATAAACCAAACAGATTTACTCTAAGTAGTTGCTTCTTAGCACCCCATAATGAACAAGGGTAACTTGTGTTTTGCCTTCCATCACAGTCCTGTGGGAACGTTGGGGAAAGACTCATTTGTATGTTGCAAGGGGACAGGAAGGTCAGCGTGTGTGTGGCTGAACGCAATGTGTATTCTGTATTCTGCGTGTGTTCACCTGTGTCCACATTGATATGTGTGTTGCCAATAAAAGCACGCCTCAGTAAGTATAATTTATAACAGGCTGCAGAGTGTCATGGAGCTCAGCTCAGAATGGAATAAATCTCAAGCCATTTTGGTGTTTATTTCAGGTGCGACTTATAGAAACCAACAGTATTTGATTCACAGAGAAGATCAGTTATTGGACTGGATTATTGGATGGTCCAGTTACATGTAGAAATGGCTTTTGATTATTCACATATTCAAGGCACATGTTCATCATCAACACAACAATACTTTATTGCCTGTAGAATATGTTCAGTTAATAACACAACACTTTACTAAAGCTTTAAAAGAAAGTTCCTTTCAAAACTACTTGGTCACTGTCAGAACTGTTAGAAATTAGTCGTCGTCAGGGTTAAAACTCATTCCTTTATGATGCAAATGTTTCCTTCATTGACCATTTTTACAATTTCAACAAAGTTGCTGTTATGACCCCAAGAGTTTGTATATTCTTTGACAATAGTTATAGGTTGCTTTTGTTTGCATGGGCAAATAACCCATTGGGTGGAAATTAGGACGTTACTCTTAAATTAGTTATCAGTTGGTCAAAACTATTAGCCATTACATCAACGATCTATAAAGGAAACTTTTCTAGAGAAACAGAACTACAGTAACGTGACCCAGGTGGCTCATTTGTGAAAGACCACAGCAGCCAAAGATTCACTGCAATCAGCTGTATTTCATCTTTAGTCTTGCTGAGTTTTTATCTAGTAACAGCAACAATTAACAAAAAGTAAAATACTGTCTATTTATAATCTTAAGGCTTTTAAGATTAGATTCTTATTTTCTTTTGATTTTTAAGTGAACATCAAATGCACTCAAAACTCTTTGAACAGGGTTCGAATTACGGGGAGCTAGAGGGAGCTTGGCTCCCCTGAAAGGCAGAGGAGCTCCCCTAAAGAGATTCAGCTGATGCTAGGGGGGGGCCTAAAAATCTTCCAAACAACACTGATTCATTCAGCACCGTGGACAGCAGCATTGTTTGTCTGTTGTGTGCTGTGAGCGTCCACACAAGCACCTGATGTGCGTCTTTTTGTGGTTAAAGAACTCTCCCTCGCTGTTTTTGATTAAACAAGCTGCATACAGTAGTTTCTTTACACTAATATAAATGCGCGTGCACGTGACATGTAAACTTGCGTAAATAAGGCTCCCCCGAAAGCCCCAGTGTAATTGGAGCCCTGTCTTTAAACCTAACGCACCCAAAGTCATCTGGTTCTTACAATTTTTTTTGCTTATTTTTAGTAACTGACCTATTTAAACCTATCACTCCCACAACAGTGTTTGTACTCATTTTGGGAGGAACGTGAAGTCTATAAACCTTCTTAATATTTTTGAAGAAATAAAATCAAAGAATTTCACATTTTTCATGTCAGTAAGATCCAAACACTGCACAACTATCAGGGCTAAGCACAAGTCTGAGGGGTTAAAAGCTACAAATTAAATGTGTTTAATAAACTTGTTATTTATTATTACCTTTATTCAATCAAATACTTAAGTATGAAGTCAAATGAGTTGATAAACAATGAGGTATGTTTGCAGGAAAACATATCTCATTGATGGGAAATTAATCTACAGATGTCATAACAAGCACTATTTCAAAGTTTTAAAGTAAACATTTTTTCAGCTGTCTAATACAGTAAAGGTTAGGTGTGTTTGTGCTCATGATGGATAAAAATAGCTGTTTCTCAAACTATGAACATTTACCTTTAATAATTACATTGACCTACAGTCTTCCTTATGGCAGAAGAATTAAGAAGCTGGGGAGATAACAGAAAGGCCGGTCAGTCCCTGACCGCTGTTTTAGACAACTTCCTGTGCTTTTTAATTAAATCAGGACAAATTGGCTTAACTGGGTGAAAGCCTTCAGAGAGTCCATTACTCCAAAAGCAATAATTCAGCATGTAAACTTTTTCCTTTTTGTAAAATAAAGATAAAGCATGTAAATTACAAATTCAGTGCAATACCACAGTAAACGGTCACACAATTTCATTTTATTATACTAACAAGGTTAGGGACTGTTCACATCTTCAGATTCAGGTTGTTCACACTGGACTCTCAACTGTTAATAAAATGCTGCTTTTAATGCTCCAAGCGGAAAACACGCACAGTGTGGTTTATGTTACAACAGTCAAGTCCAAGATACAAAATGAGCACAAAACCATTGTAGTGTAAATAGGCCGGTAGTATTTCCAAAATAGAACATTTGGACCATTGGCAAAAAAGCTGGTGGGTGGCAAAACATGGGAGCACTTGTTATCCCCCCCTACAGATTTAGATGAACCATCTGGTGTTGGTACCTAACCACGGACTCCTTGCACATTTGGACCAGTCGCATCAGCAACATATGCTTCTGTCTCAGCGTCTGGCAACCACACACCCATCACTGGGATGGGAGGTGACATCATTCTACTGCTCAGGTGTTCATTTGTAATTGCATTCTGGGGGTTGGGGTTGGTCCGGTGATCTGGCAACCTAAATTTCAATCAATTTTTACAGTTAACTTTTTTTTCTAGATCAGCCCAGACAGTTTCCTCATATCTCTTACACTGTTGACAAGCAATTACCTCTTTTTTGTCTTTTTATTTTTTCAGCATATACTCGATATAATCTTGTTTATGTGAAAATCAGACCCCAGATGGCTTTTTATCTATTCTATGAAGAGAATTCATAAAGGCTGAGTAGCTTAAGCAAAGATTTGGCTTGCCTACAGTACATGTGTCCTTTTTGTCTAGTGTGTGTGTTATAATTCTCATTTAAAAAAAAAAGACAAATAAATCAGGCTTTAATGTTGCTATCTTCTAATGTAACACCCTAGATTATGACAATTTGTAATAATTATAATAAAAAATACTTCAAATTGTTTTCTTGACCTTGTGCTTTATTACATTAACAAAGTCATATACCTGTAGCAGCCCAAAATACACCAAAACAACCCTTCAACTCCCTCCCAAAAACTAAAAAAACAAAGTATAAAAAACGTGGTGAGCAAACAAACAAAAGCAGCTTGATGACTAGGGGAAGAGGGGACGGCCATGAAACTGCTGAACACAAGCCCACGCCACCTTGGTCCTCCCAGCATTTTTCCCAGACAGGAAGATGGATGGGCCCAACTCTAATAATAACTACACTCCACTTACCATGGCGCCAAAACTGCTAACACTGCAACTGCCCCCTGACGCTAGCTAGAACAACTACCTCCCACAATGTCGCCCACTTCTCTTCTGACAAGAACATTCTCTTAGGCAACAATATAGGGAACGGGTGATGGAAATCTCCAACCTGTCCAAGCTCACCACAGAACCATCTGCAAGCTTGTGGCGGTGCTTCAAGGTAGTTCTGGACAAAGAGATGCGCTGAAAGGTGTGTTTGTGTTAGGGAGTATTTACTATGTTGGCAGGACATAGTTTATGCATTTATTTAATTACTTGTTTATTTTTGGCATTAAAGAGCTCATTGGTATTCAGCAAAAATAAATAAACTAAAAGTAAGGGTATACAGAGATAGAAGAGACAAGACAATAAGTGCAAAAAGAATCCAGAAATAATCTAAGGAAATATTAGTAGAAGCAAGAACACAGAGCAAAATCAGCAGAGATGCAGAAACACACAGAAAAATGGTGAAAAAGAGAAAAAAGAAGAGCCTATCTGAATGTGCAGAGGCATCAATGAAGAAGTACTATTGTTCCTAATGAGGTGTGACAGCCCAGTATAAACTGGAATATGAAGTGAACCATGATTACAGAGGATTAGATAACAACCACCACACAGCACAGTGAGAAGGCTTTTCAGGCCTGGCCTTGTTTCCTGTCTCCCTTTTTGAGTGTATAAATCTTCTATGTGCTGTGTTTCTGTTCTTGCATATACATGGGTATATATACATATATGAGGAGGGAGACTGCAAAAGATTGAGGGGTTGTGTGTGACTGACTTTTGCCATTTTGTGACATGAGGGCAGCACACTATACAAGAGATGGAAGTAAGGTCAGCTCCACCTTGATGATGCTACAGGCTATGAAATTCAAATATGCCTGGCAGTAGGTGCTTCATCACACCGTGGCAGTTTGACATGGGAGCTTTTTCTCTTGATTAATCCCCTTTGCTCGCTCCCTGCTATGAAACATGCGGCAACTTCATAGTAACCAAACTGTAATAACACAAAGCTGTGTTGGTTTAGACACTAACCTGTAAGTGTCTAAAGAGAAAAGAGAAACGCACTCATTTTCAATTATTAATGTAAATATTTTAAAAAACAAAATAAAAAAATTATTTTCCATTTAGTTTTCATTTAATTGGCTCATCAACAAAACTGAGTTTGTACCTTAAATGTAAACTAAGCCATGTCTTTTTTGAGGTTAAACATATCTTTCAAATATGAATATTTGTATTTATACTCACTTTTTCATTGAAATGAGTAAACAGAGAAACTTTGGCTGACAGTAGCACAGTCTTAAAATACCCCTGAAAATAACTCGTCCCCCCACCCAATGAAGCGTCACCACACTGATGAAACACTTTTACCATGTTTGTGACGTTCTCGCTTTCAGGAGTGCACTCGTGGTGCCTAACATCACAACAAATACTTCCCATGCAAGGTTTTATTCTTCACATACCTTCACTTTCTCAGAAAACCAATGAGCCAGGAATTAGAGGGTTGTATTGGGGTAGCAGAGAGTTATCAGAGTAGCCAACAGATTTTTTCTCCCACTTTTTCATTTTGATAATTGTGGATTGAGCCTCACTGCTGCTGTCTCTCCCCCTCTAAACTTCACTTCATCATTCAACTTCACTTCATCATTCAACTTGTCCATAAAAAAAAAAAGGTTCATTTCCTCTGCCCTATTTCCCTAAAGGTGAGATCAGCTCAATCTGCAAGATGCACTCTTGCTTTTCCCATTTGCATTCTGAAAGCAAAGATATGGACCCGACTGCGCTTTAATGCCGTTATGACCCAACAAAGTCAACTCACAGGTAGGTGATGCAAAAGTGCTGATTTAAGAAAGCTGCCCATCGCCGCAGGAGGCTGTCGTAAAACATGATGATGGTGTTTGTGAATGTCATTGAAGGAGGCTAATGGACGCTGTCTGTTTGAGAGGTGGATCGATACAGTAATAAGGAGACGAAAACACGAGAGTAATCACCAAAAGCCCAGTGGTGCTGAAATCCACAGAATGAAATAGAATGGGGTCCTGCAGGGGAGTAAGCATTCATGAACTAAACATCTCACTGATTGTGGGGCTTTTAATATAAAAGATTTTTTTTTAAATAGTCAAAAATACCTGACAAAATGATATCTTAATACAATAATAATTTAACTCTCATTGCACAAAGGATTTTGAATGAAGAGATTTAAGAACATCAACCTGAAATAATATAAAGCCCAACAAAGACAGAAATGAATCATGTGAAGGATAATCATAGCATTTCTAGTAAATATGTAACTGAAATAAACACTAAAGCTCAAGTGTCTTGGATTTAAATTGAATTCCATTAAAACTAAAGCAAAGAATGATGACTTTTATTATTTTATTACTCCCATCAGCAGCATTTCTACAGGCAGTTTGCACTAATGACTTGAATATGTAATAGTGGCCCCATCACACTAAGCACACATTCAGAAAATTGAACTGGCAAAATAACCTTCACCACAGTGTCTGCTAAATCTGCTGTTAGAGCCTTTTAGAGCAGGAGCTCTAACAGTTTTTCAGCTTCTGAACCACAAGGTGAGACTCAGATCCAAGTTCATTTATACAGAATGGTGATCTCATTTTATAACTGCTTAGCAACAGCGATAGTGTGACCCAGTTATTTAAAACTCTTAAAGAACCAGCTTACAGACATTTTGCAGGTATGGTGACACGGAAATGCTGCATTCATAATTCGTCACTGTACAGTGTTACCAAACAATGCAGACACTGTCAAATCACAGCCACAGCAAATGATTACACATCTATCCAGAATATATTAATACTACCACTGACCCTGATATGGGATGCAACACTGTGGGGTTGTACTGGTTGTAATATCAGCGCAGTGTGAGTGTCAACACTACCTACTGGTGACTGTCCGTCTGTGAAATCCATCTGTTTCTGGCTCTGACTGGCAAACTGTAGAGAACCAATGGAGTGAAGTCTGATTTGGTGTCAAACGGAGTCCTTGGATGAGGTAGTGTGTATGGATATGGCATGTCTGTGTGTGTGTTGGATCCCATACTACAGCTTATGGTGTTTATGTGCATCCAAGTGAGAGCTCAGACTAAAGGCCAGGTTTGACTCATAATTGCTGGACAGTGTGCAGGTTTTACAAAGACAAGACATGAGCTGCATACACATGCTAAACCATCAGTTTACAATATTATGTTTAAGTGGGAAAAACTTGCAACCCTTAATTCATAAGTGTAACACCCCCTTGAGGTGACAATGCTTTGTAATGGTGTTTTCTCCTTTTAGTTCATCATCTGTGACTTTTTTTAAATCATTTAACATCATTATTCTTTAAAACAATTTTGTATTCTAAATCTACGGGGTCTATTGAATATAGCCCTGAGTGATAAAGTAGAAGATGATGTTTAAAGGATGCTTCCAAACGGAATCCTCACATAGTAGAAAAGTATGAATGAACACATACAAACATAAAACAAAAACATTTCCAAACTCTGTGCCCATTTGTAGGCTCAAGTCATTGAGATCAAACATAGAGAAATAATTAAACAAGTGTTGCAGACTTCTGATCAGCTGTATGAGACCCTGTAAAGTAATTGAATTTGGTGGCATGTATACACAGTACAAAAGACTTACAAGATATTAAGTGTATGATACTATCAACTTCTGGCTCAAGCACAGTGAAATGTCAAGTATAATAAAGACCCTTACTGCATTGTCAGCAAGCAGGGGGAGGAGGGTAGATATTTAGCCTGAAATAATTAATTGATCTTACTTAACTTATGGACACTGGACAACCCCGAGGATGTCAGTTAATGATAAATGGATGTAATGCTGCACAACGGGGACAGCACATCAAGGACTTAGGGAGGGGGACTTAACACATGATGGATGATTATCCTGCATACTATGTAACATTTATGCAAGCATGATGGGGCATGTGTGTCTTTCGATATGTAGTAGCTCCTATTTAGTATAAAATATAAATAATGTAACTTGCTAAAACAATAGCAGGATCTTGCTTCATAGTGACTGTGATGTACTTCTAAACAGAAGGGATATTGTTTGTTAACAATATGATGACACACATTATGGTGCAGATGCTGTGCAGATAAAAGGCACAACTAGTGCATCTGAATGGAAGTCTGCCTAATTTGCAACACAAGCCAAATTGGTGAGCTTACAGCTTCAACATACTGTATACTCCCATTGTATTTGGTCCCCATACAGCTGACTTGTTTAATCAATAAAGCTCATTCACCCATTGACCCCTTCCAGCTACTGTCTTTCAGTTTTCTGCAAAGACCAACATAAGTTGTTCATTGCTCTCTTCTTCTGAATCTTGTCACTGCTGACGATGGAAAGATCAGTGAAGTTCACTTTGCATCAGTCAGGCATTTCATTGACCATCTATCAGAACAAAATAAAAGGTGGACGTCTTCTCTTTGAAGTGTGTTTACACTAGATGGGTAGTAATGAATACCATATAACTGCTGTCACTTACACTTTAATTTGGCATTTTATTTGTTGTAATCACCTCAATGGAAAGATGACAAAACTGAATATTAATTAAGTGCAATTAAGTGTAATTTAAGGCATCTAACAATTCAAAAAATTTCTTTTCTTTTTTGTTTATTTCTTGGTTTTTTCATGTAAGATTTATGACTGTCTGCTAAATTAATAGCAGTGTAGATTTCATTCAAAACTAATGGAATCAATATAGTTTCCCCATCAATACAAACTCAGTTAAGACAAATAAACATGATGCTAGAAATTTTCATAATTTACAGAAAATAAAAAAGGGAAATCCACTACTTGCTGCAAGTATTCAGCGCATTTGTAGTGGCATGAAATTGTGATTCAAGTTAAGTCTGTTTGGTTTAAGGACCGTCGTAGAATTAGGCTGAACTCATATGGACAGAATTAAGAAAGATAGAGACCTGAATGTTTAGGGTCCTTTAATTTCTAAGTCCCAAGATGATTTATCGGGAAAAAAAAATTAGGATTTTTACTAAGGTTGTCAAAATGATTATGTTTATGCAAAAAGATTAATTTGTAGAACTAATTTGTTATTTTTTAACACATTAACACATAAACAACAAATTGTCACTCATCCTATATTAAAAAAAAACTAATTTGGCATTATCTCGGCCAGAGAAGCTGACTTTGGACATATAAGTCCATTCTTACAGTAGTGAATCAAACCCACAAAAAAAAACCTTTATCCTCCTTATTTATAAGAATTCTGACAGATTTTAAGGCTCACCTTTAGAGGATGGTCCCAATTTCATGGAAATTCCAAAAATTAAATGTAGGAAGTATCTGAAAATCCCACAACAAAACTGTGAAATTACATTGATCTGGACAGAGATACAACATTTTCTAAAGCTCTGAATGCTCTGTGACAAAGAGGACTCTTCCTAGCTTTAACCATCTAAATCAGTGATTCTTAACTATGGGGCCACTATGGCGCTGCACATACAGGCCGCAGGACTTTATAGGTTATCAGTTAAAGACACTGATAGCAAAAAGAAGATGGCGTTTACTCAGAAAGTCCAGTTCATTTGGATGGTGTGAATGAGTAACCAAACTCTAGTCCACCTACAAAGATACATCTCATTTTGCTTTGAGGGAACCAAATACAGGAAGTGGACTACAACACTTGTGGGTTCAACGCAGGGCATTGTGGGTAGATACAACCTAAACACGAAGAACAACTGCAGGGAGAAATTGTTCAGAATGTTCTGCTCTTAGATACACCTTATGGTGCCCCTGGACACATCATCAGTGATATAACCTGGGATCACAGGGGGTTTCGGGTCTTTCA
>JBAMHW010000001.1:26060058-26077887 GCA_037177495.1 Rhadinocentrus ornatus | reverse complement strand
GATACATTACAAAAAAGGTAGCCTTTGAAATCATTTTTGGTAATTCAGGTAAATATCTAGTAAGCTGGAGGTAAAAGTCAACTATATTCACTATAATGACATACAATAATGATAAAAAATAAAAAGCAGATATTGCCAACGTAGCAGAGCAGGAGAAAAAGGTCAAGCATATGTAGCACAAAAGAAATGTACATTTAAAAGGATTTTTTCTTATTATTATTATTATTCAGCTTAGCAACCTTCTTATTTTCAGTGATGACAACAGAGTGTTATCGCAGGGTCAGAAAGGTTTGCAAACACACATGGACTCAGCACCGAGAACTAGGCTACTAAGCTCTCCTACTATCCTCCACTGATATGGAGCAGAGGAGCTGATACTGCAGTACTTCGCTCTAAGGGATTTCGACAATAATGTGTTCTACCTGACAACTGCCTGACAATTTAAGGCAATCTCTATGACCCATAAGTTGGCTTACAAAAACAATCTAAACATTAAGGTTTAACAGAACACCTTCATTACTTTACAGAGGAAAAACTTTAATAAAAAGAAAAAAAGTAAGTAATTAAGTACTGAGAAATTAATAGCTGGTTATACTGTTCTATTTTCCTAGTAACACTGGAGATAATGTAATGATACATTATTAAGAACAGACATACAACTCTAAATATTTGTCAGTTAAATTACAGATTGCTGTTCCATTAAAATGTAATTCATGATTTCACGTGTGGATTTTATGGACTATTTTAAGCCCTACATGCATAATTCATCTGAATAACAAGTCCTTCATGGGTCAGTAAAATTGCATTTTGATTTAGTATCTGGGAAAAGCACAGGTATACTGAATGATATAAATGATGGCAAAGTACCCATAGTGCCCCAGTAATTATTGACAATAAACCAGCATTCATAACAGCAGGTATCTTTTCAAAGTGGAACAATGCCCCAGTCAAAACCAGTGTTGCCAATTTGGCAGATTTGTTGCCAGATTAAGCTACTTTTAAGATCCCTTGGTAATTTCTACTCACGATTTTCAGGTCAAGCCTTAGCTATATAAAAGAGATAAGAGTCACCAATACTGACCCATGAGGACAAGATCTAATAATCTGCTGTGTGTGCACTGTTGTCAAGCAGAAGGCAGACTATAGCTTGCACCGGCCGCAGTGTAAGTGCCAGAAATATTTAACAGATAGCAGATTTATTTATTAATAAGGTATTTTCCCTTATATCTTCACACAATCTATTCACATTGAAGAGAAGTGGAACAGTGACTGTTAACTTTGGAGACAATATATATATATATATATATGCTGAGATATTTTTAAATGACAGACACGACAAAACAACAGCAAAAAAACAAAGAAAAAGCTAACTATACAATAAAGAAATTCTCATTAGGATTTGACTTCTTAGTTATTACTTTCTACTGATTAAATCTGAAACAAGTGCTTATAACATATTGAAAGGAGATTGCATCCACCTTCCTGTCATCGTTTAAGCAAACCCAAACCATTAAAACCTAAAGTTTTAATGGCTGAACACATAAAGGCTGCTCAGTTGTAGGCCAGCAGATGAAGCCCAGCGTGCCTACAAGCCCCAGTTGTGTGAAAGCTGGGCCATTTCAAAAGAGCGTGGAGGTGGAAACAAATGCTGAGTGCAGCTGCAGACTGACTGTGTGTGCCCTGTGGTGTGTATTTTTAGACCAGAGCAGATGCTGGTGTATCATGTCAGCTGTGACGTCATTGCCTCTCCCTTTGTCAGCTGAGTGGATCCCCACTCTCCTTTAAACGCCAAAGGATGTCAAGGAAAAGGTGGATGAGGAGGGAAACTACAATTAGTGGGAGGAAAAGATGAGGCAAGAGGGTTACATCAGAAGAACTTGGGAGGGGTGAAGCCAGAAAGGAAGGAGTGAGGACAAGTAACGAGAAAGGAAAGAATGCAAAGGCTGAGATAGGACTGGAGCTGAGAAGTGGATGTAATGCAATAATCTGGGAAAGGAGGGTTGTGAGAAGCGTGTTAGGAAGAACAGAGGCAGAAAGATGGTTGGCCATATACAGGGCAACAAGGAAAGGAAAATTAAGTTTGATTCCAACAGCTTAACCGATTGCAGTAACAGTTAAGTGCAACAAAAGAAATCCAAGGAGTAGTCCCTGCTACCAACTGTGTAATGATATACTCCTCACTGAAAGTCATCTTCAAACTGTTGTGACAGACAGCATAGATTAACCTAAAACACAACCTAGGGGAGATATGCAACCTGACAGAAAGGACAGATATGCATGCAGATAACAAATAACCACACACACTCACACCATGATCCTACATCCCACAATACAACCTTGGTTTACTGAAATAAACAGGAGCTTTGATACTATCTAGAATTACCTAAGCTGTTAGAGGGCATCTGATCACTGTGAATGGGTCCAGTGTTTGTGTGCTTCACAGAGTAGTAGTCTTTTATGGGAATCATGATTAAATCAACTGCCATCAAGGCCAATCTTATCTCTTCAATGACTCACTGTGGCGGTAACAGCAGGAAGTAAATAACCAGTTACAAGCAAAAACCTAGTGGAAAGGCTCAAAAATATAAACAAACATAAAACATAGCATTTTAATTCCACTTCAACACAAACCGTTAAACAGTGTCTCACTCAACCATAAACATAAATTTCAATCATGAGTGAGCACAAAAAGACTAACACACAGTCAGGGAATCTGTGGTATCATTTATCTTCATCCTAGTCCAGCCCAATTGCCAAAGGATATCACAAAATAACAAACTCACTGTCTCACTTCACTACAGTACCATATAACCAGCAGTAACAACACCATTTCAAGCGTACCATGAAGGAATAGCAAAGCTGAATGGCCTCGACCTATAAAACCTAACAAAGGGGCAAACAGGAAGTGTGTGAGCAAAGCATCAACATCCCACACAAAAAATCCACTGAATGAGTTAGTTATTGTAAACAGGTGAGTAGCCATACACTCTCTTACTGTAAAATATTTAAGCTGAAGAAATTTCATTCAATGAAAATTTTGCCAAATAGCCAAATGAATTCACATATGGCATATCGGTATCAATTAAATTAAACAATTGTCACTTCTGAGAAAACAATGGTTTCTCTTTATTAAAAACTGGATAGAATAAGGCATGTCACGGCACTCTGGCACTTTTATCTAATTTAAACATAAAATTACCTGTGGCATAATCGTAAGACATTAAAGAAAGAAAAAAATTACATTTTTCTCAGTAGCTCTACCATCAGTAAACTACAAAGAAAAACAGGTTCATGTCTGTTTTACAGGTTAGTGAGATTAAAATAAGGTGAGGAAAAGTAGCTAGTTTTGGAATTTTTATAGTCAGAAAATTGCAAACAGCAGTGAATGAGCACATTTGTTGTGAAGCACTTTGTCATTTTTATCTGTGAAAAGTGCTATAAAAATAAATTTCACCCTATTTACTTACAACCTGTTAAGTAAACCAGGTAATATTCAATGTCCAGAATTTTCAAATGTCCCATAAACATCAAATACATACAACTGGATACTGTAAAAGCTTTAAATACACACAAGTGGTAAATTACAGCTTTAATAATGTTGCTGTTCTGAATAGACGATAGCTGTAAAGATATATTTACTGAAGTGAACACAAGTGTGTCACTGCTAACAAACACAAAACATACAGAAAAAAAACTGGGTCAATCAATGAATAAAAATTAGAAATTAATCAGAGTAGCAAGTGACCTTGTTTTAATCACAGCCTTTGTCATAATCATGTCGCACATGGTAAGAGCTGCTCTCTTTGTAACTGTGTTTACATTTCAAACATACAAGCCAGAAACAAAAATGCTGAAACAGCAATTGTTATGACGACACTTGAAATCTGCAGGAGATTACCTGCTGTATTTGCATTTGTTTCCACTTTACTATAAAGAAGCTGGCAGAGGAAACTCGGAAATAAATTTGAACCAAGTGTTACAGTTATTTAAACTCTGAGAGCTTTTCAAAAAGATTTACAGGAAATGTCTAGAACAGGGCAGCAGTTCATGCATAGAAACACATTTGAAACAAATTTGATAGTTAGATAAGACAACTTAAAAAAAAATGAATAAAGTTGGTCAGCGCTTCTAAGAGTGGTGCACTTCTGCATGTGCTGCATAAAATCGCACTGTCTTTTGTTTTTTATTAATAAAAACACTGGGTTATTGCCTCATGGTCTCAAGAGCTGCTGCTCGCATTCCAGTTTGACTGGATTATTTCCCTCGGCAAGAATGCCTTACATTTCTTTGAAGATACATATTCTACATCATCAAAAAATAGAAGTCACTGGGGACAATGATGCTTTTGACTGATGGACAATAATGTAATACTGCATATGTGATGTGAGTGAGGCAAGTACATATTCACAAAAAAAGTATAAATGGCATCAGAATCATCTTGCATGTTGAGTGATTTTGTTTACACATATGTGCATACAAAGTAAAAAATGAAGTGAAAGAAGAAAAGTGTAAATTGAGGGTTCTTGGATTCTTAAACTTGGGATTATGCCCAAGGTCTTTACACTATGGTTTCTTATAAAGAGAGATCATCAAATTTCTAGTGAAATATCACTATTGTTGATACAGATCTTCTAAACGTGCTGCTCTTGCAAATAAAAAAAGCAACTGAGAAGAGAACGCATTTTGTTAATGTGAAATATGTCAGAACAGACAAGTATATTTTCGTTCCGTGGAGGTTGTCAGTGCGCCTCTATAACAAATTTCCGTGGAGAAGATCTGTACCCTGAGACTGCAGATGCACAGTGTTACGCCACAGTGTGTAGGCCTGAAAGATGCTGTTTTCTCCACACTTCTCCTACAAGCAACATCTCATCTATACCACCTCTCATGCACAGCACAGCAGCAGGTTTGGCTCTTTTCCCAAGCAATCAGGGCGTTACACATAACTACTCATGACAGACACAAGCTGTCCAGAGCCCACCAGCCCACAGCTTGCTCTGATGGGCCTGGTGCTCTGCCTGCCTGACAGTCAAGATATCAGGAAAAGGTGCTGACCTCTGCATGGATTTGTAAAATGCTCATCGACTTTCTTTTTAAAGCAACAACATCAAATCTGGGCTTTGGGATATTTCAGTCCTTGTTCTACTCACAGACGCTTAGAACCTGCTTCAGTGAGGTATTAATTGGCTGTATATCATAAAAATTTAAAAGGTAAAATAATGTTAAAAAACCCAAAGGGCATTTGGGAAATAAACACATGTATAAAATAATTATAGAACTTTCATGTTGTTCCATTACTAGAGCCTTAATATCTTTATTGTAAATGTTTCATAAGGAACTAAAGTCTTAATAAATGAATTTGAATCACAAGTGCCATTGAACCCAAAAGACAAAGGCACATCTACTTCATATCCAAGTACAAATATTAATTTATTTTTTGCTGTTTTTATACAAATATTGACCTTTCTGTATGTTCTTATCTAACAGAAAGAGACAATTGAAAAATTCTGGAAACATTATTACATAGAAAGCCTAACCAGACTGCAGCTGCAAAAGAGCAGCCACAGGACAGAAGTGATATTCAGGGGAGCAGGTTTTCCTGAGGGTGGCA
This sequence comes from Rhadinocentrus ornatus, assembly GCA_037177495.1. Classification (NCBI taxonomy): domain Eukaryota; kingdom Metazoa; phylum Chordata; class Actinopteri; order Atheriniformes; family Melanotaeniidae; genus Rhadinocentrus; species Rhadinocentrus ornatus. Next base: position 26,072,276 of record JBAMHW010000001.1, on the reverse strand, counting down.
GATAAAATTAAATGGTGGACAGTGGTGTTGCGGGCCAGGTAGGAAAGGTCATCATGTGACAAAAGAGGCTCAAGGGATTTCACTGACCAAAACAGAAGGTCATGTAAGTAACTGCGGGCCAGTGGCACTAAAGAATGTTCTTTCTCTAAAAAGTGGAAATGCCTCTCTCTTGACCCTCCCAATCCCTTGCAAAATGAGAGACTTATTTGAAGCTATGGGACTAGGAAAAGGAATATTTTGGTTTTGTTTGCTGATCAGCAAAATGTTAGGAATGCTAGCGATATCACTGTAAGCATAAAAATTGCAAATGTCAGCTCATACCGTGGTGTCTGAGTTACTTCTTTGGTTTAAATAACCTTGAATTCAGTGAAAAACTTATATTCTTTGTCTCTGATACACTCCTCTTCCAAAAATAGCATAATGAATAAAGCAATACTTGGACACCCTGGTGGTCGGAGAAGCTCGGAGCCCATCTATCTATTAAAAATACCTAAAATATAACAACAAAGGAAGGAACTCCTGAATAAGACTGCTGAGACATTGATTTATTTTGAATAAATTGCTTTCTTAAAAGCTTTAGAGTGAACTTTTGGATGTTACTTCTGTTTTTGGATATTCTGCTGCCTTCCGTCTCCTCTCTGAATCTCCAACATTATGAAAAAAATGCTTTCTGGGACATTGGATAAAAGGTCTTTACATGTGGAAACAATTTATCTGGATCTACATACCCTTCTGTCAATACCCTAGTAGATATATAACATTAACTCACATGTAAGATTAGGCTTTCTGGGTGTAACTGGGGATCTAAAACACATCTGACATCTCTTGTTCGGAACACTGAAGACAAAGCAGATGTTTGCTGCTCCCCACAGCTGCCAAGGATGACTTTGGAAAAGCTGGACATCACAGTATGTTAGCGTTACAGGCTCATTATTTTATTAGTCTAAAACAACCATCTGGAAACTTCTTTAAGACTTTTATCCTATCCTAAGAAGTTGCAAGACTTGTATCATGATGTCTGTATTAGTTGTGCAATTAATAGTTTTTGTTGTGGCATTATCACCGGAAGACGTGTCTTCTATCCTCTTGCTTCCAAGTTAAAGTGTCAGCTATGCCCACCTTTGCTGCTGACTCATGCAGAGTGTGCTATGGATTTTAAAACTTGGTGTTTAACATAATTAATGTTGCAGCACCTATCAGTTCTACAGAGTTTAAGAACAGCCTCGGGTAATTTCCTAGAAAAGCCAAATCAACTTCAGAGAAACTTGCATTCTTTCTAGCCAGTGGATATTAATGAAGTCTGCCAAGCACATTAGCTCATTAATAAAATTACAGATTAACTTGTGATGAATTGGCAGACTGCACAATGGACTGTTCTGGCCCTGGTGTGACCAGTCTCTTATCTGACCTTTACAGCATTAAGCAGCAAAAGACACAGGAGACACATAGACCCTTGTGGGGCAGGACTAAGAGAGCAGATGTCTTCTTTAGAATAGAAAGGTCCATGGACCTTTTTATACTGTGTCAGTGTCAAATAGTTGTTCAATTTAATTTTTACTGAAGCATTAGGGAAATATGTCCTCCAAGACTTAATGACTGAAAAGATGAATTTCTGTAATGTCTTATTCTTTTTTTATTCTCGGACTTTATGGACTGTTGCTTTCTCTGTGTTGTTTATAATTAAAGGGCACTAGCTTATCAATAGCTGTGCATTTGTGAGATGTTGCAGTTGCATTTTATAAGTAAGAAAAATGTGCAGCTACGGTTATTATCTTAATGATATTTCTGTATGTAAAAGAAACACAGAGATCCTTCAACAAACACTCAAGGGAAAAAAAAAGTGAATGAAATTTTCATAACTTACCGATAAAAGACACATGCATAAATTTTTACACCTATTGTACCATGTGCAGCAAAGACGTGTGTCATTAATTACAAGACACATTTATAAGAGTTACATGATAAGACTAAGTCAGAGGGCGTAAGAACACCACAGAAAAAAGAAATGAAGTCGAGCAGAGATAATCCTTACTGCATCAGATTTTTTGGGCCACTCATACATAGAATTTCCTCCCAAAAGGCAGAAACTCTCCAAACTGTCCAACCTCACAGAAGCACTGCTTAAAAACAGAGTAATCAGCAACATGGTGAGAAAGATGAATAGCCATGTCCTGTTCTGAGAAACGGTCTAACAGTTTATGCTTTATCTCCATGAAGTTAGTCTTTGGCTTGCAGATGAGAACATTTTTCTCTAAAGCTTAAGCTAAATTCAAACACAACTTGAAGCTGCAGGTTAAAATCAACCAGGAGGTAAATGTAGGCACTGAAGTAAATTAAACTGAAATGATATGTTTCAGGTTATCCATTTTCTTCTAAAGTTGATTTTATTCTATAACATATGGAACAATGTACTAACAGGTACTATTACTCTTTTTGAGAACTGAATTAGATCTGGGGGGAAAAAAATAAAGTACATCAGTCTATGAAAATGTACCAACTTTACTTGTTGATACTTTGACAATCATATCATCTCACAAAATCTATTTTTATATCTGTAGCAGGACATAAGCTATTCTATGTTTTTAAAAGAAATTTAATATGGGATTGTTTCCTTTTACATAAGTAAAAGTTCTCTTACTTCCCTGCTAAAAGTAAAAGGTTAGTTAAAAAGAATAGTTTCTACTCATCTTTGTTGTTTTCATGTTAAAATAGAAAATTACAATACGCATTTACATTGAGTCTTTATGGATGAGCAGCAGATGTCAACACAAAGATTTTTGTTCTTTTGTTTCTCTTCAAGTATACTGTTTTAATCTAATGCAAGCCATAGCCATCCTTTTTAGGATCCCAAACAATATTTTGTTGCTGCTGAGAGCCGCTAAGCGGAGATCAGCAAGCGGAACCGGTATTCTCACAAAAGCCCAAATGGAGCAATGATTTGGGGCCATTCATCTAGGTCAAGAGAATAAATGCAGCTAGTTATGATGAGACAAATTACAGAGTCATGCAATGCCAGCAGAATCACAAGCTGACAAAGAATAATGGTTTTCAGTGTTCTCCCTTACTTATTTTTTCCCACTCACACACAAACATATACACGGTACTCTGGATATTCTTGCAGTAATGCATCAGCTGTTCACAGGACACATATCGGATAATGGAGATTAAAAGAGAAAGCTGGAGAAGGACCATGTGATTTCTTGCAGTCATGGCAATATTAACATTAATAACAATAACAATGGTAACAAGAAGAAGAAGAATATAGTGGATCTTTCATGTCATTAATTAACACAGTGATCAGTGTTTCCAACTGCAGAATAAGTGCTCTATAGTCAGTGCTGTGCAGGTGTGTTTGCATTAATCTGCATCCCAGCATGTGCATGTTCATTCAGAGAAAGGAGAGTCAGCATCTCGTCAATGGGAGCAGTGTCTGACTGAATAAAGGTCATTATTGTACAAATGGCGATACATCAACCTGGTAAATGGCAACAGAGGAAAGATTGAGTACTATTGAGTACTGAGGAAAATCTGAGAAAAAGAATGATGCTGGGAGGAAAGTACATCAAAAATAAAAAAAATCATTTGAAAAAAAATATTAATCTACAGAAAGTGTACCCTTGTATAATTTCCTTAAGTGACGCGTCTAGCATTTGATGACACGTTACTGGTTCCATTTCAGGCTGTTTGCTTTAGCACATGTGGGGAAGCAAACAGAAATTGAGTATTTATATGGGTTTGTATTTCAAATTGACAGCAAAGGAGGAAAAGTGGAAATGTCAATATTAAACATGGTGTTTACACTTACTCAGCATTGGCCATGATGCTGGGTGATGATGAGAGTGGTGCTGTTGTGGTGGGGCTTGTCACAAGGTCTCCACTCACTTCTGCCTGTTTTAGAGCTGCAGTTCACCTTTCCACCTGAGAGATGCCGCTTTCATGTTGAACCTGGGAGGGCAAACACCACACAGAATTTACAAAGCAGAATTAATCCCAGTAGAACCAGTTCACCAGGTAATTTGGTGAATGATAAAGCAAATTCAGTTTCCTTTCCAAATTATTAAATTCTTCCCAAACAAAAGGTAATTGTTTAACATGTTTCGGAGCGTGGAAAAATTGTTTTGGAAGCTGATATATTTTATTCTTTTTAAAACAGTAAACATTACAGTAATCTATCTTTAGTGGAATGTAATGCAAAACTACTGAAATTTGTGTTGACAGTGAAAAGTTTTACAGCGCTATTACACGTTCTTGTAAAAAGTCAATAAAAAATTGAACAAGACACTGCTGAAAGATACGCTCAGTCACCAAAAGTCTCTTGTAAACTCCAAGTACATTTTCCCCAGTAAGAAGTTTTCATTCATCATAAAGCTGCTTAAAGCTGTCAAACATTTGGTACTCTGCAGAGTTGGGTTTGTGTCAGAGTTCCCACGCTCCTTTCAGCTGTAATATTTGCTCCTCTGATAAAACTGCACTGATTTATTTGCACCTATCGGCGAAACTGAATGTTAGTTGTGAAAACCACAACCAAAGAGTTCCTCTCTGTGCATCCATTAATTATTTACACGGAGCAAAAGACTTACCTGTGTAAGATTTACATTTTTGATGGGTAACTGTGGCTCCCGTTGCCCCCGTGCTGACAGTAATGTCTCCCTCGGTATAGATCAGAGTAAGTGAAGCAGCAGCAGCAGGCTCGCGGTGTGTGTAGGCTGCAGCAATGCTTAGCACTTTTACATTGCACGAGCACCACCGCTGCTTCCGCTGCTCCGTTGCGCGGCAAGGATTTCACTGCAAAACATACGAGATGCTGTAGCTCAAATGCAAGAAGCATCGTCACCTGACAAGACCATGTTAGCTTCTAAGCGCTACCACAGCGATCAAATACCGGCCTTCTTGGCTGAGCATGTTGGGGAGGGGGGTAAGGGGGGTTGATCCAGATGCAGATCCAGGTTGTGCTCCCCAGCCGAGGGTTTCCCCGGCGTGCGCAGCGGGGAACCCTGCGAGGGGAGCTGTCCAGGTGCTGAAGCGAGCCTGACAAAGCCTCGGCTCTTTAACGAACCTCCTCCACAGCAGTAGGCGGACAACACGCAGCCAGTTTCACCCCAAGGCAACCAAAACATTGACGTTTTCGTGCAGGAGACTGACAGTAGCCAATGAATCGTGTGACATTTGCATCGCTCCGGTCACGACATAGCCGTTTAAAATGTTGGCCGTGGGGTGGATGTGTGCGTGTGTATGAGCAAGAGAGTGGCAGAGAGAAAGAAAGCCTGAGTTCATTTGTTCAGCTACCGGTTGAGGCCAATTGGAGAGCGGAATTATTTTATTAGCTTTACGCCTGGTTGGTCGTTCCTAAGTGTCATGAGCGGGGTTTTTTCTCTTTTTTTTTTTCCTGGTTTCCCAAAATAAAGATACAATGGGGATATAAAATGTCTTAACAGCAATTGGCTTAACCGTTTGTCATTCATCGGGATTAGCTAGTCGATGGTTAAAGCGCACATCAATCAATCTGATGCGTGTCTTCCTTTATTTAAACACGCCTGGACGTGGGCTGTTCAGGTTTCAATAGGCTGGGGTGCAGTTTTCAGGCTGTGCATAAATGATTTGAATTACCTGGAATAGGCCTGTAGTTACAACCAGGAAGACTGCTTGCGTGAAGCACAGTGGGCTCAAACGCTCACTCTTGGAGTTCAATGTATAAAAATATGCCAAAAATCACACAATTTACTAGTTTATTAAGGAGTGGAGCAGAACAGATATGATTTGGCACATGTAGAAAAAGTGCAAAGACACCAAAACAACTTTGCTTAGACAAACCTAAATTTCCAGTTAATCTACAAAAACTATTCAGGGCAAATCAATATATTACAGTACAAAGAAAGGATAGTACTAGGTAAGCACGGTAAAAAAAAAAAAAAAGAAGTATTAGGACTTTCTCAATCACCCATTCTTGCTACAATCATTGTTGCTTTTTATTTTTTTTACATAAAACTTCACTTAATATCTGCAATATCCAACATTTAGCAGTTACCGCCCCTGCAAAGCATTATTAAAACATTGACATTCCTCTGAGCAACAAAAAAACAACAGAAATCAAAAGGCCTGGCCCATCTGGGGAAAAAGTAGATATACACATCAACCCTTAGGTAGACTTTTAGAAGCCAGAAAGTGTAAACCCCAACATTTACAAACTCCACCCCTGTAATCCTAATATGTCATTCAGTTATTTCCAAGCAACAAAGAGCTAATTTAATCAGGAAACTTTATAGGGGGCAATATTGAAGTGAGGTCAGAGTTTCTATCAGCCAGTACAACTAAAACAGCCCAAAGAGAAGCCACTCTGACCTGTTCTCTTTCATGTTTAAAAATTAAGGTTTTGTTTTTGTGTTGTTTTTATGCTGCAGAAGCTGAAAAGATCTTTTGACCAAAGAGCTTAACCATTAATGGATGGAAGTAGGTAGTTGTAGATGTAAACTGACAAGTAGACAAAAGAAAAAGCACCTAAAGTTCCAAATGGATTACCCTGTGACGACTTGAACAATGGTAGTTAAAAACAATTAGTTTATCCATTGTGTACGTAAAACCTACCTACATAGCTTTACCCTGATTTTGTGTGAGAAGTACCACAATTCTTTTACTTAAATGAGTTAAGTGCTCTAGCTGAACCAGTAACTGTTACAATAGCTTGACAAACAACCATGTGTAATATACTCATCTGCAAAGCAAACAGAAGTTACAGTCAGAAGGGAAGATATGCCTCGAATATGTGTGAAATTTAGGGAAAGTTAATACAAATACATTATATAAAAGATTTTTTTTGTTTTGTTTTTGGTCCATATGAGACTCGCTGGTTTTAATGTAAAGCTGTATTCACACAAACTCCATGGGGTAATATCTCTCAAACACTGCCATTAAGGGATCATTCTCCTGCTCTGTAAATAGAAAAAATGGATAAAACAATATTCTGAGTAACACTGTACATAATGTCTGTTGCTTCCAACTGCTGCTGCAAACGAGCATGGCAGTCCTTCTTTTATGTTAGTTCATTATCACTGCAGGACAGTCAGCCTAGATGGACCAGAGTCATGACAGTGGTGTATTCATGCTGCAGGCCATCCGTATCATTGTCACACAACGTGTAGTCATCTTTAACGATGCGGTCGCAGCCAATCTCCCCATTGCCGAAAAGACCAAAGAGAGGCGTGTTGGGGAACACCTTGTGAAAAGCGTCTGCCTCCACGTTGGCCTGGTTGAAGTAGTAGTTCTGACCTCTCCCTACGCAAGCAAACATGAAACCCAGAGTGTTTTTCTCTGGAATTTTGGCTGCTTTTAGTCGCTGGATTGTTGCTTCGGCTGCCTTTGCAGTGCCGACATCTCTGTCCAAGAGCACAGATGCCCCCTGTACTTTAGGGCCGCTCAGAGCCAGGCCCACCACACCATAGGCTCCCTGGCTGCAGCTGCAAAGTGAGAAATAATAAAAGGTGTAAAGCACCATTAAATGTGTAATGAAAAAGATTAAGCTATTATTCCACTTTTCTTCCTCAAATTCAATCAGTCTAGTGAGATAAAGGAGAACAATACTGAAAAATTATACACGTGTAACTTTGAAATGACTTTCAAACATCATCGGTGGAAATGTGCTCTGATCAAGTGCATGATTAGATCTTGCATTGACAGCCTATCAAGTTATCCACCTTCCACAGAACACTGTTACATACTGTTTAATGTACCACAAGGACAGACCTGGGTATAAATGTTTGAGAGAACCTTAACATTTTATAAATGATATTTATCAGCAATCACTTGTCTGCAGATTTGTACAAAAGCACATTATCACATTTGCTCACAAAGAGCCTTAACTATATGTCAGGACATTAACTCACCAGTGTCTGGGAGGCGAGAAGACACTTTCTACCAGCCCTCCTGCGATTAAAGCCTTGCTCTTGGCCAGCGGCTCTAGAATCTGGTTGAGGAACCGTGCTCCTCCAGATCTATATGCCTCATAGCCAAACACCAGCACCACACGTAGCTCTGGATTGTCTACAAGTCCTGTAAGGCAAGAACACAAAATAAAGCTGTAGGATTTTTACAAAAGTTCTGCATTTCTCATCTTAGATTACAGAACATGTGAACACTCACCGGCTTCTTTCAGGGTTGTCTGGGAGATGGTCTTCTTACAAAAGTGAAAGGGCTTGATGTGGACTCCCTCAGTGCTGGGGAACATGAGTGCAAAGCCAGCCTCCCCCTCCTGATACTCTCGAGGAGGGCTGGAGCAAGAGCCAGTCGGAGTCACTGTGCAGAGCCAATCACAAAGTAGCATGAAACTACATTTTATACTGTATGCAGTATCCTAATCTCCATATAGGGTAAAATACTTCGATTTCTTGTTCAATACTACTACTTCTTTTAAAAATAATTATTAGACCTTTACTTCTGGTTAAAGATGTACATTTCTAAGTAAAATACAGGAAAAACTGACCGCTGCTGAGAGAGAAAACAACCACCATGAAGCAAACACAAACCAGATCAAGGCCAAAAGCCTCATCTTTCTATAAACTATAAACAAGGAAGTCTAAAAAAAATATATAAACCACTTGTACACGATTGAGTTTTGCTTTTGTAACTGTAAAGGAGGTAAAAATTAGTATCTTAACTTATACAGTCAATCCTAGAGTCACCATCTAGTGGCTGTTGGCAGAGCAGCAGCTTTGAGGCACATTGGCAGCGGATTCACCATCACAAACCAGAGATGGGAGAGCCAGCACCAGCTTCCTCATTGGAAGACATGTTGGTGGGATTGAGAAGGTCTTCACAGCAGTGGTGCTGCTTTTACATGAACTAAACAATTACTTGAACAGCAAATGGACAAATGACTTCTATCAAAATAAAACTCAACATGTGATTTCACCTCTGTGAATTAATGACGCAATCACAGTTAGTGACAGTTTAGTAGATGGATACGCTACAATGCAAATGAGAAAACATCTGGCTTCACTGCATTAATAAAAGATTCATGAGACAGGCAGCCTCATTCACCGCTCCTACGTTTTATTAGATTTAGATTTTTGGGTTTAAATTGTTTGTCAGCTAAAGCCTTGATATAAAACTCAACTTGTACATTATAGGAAAACTATTATTGTTCATTCAAATCAGGCTAAATTATTTCCATTTATTCAAATTCCCCACTGCACTGCATCTATTGTAAGTCATCTTTTTCATTTAGATGTACAGCACATTTACCAAAGTGAATTATTGCCTTCTAAACACACTCTAAACTTGGAAAAACTGTTTATATATATATATATAAATAAATACACAACTTACTGAGTCTGTACAGCTATGCAAGACACAGCATCAAAAGCAAGTAATCAATCATTTCATACAACAGCCAAATGTAGCTTGACTGAATGTAGATTTTTATTATGCACTGCTTCATCTCTTTAAATGAATGGGCTGCCCCTGCTACACCCTAAACTTTATTCAATTAAAGATTTAATTCAGCTCAATCAGTTGTGTGCAGCAAACCCCTGTGGCGACCCCCTGGCTGCAATATCACAACTGTGCGTTACCACAAACAGCCGATGCAGCCATCAAGCCAGACAGACTATGAGGTCCTGATAAGCCATCATCTTTAGGAAAGAGAATATGGCTGATGGAGAGGCACTTATATTTAAAAGGAAAAATGAGGAGTACAGCACCAGAAGTGGACACATATGTTCAGGAAGGTAAAAAACTACAACGTTGAATGACACTATGACTCCGAGCATTTATTACTATACTAATTTAGGACACAATAAGGATTTTTAATAAATATGTAATGTTTTGCACTGTTTTGAAAAGAAAAAAAATAAGAATTTCATTCATGAGATTTTAGATTTTCCTTAATAAAAGAGAACACTTACACACTATGCCTGGCGTAGTGATGCCCAAGATGTCACATCCTTTGGGGAAAAGCAGGTTCAGGTTTTCAGCTGTATCTGGACAGTGACGACTTCTTTTTGCTTCAGTTTAGCAGCAAAAAAAATAAAAATAAATAAACAGTTAAAATCTGAGAGGTCACTAAAAGTAGTCAGTCAATGGTTGAGATTATTTCAATATTTGGGTTTTAAACCATCACACAGTGACATTAAAGAGGCTGCAGATAAACCCCAAATTTATTTCCCAGCATATGGATGATTCAAACATAGAGCCAGACTCTTCTACTAATACTCCTACTAACACTAATATATAGATAAAAAATTAACTTAATCAAAAGTAATTTTTAAATAAATAAAAAATTCTGTTTTTCCCCTTTTTGTTGTCAATGTTTAAACAACTTTTTATCTGGATTGTGAGATTGTTTTCTTATTAATAGTGTTCTTTTATATTCGTTCATGTTCTTTTCAGTATAATAATGGCTTAATAGTACAGATTAAGAGTCAGCATTCAGTAGTTCTCTGTTCAAGGCTGATGGCTACAGGATTATTAAATATGTCCAACTTTCTCCAGTCTGTCTACATGACCTTTAATATTAAGATTTTTATTGGGACCTACAATATCATATACCATAAGTAGAATTAATGGAAAATATTAGAGACAATCATTGCACTTTTATAGTTTCTGTTTCCTCTTAATTTTTGACAGAGCAAAATATAGCTGGCTGTTAAATGCTTGCATTTTGTGTAGAACCAAGTTTGTTTATGTTTTAAGTCAGTCCGAATGCCCTGGACTGCATTTGTTTCAGTTGTGTCAACCTTATCACTTAGTTGCATCTTTTCTAATTAAAAGAAGAAAAAAAATCTTATATTACTCATAACAGATGTGCATTTGCACTCAACAAGAATACCCAGTACGGTCTAAAAGCATTCGAATATTGACAAAATGTTTTAAAACAACTGTTTCCCAAAACACATTCAAGTTATACACAATTAATACAGACTTAAAAAAACAGACTTAGTTTTTATTTTGAATACAGGAATAAAGTGTTAATATGTTTGCTCCTCTTATTGAAGCAACCAAATGTAACTGAATCCCTGCTTTAAAAGGCTGTTTTAGACATGACAGCTGTTCTTTCATTGGTTCTTTATTATTTACTAAGTGAAAAATCTCTTATTGCAAAAAAAAGAGGCCAAACACATCCTGCAAAAACTAAAATCCAGAGCAGATACATGACATCATGTCAAATCAACAGTTTTTGCTTTTGTTTTCACTTAGGAAAAAAAGGAAAGTGATCAAAAGACAACAACAAAGGTGAATGAAGTCAAGATAGTTTCCAGCCAGGTGATTAAAAATTTTCCTCAAGACAAATATTTCACCATAACCAAAGACAACTTTAACGAGAGGGCTTCCCCAGAGCCAATTAACAGCTGAAGAGGGTTAGACTCAGGACAGTGGGTACTCACTTCCAGCAAGTCCTTCACGACTTATTATGAATGTAATGTATAATTTTATGATAACATGACTTTGCCCAATCAAATCCGAGCTACTTAAAAAGAATATTCTGTATGACTATTTTAATTGTTTTTGCACAAAATAAAAATTGCATGGATGTCAAAACTGTGCAACATATTTTCCTTTGACATATTCTGTCTACTGAACAGTAGGTTTTATACAGTTGTACCAACCTTTGTTCTGTCTATAGCAATACACTTGTCCATTGAAGGCCTCACAGTCTACCATTGCTAGAACTGTTTTAGGCAGGAGAAATACTTTCTGGAAGTAATCAGAGACAAAATGAACATGTTAAAACATTTTTAATAGAAATTAAACAGGAATCCAACAATATCCAACAAGAAACTCATAAATCAAAATGTTAAGTTCAAAAGAAAGGAATTTTATTGATTTCAAGATCAATACTAAAAGAGTGGAGACCTCTGCCAAGGCAGTTTTGTTAATTTGATTTTGTTTTTTGTTAATGATTGTGGGCATTGTTTTGAGTTAGAAGCTCTGATGGCAAAATTATTCCTATCTTTCCATAGTATAAAATCCATTGCACAATTCCTGGATTCAGGCAGTGATCTGAATCACCCCCAAAATCTAATCACTTGTTCCTCATTCCATTTCTGAGATTTCCTGAATATTTAATCAAAATCCGTCAAGAATTTTTTGAGATGTGTTTGTAACAGCAGATAAACCAACAACACCAAATACATAATGATAATAATAATTTTTATACACTGCTCAAAAAATAAAGGGAACACTAAAATAACATCCTAGATCTGAATGAATGAACTATTCTTATTAAA
>JBAMHW010000001.1:25988569-26059958 GCA_037177495.1 Rhadinocentrus ornatus | reverse complement strand
CTGGATGAGCTGCACTACCTGAGCCACTTGTGTGGGTTGTAGACTCCGTCTCATGCTACCACTGGAGTGAAAGCACCACCAGCATTCAAAAGTGACCAAAACATCAGCCAGAAGGCATAGGAAGTGGTCTGGGGTCACCACCTGCAGAACCTCTCCTTTATTGGGGGTGTCTTGCTAATTGCCTATAATTTCCACCTGTTGTCTATTCCATTGAACAGCATGTGGAATTTATTGTCAATCAGTGTTGCTTTCTAAGTGGACAGTTTGATTTCACAGAAGTGTGATTACTTGGAGTTACATTGTGTTGTTTACGTGTTCCCATTAGTTTTTTTTAGCAGTGTATAACAAACCAAGCAAAGGCCCAGACGTATTTATCCTTGGTCTAAAGTAAAATAGACAAGTTTACTGAAATGTTTTCGGGAACCGAAAATGAAACTCGAGCCAGTTCAGTCAGGAAAAATATGAGGAAACATTTTCTTTCATGGTGCTATGGAGAGAATCGCACCGACCGCCAACTATTTCTACCTTTCCATGGCCTATTACTTGTCCCTCTACTCGTAGTGTATATGTATTTAATCTTTGCATTATTTTCTTTGACCCAAAGTTAAATTCCCAATAGTATTCAGTCTATGCGAGTTCAGTACCTTACCTCCACTTCTTCAGCCAGGATGTTGCAGAGAGAGTGGACCTCTGTGGTGGAGGGACCACATGCTGACACCCAGGCCAGCTGCTGCTGAGTCCTGAGCACTCTGCGGGCAGTGTTTCTCCACAGTCTGCACACACTGACAAGAACCACAAACACCATGCGATTCACCCGATACCCGTAAACCAACTTCATCAAACATGAATTGGCTTATTTACTTACGTTTCGGTTAAAGTATTATGACTAAACAACTCAGCCCTGTTTATCACACAAAATCCCCTTTCTAGCAGTAGCTTTAGCTTCCCATTTTTCCCATGCAAGGTTTTACATCAATAGTTTCGCTTCCATTCGACGAGAATTAACATTAGCTAACAGTTTAGCATATAAACAATTCTCATTACCTCGCGATCCGGAGGAGTGATTTGGTTGGTACGAACGTCAGAATTCTCTCAACTACTTCAGCAACATTGCTGAGTACGTATGATGCTTTGCTGTCAAATAAATTGTCACTTAACTCTTGATTTTCACTCATATTTCACTCTTAAGTGGTGGGATTTCCAGCAGAACGGCTCAGACGCGAACTTTTACCTCTGCACTTCCAACGCTTCAATAAGGAGATACTGCCCCCCTGTGGCGAGGAGGGGTATAAAAGACAGAATGGGACTTCATTGTAAAGTAGCACATGCAAGAAATTTGTCTCGACAGAGGGGATGCTAAAGCAAAAACAACCAGTCTGCTCCAAAGCAGGACCCATACCAATTTTTATAGTATTTGTTTTTTTACTGTGATTAAACTCGATAAAGGACCACTTAAACAGAGAACATTTGTGCTGATAGTTGACCAAGTTTTGATGCATACATCAGTAAATAGCTTCGGTAAAGTTAGAAAGATATTTACATATTCGGCTTTTACGGATCAATAACTCATCAACGGAGCATTGCGTCTAGAAAACCGACACAACACTGCAATCCCAGGAACGTAGACTGCGAGCTACAATCGTATTTTCCTCAAAACGAGCCGTCCTCCGAGCTGCGACTTGAATTAGGCTCTATGCAGAGCCTGCTGGTGCTTGACTGGGCAGGGACCGTCTGCAAATTTTAACACTGAAAAAAAATATGAAAGGAAAATATTCAATAACTACATTATGACATGTTTTAGTGCCACCAAACTCACCGTGCTAATAAAACTTCTCATCTTGATCATACTGCAGCTCTTACTTGGGTAAAATATGCTTACATGTATTTTTAGTTTTTTTTATCTTCATTTAAATATTTGAGCAAATACTACAATATGACATGTAGTGCCACCAAACTCGCAGTACTAATAAAACATCTCATCTTGATCATATGACATAGATGTCAGTGCTAAACATTACACTCGTAGGTGCTCACATGAAGCATGTGTGGGTCCATCAAGAAAAATAAAGCCACGACACGAGTGCTAAATTCTAAGCTAAAAAAAAGTTATATTTTCCAGGTTAAGCAATTAAATATAGTTGCACTTAAGCAGGAAAGGCTCCATTCCATTTTCCATTGTGTGCCAAGATTTCCATAATGCTGCCAAGTTTTCCTTCAATGTATGGAGGAACACATAAGAAACAGCAAAAAAAAATAATAAATAAAATAAAAATGCACGCGTAGAATAACTTGGTTCAAACATTTATTCATGATTTTTTTTCAAAGATAAAATGGGAGACAGGAAAAAAACTGTTGCTAGAGAAAACATCTACATAACAGACAGTATAGAGCAAAAGTATTTCTCTCGCTTCACTGACAATGCAGTACATTCCAAACTCTGCTAAGAATTCCTTGCTGAACTGAGAGAGGAAAACATCAATGACACTGAATGTGTTAATACTAAAGAAACTGGCACAAAATTAACTTTACTAAAGTAAATATAATAAAAGTCCCTTTTATAGAACCTTGGCTTAAATTATGGCTTCATTCAAAATGATCATGTGCAGTATGTTTACCACAAAAAGTGCAAAGTCCCAACATATACACATAAACAACGAAAGATCAACAGTGAGCATGTAATAAACACTGCAGTTGAATTGCTGCTCATAAGCTTGTAACGGCTGCTCTGTGTAGAGCTTGTGTCTTCGAGCTGACAAGGCCAGGAGAGACCAAAACGCAAACACCCACAACATCTGTAGCAGCTGCATGTGGGAGCCAGCCATATTCAGAGAATGTGACGTAATGTTTGGAGAGGAACAGAGCTGGGTCAAATATTAACCATCTCCATTAGAGTCTGATCCAGCATCTGCTTTATGTTCAGGCCTTCTTCTTTAGCACGTGTGAGTTTATCTGTTAATATAGCATTACAACAGTTAAAAGACCATCAAACAAGCAAACACAGCAAAAAAACCAAAAAAAACAGACAAGGTTCTGATCCAGACGAACAATAACTAACATGCTGATATTGTCACAAACCTGAAGGAGTTGGAAATGTTACCTTACTAGATTTTTTTTTTATTATTATTACTGACAAAAGCTTTTTTTATTAAGTACATATCCTCATCTTACTAGAAGGGAATTAATTTTGATAAGTCGTTCTTCTCTTTGGAGCTGATCCATTAAGTTATTGACAGGGCTGAAGTCATGACTGCACAAGTGTCTATAAAACTGATTTTCTAATGCAAGATTAATTTAAAGACCAAAACTGAATAAAAAAAAAATTAATTTCTCTTGGTGCTAAGAAGCTTAAACCTATTAAAGATGGGTGGGGGTGGGGTGGTCTTGAGTCAACATGCAGTCATTTATAAGACTTTCATACTACCACCAGTCAGTCTAAAAAAAAGGTTTTGTTGCTACATCCTAAATACACAATCTTTTCTTTTGCTACATTTCAGCTTCATGTGACCCAAACCGGGTCTAGGAGTTGAGTAAACATTGTTCACAGTGGCTCTCAAGCATCACAGCAATTAAAATAAGACTAAATTAAATAAATAAACTAAGACGTTAAGTTATTTAACTAAATTAAATAACTTAACATGTTCAATTTGCAGACCTGAGACTGTCCACTGATATGCTACAGATAAATAAATGCTAAGGTAGTCCCTTAAATCTGCCCCCAGTTGGTTTGATTTCAAGTACATCCAAACACACCACACCTTAAGGTATACTCCATTATTCATCTTTTTTTTTTTTTGTTGAAAGCTAAACTTGGGAACAGATGTAGAAACAATTCTACCTCCCTTAAATTTCCTAGTGTGGGCTTAGAAAAAAAAAAAAAAAAAAAAAAAAAGGAAAGAAACCCAATGCAAATCACAACCAGTGCATGTGTTCCAGCTCTGACAATAACTGAGGAGATCCATCAAATCCAAGTTACCCAACATCCCATTTGAAAGTGCTATTGGAAAAAATAATGTAAACAGATGTGAGCGAGAAGATCGCTCACATTATGTCGCAGACATCGGCGTCTTTATTAACACCTTAAAATATACCTGGACTTTAAAGTGTCAGAAAAGTTAAAGCATGTGAGAACCCAGTCCAGTTTACGCCTCATTTAAGGCAACTCTCAGTTCATTGGTCAGAAGACGATTTTTCTCAAGCTGCTTGTAAAGATGGTCTTGACAGTCAGAAAGCAAAGAAGAAAAAAATTTTTAAAAAAAAGGAAAAAGAGAGAAGGCAAGTTAGTACAAAAGACAAACAGTTAGCTTTGAATCTAATCTAGATGAATGTCAGTTTTGAAGCCGATGACCTACTAAACTCATGAACACAGTGTCCATCTATTCAGGTTTCTAAAAAGTCTCACTACCTGCACTGATCAAACATCATTACTTCTTTAGAATAGCTTTTTCATTGTAGCCTTTTCTAAACAGATTTTGTGTTTTTTTGGGGGGAGAGTGGGCGTGGGGAGTGTTACCCTTAGACCTATGTTAAAAGTAATCATACTAGAAAGAGAACTTTATTTAAAAAAAATAAATTTCAAAACGTACTTTATTATCTTTATGATAAAATTTTGCCTTTTTAAAAAAAGCTATTATATAGCAAAAGCTAATTGCTTCTTAATGTTCGGGAGTTTTAGTTACATTTGGAACAGATTCTCTAGTTTCAGACCCGTCAGGGTAACTGCTCAAGTGGAGTAAAGCATCGTTTAACTCGTGCGGAGCTAGGACGGTATTTTAAAAAGATTAGAATTACTTGAAGGCCCTAAAATAAAATTAAATCAAGATGTTTGGGTCATTATGTTTAGAAATCCTAGCAGTACAATCTGCTCGGACAGTATAATTACTGAACAAGCCGATTATGAAAAGCAAGGAACTTATCATGACTATGGTAACTTACCACAGTCATCATTCCCATGACAGTCCTCTCAAAACAGAAAAAGAACAGTAAATGGGAGGGGAGCTAAAGAGTTTATTCAAAAGCTACTCAACAAAATAAATTAAAAACACATAGACAAAATCAAGAAGAAAAAAAAAAGGATGGACAAATGGAAACAAAGAAACGTCACAGGAGAAAAGGAAAGGGCTGACATAGATGAAAGAATGTTTATTTTACAGAAAACATTATGGCTCAAAAGTCTGTATGAGAGATGGAACAATGGATGTTGGCAGCGATGGCCCAATGTGCAGTAGCAGCAGAGTATTAAAGAAATACAGAAACGAAGAAGACAGAAAAGTTGGACTGTGCTGCACAGGAGAGAAATGATGACGATCAACCGGCTTCTGGAGTGAGGGGTGAAAAAGTTTAGCTGTGAAAAACAGAAGAGCACAAATGTTGGAGGGAGAAAACAAAAAGGAACAAGATAAATGGCATGCAAAATAAAATATAAAGATGCAGGGGGGAAAAAAGCTAGAGAATGAAACTTCAATGTAGCTGTGATGCAAGAAACTTTAAGAACAGACTACAAACTAGTAGTTTACCAATGCCAGCTTGCAAAACATACACTGAGAATTTGATCCAAAACACGGAGTTTAGTTGCAAATCAAAGTTAATAGAGCACTAAAGGAGAATCTGTCCTAGAATCTAGAAAAAAAAAAAACACCCAAACATGCCACAAGAGGGCGCTACTGTAACGGTGCTAGGGATGTTAGGATCTAAAAGGCACAAAGCAGATTCAAGCATGTTGTGAATTACATGGAAGTCATGTCGTTGAGGGCGTGGTCCAGCTCTTCGCTGATGGCCTTGTACTTCAGTTTCTGGGCATACAGCTCATCTTTTATGTGGTGGTTTTTAAGTGGCAGGGGAACATTTGAAAAACGACAACACAAGGAAAAATATACACAACAGGGTAAGAGAATGAAAGTCAAAAAGAAAACATGAGTAAATTAAAAAAAGGAGAAAACAAGGACAGAAATAGGAAGGGCGTATGAACAGCTGCTGATGTTGCGTCACATTCCTGAGGAGTCACTGAGAAACTGCCTCATGCTCTACGACCCTGTGATGACTGCTAAGGACTAGCTGGCCTTGAACAGTCACTACACCAGAACGCTAGACGCCACTGTGGTGAGAAATGCTGCCAACATGAATAATATCACGTTGGTCTCTGTAGATCACCGTTTTGTTTTTCCACCCCCCAGCAGACGACCGAAAGCGCAAATATTTGTTAACACTGTCTGACATTCTGCTGACTAATTAAATTTCCCCACACTGCAGTGGTTTATCCCCTCTTAATAGTTTTACTTTCAGATATAAATTATGCAAGGACACCCACTTTCTGGCCACTTACGGTCCAACTGTTTCTTTCTGAATTGACTGGTTTTACTAATTTAAGAAAACAAACATCCCCCCTGTTGTTTGTGGGGGAATAAAATGATACTGAAAGCTTTCCAGAGACAACAAATAAAAGCATAAATGATTCATACCCTCCAGGTCATCAATGGTCTTCTCAAGCTTGGCGACTGATCTCTCAGCGAACTCAGCTCGGGTCTCAGCCTGAAGGGAGGAACACGGTTTAAGCATCAGCAAGCCTCATTAAAAAGTTCATCAGAAAGTGCTCATAGTAAAAAAAATGATATAAATGTATCCATATTTGGCAAGTTTAACTTAAGTAGCTGATCAGACAGATGTAGTTAACAAAGAAGCTTTTATAAAATACCCATTGAATATTTTATTAATGTGTTCATAACTCTAGCTCACTCACCTCCTTCAGCTTGTCTGTGAGAACCTTGATCTCCTCCTCGTACTTGTCCTCCTTCTGGGAGTACTGTGGTTACATGTTAAAACAGCAGTTAGAAAAACATTCAAGACTCGCATTTCATAACTCTACGCAGAGAAATATAACAATGAGTCTTCTTGATGAACCATCCTACCTTTTCTGCCTGAGCCTCCAGAGACTTCAGGTTGTTCTGCACGGTTTTCAGCTCCTCCTCAAGCTCAGAGCATTTGCTGTCGAGTTAAAGTGGGATTGAACAAGGGAATTAACATTAAATCAGTGTTATTTAATAATTATTATAGAGAAGATAAAAAATAAAATAGATGAGGAGGATGGTACCCCTCAGACAGCTCAGCACGCTCCTCTGTACGTTCCAAGTCACTCTCAATGATCACCAGCTTACGGGCCACCTGAAATCACAGCGCAGAGTCTAGTCCCACAAATCAGACAGATTTCAAGACTTTCTTAAATCTACTATTAATCTAAAAGACAGAAAAGCCAGTGAGTGCTGCTGTTCAATCACAACAAAAGAACGTAAATCCTTATAAGTATAGTGAACGGCTGAGAAACTTGCCTCCTCATATTTGCGATCAGCCTCCTCAGCAATGTGTTTGGCCTCTTTCAGCTGGATCTCCTGCAGCTCCATCTTCTCCTCATCCTTCATTGCCCTGTTCTCAATGACTTTCATGCCTCTGTGGGAGAGAACACAGGAGTGAGTCCAAGTAATATTCTGCTTGTCACACTGGTATTCAGATCCCAGTCTTCATTACAAAACACCTCATTTATGTCTTGTACATAAATATTTCTTGTCTTGATGAAGACGGTCTAAAATTCAACATGGACAAAAACTACCCAAGCAAAATATTTAGGTATTTTTGCCAAACACGTGTGCATTATTGCAATACACACTGATGATGATGTGCATGAAGTTATGAATGAATTAACGCTAATTATACGTGACAAGCAGCTGTACTGCATCCTCCACACTCTCGACACCGGCATGTGTTGCATTGAAAATACATCTAGTTTCAAAATCTGACAGATGCACCACGTGTGCCATTGTTTGGTGTTACTAATTTTATCAAGATAGTGTGAGAAACCAATCTGAGGAAACTACTTTCTAAACCGCTGCATTTACAATGTTGTGCCAACTTCAGAGCTAACTTTCAGTTAGTGTTGGAAGCACTGAACTCCACATCATGAGTGGTACACAAAGAGCATGATTCATGTTCCAGCCTTTGACACTTACTTTCAATCACTGAGGGATTTATGAAAATTTAAAAATAACCACCACATTCATAGAACTTTGTTTCTCTAAATGACCTTTAGAGTGTGGCAACTTGTCCACGATATAAAATCCTTTATTAGCATCCTGGAACCAAACACTTTGTTCTATGCAAACCGCATGACCCAATTTTTGCCTGCAATGAATAGGATGGGATAACGCAGACATAACGTTAGTTTCTGCACATCCTGTGCGAGACAGCATTAGACTAAAGCATGTTAACAAAGTTAAAGATACGCACCTTTCACTCTCATCAGCAGCCTTCTCAGCCTCCTCCAGCTTGGTCAGAGCTGTGGCCAGACGCTCCTGAGCACGGTCCAACTCCTCCTCTACCAGCTGGATACGTCTGTTCAGGGAAGCTACATCACCCTCAGCCTAGGGGAGTCAAAGCAAGCTTATTTGTATAGCTTCTGATGGTGCAATAAAGTAGGTTTTAATTATTAAGATACTTTTTTCTTTAAATACTAAGGAAAAAAAGTCCATCTCATGTGGTCCAATGAGAACAGGGGCTTCTTTAGGAACTAGTGGGATGGCAACTGTATTAAACATTTTACACTGAGGACTAGTGTAACAGTTTTCACCATCTATTGCCTTTTTTTTTTATGTATTTAAATAAAATGGTGGACAACACAGTCCACCCTTTCCTCCTTTCCAGCCAAACCTACAATGTCCTGTCTCATAGTGATTTAGTTGTCTTGTCCCATAAACGAATTAGCTACAAAATTCGTCTTGGATTAGAGCAAATGGCACCTCCTTATACTTAAACTAGCAGGTGGCACAGTTGTATCTCATGAGGACTTATGCTGCTGCTCTAACCTCAGCCTACTTGTAACAGGGCGGTTTGTTTATTGGGGATGTTTAGGGTGTTGTCCCTTCAGCCACGCATCCTTTCCTCACATCCTACAGTGAGCTAACCTCAAACTCACCTGCCTGGTATCCGACTGTATTCGAACAGAAACCATGGCTATTAGGCCTAGCAGCCACGCTTTTTGACCAGATTTGCTCCTAATGCTTCCAGCAGTCAAGGGACTAATTGCCTTAAATCATTAGCAGCTTACAGTTTCCCTCGCGCTCCTCTCCTGGTTCAGTTCCCGCTGTAACAACGCTGCCCGTTCCTCCGCCGCATCGGCCTGCTCCTGCAACGACTTGATTTTCTTCTTCACGGCTTCCAAGGAGCTCCCAGCAGCCATTTTTTCCCGTTGTTGGTCTAGGCTACGCAAGTTTTCTTTCAGCTTTGTGCAGGCTTCCTCAACACAGGCACAGACACTCTTGGGGATGCGGCGCGTTTGATCCCTGCCCCCACCGCCTTTAATCAACCGCTGATGAGGATTGGAACGTGCCACCAACCCCGGAAGTAACACATTTTACACGCGAAAAATAAAATTTAGCAATCAGATAAAGATATACGAATTATATAGTTTTCTAAAACAATTTAATTTCGATTTTGTTACATTGCATTAGCTTTTCTTGCTGCTATATAACTATATAAATCTCAAGCAATTAAACGTGCATCCCCGATTTCTAAATTGAGCCAGCCCTATCAAGATCACAACTCCAAACATCACACACCGGTTCAGTCATGAGCGACAACAACAACTGGATCTAAATCACAAACATATATTTTGCTTAATTTATTTATTTATATATTTATTATATTATTATTTTATTATTAATAAGCGTACTACACAGGCAAGTACTTACAACATATAGTACTTGTCTGTGTAGTACGCTTATGATTATATTTAATATATACTTACTCCTTCATTTTTATTTACCTAAAGAACAACAAAAAAGTATAAGATATTTAATATCTTTTGACGCAAAATAATACCTTATTGTATTCCATTTTGTACTTTTTTTTTTTAACCATTAATTGATTTCTGGTATGTTAGCCTAATAGTGTCCATTTAAAACTACAAAAAGCATATTTTGTAAGCCTTTAAACCTTTATTTTTCCAGCTTTGTCAACCAGTCAGTCCGTACTGTATAATTCCAGAGAAAATTTGTTTTATGTTGTGTTGGCTCTGCTAACGTCATTTTTTCTTACTGTGACATCATCAATTAGGCTTAATTGGACTAACGTTGAACGTTCTCATAAGCTAGGGACGTCATCTGGATTTTGCAGAGAAGTACAAACCGATACCAGTAGGGTCACAAACCTATCAAGTTTTTTTTTTTAAGGCCAAAATGTGCCTTTAAAACGCCCGACTGAAACCGGACACTGGCCTTCAGATTCGTCCAAACGGCTGCGCGATGCAACGGTACGCCGGTGAGCTGTGACCTTACCATATACAGAGCAAGAGCTAAATTTAACAGCCCCTATATTCATCCTATGCAGCCCATATGTCATATGCCAACTAATTGTTGTATTTGGTAAGTAATACAGTAAATGAGTATTGGAATAGTACTCGTAATTTTCTCATCTATAGCTCATGGAGTGTTGCAAATATAGACGACTTAGTGTCCGTCTTGAGTTTCTCGCACAGTCCAAACTCACATCTGTGGCTTTCTTCTCAGCAAGCTCCAGTTTCTCCTGGGCATCCTTCAAGGCTTCAGAGTACTTGTCCAACTCATCCTCAGTTGCCTTCAGCTTCTTCTGCAGTGCTACCAGGTCATCTTCAAGCTGACATGCAGAGAAAAGTTTTATTCACATGTAAAACTACAAGATATACTCAGACTCGTTATAACAGATTTTTGCAACGTTAGAAGCTATTTAGACAGTCTGAAAAGACAATTATTTTTAAAACACAATTGTCTTAATTGAGTTTGGTTTATCATTAAACAACATAGAAATTAAAACAAACCAAACGTCCATGTAAAATGTTAATGTTTCGTCTGATTTATGCAAACCACATATGAAATCATAATGTAATTTTTTAAGCTATTATATTTTTTCAAAGTAAATGTAGTTGCGTTATCAATCCTCAGAAACGGGAACCAGGCAATGCCATGCGCACCGTGCCATTGGCACCTGAGCTTGAAGTGCCAGAGCGCGTTTCACACTAGATGCCGACCTGTTTGCTTCTGTCCTCAGCTGCTTTCTTGTCTGACTCGGCCTGCTCAGCTCTGTCCAAGGCATTTTCCTTGTCGAGCTTGAGCATCTGCATCTTCTTCTTGATGGCATCCATGGCTGCTTAGTGTTGGAGGTCTCCGCGTGAGCCACAAAAATAAGGAACTGAATGGAAATGACTGGAGCGTCTGAACCACACTGAACGCCAAGCTGGAGTGCGAGCTCGCTAAAACTGTAGTGAGTCAAATATGTATTTTGGCCAGGCAGATACTGGATACCAAATACTTTTTTGGAAACAACTGCAGCTGCTTGCCAACACGGGACCTGACTTTTCCCGAATCTCTTTACTGATTCGCCCGTCCGAGACATTTGACCACTTCTGTGACTATACATGGGGTACAGGCGTCAGAAAGACACTCCCTCTTCACACCAAGATGTCTTCTCATATTTCTATCACCTTCCAAGTGGAAGCAGTGTCAATGCTCAAGAGGTAGTAGAGTTCCAGGGTTATTTGGGAGAAACATGTTCATGATATTGATCCAATTATCACCCAGAAAGATGAAACAGAAACTTCAATACAAAGAAGACACCAAAGGATTATAAAATTCTATTTACTTTTTTCTTTTACATTTTAGCACCACAGAATAAAAAAAAAATGAGGATGCATAAGGAGTTCACCCCTCAAATAATTTCCTCGGTCATTCAGTGATCAGCACTTCATTAAGTACAATAGAATTTCATGCATCAAAGCTATTCACACAAAACAAATATAACTGATTGAATAAGCCCCTGTGAAAGCTCTTCTCTCTCTGGGGCATGTCATATTAGCCAGCATGGCTTGCTAGTCTTCCTAAGATCATTTCAGCAGCTCCCTCACAACATAGTTAAACACTCGAGCAGCAATCAGATAGGCTTGGCTCTTTGTAGAGGTATATCATCAAGCTTGTTCCACTCCTCCAATGGCAAATACATGCCCGAGAGACAATCTCAAATGGGCCATAATGGATAAAATGCTGTGTGCTGTGGAAGGTACAGGAGCTCTGGCATTTCAACAACCCCCCCTCACTGAGCTTGTGTGATAGTTCACAGGGCCAGTAGCACAGCCGCAGCTGTCACACAAAACCTGTGGTCAGGACTGGTGGACGGTTGAGCAATAATACATTACTGTCAATTACAATGGCTCCTTTTTTTATGTTAGGAAATTTGGAAGATAAAGAGGGACATAAAGGTTAATGTGTATGATATTTAGAGTAATAATGGCTTTAACAGTCTGCACATTTTTGCTGTCATTACTGCTCTAAACAGACCATCATTGTTCTCATTAACAAATCACGTCATACGTTGACAATGCTTTGTCTCTCAACAGTCTTTATCCTCTTCTCCTGTCGACCATTATGCTTTGCAAGTCTTTTGTTGAGTGCATATTTTGGGATCTTATCACTTGGACAGCACCTGTTGGACTTTATCCATGTCCCTCATAGCCACTCCCACTCACTCTGAAAAGCGGTCTTTGACTTTTTCGTTTGAATTGGTAACAGATAAGCAACTAAAATAATAATAGAATACCAGCAATACTTTGCTATTAATTTTTCATAAGCCATTGGGTTTGGTTTTTCATGCTTGATAAATGTCAACTGAGTCATTAGAATTTTATTTTATTTTTTTAGTTTGAGTTTTTCAAAGAGGAGTAAATCTGGCAAAAAAAAAAAAAAAAAAAATCTAATTATTGTGCATAAATATGACTCTCCCTTTCTGTATGTCTTCACTTTGGTATTTTATTTCTTGTGTGGTCTTTCCTGTGAAGCTTTTTAAAGGCAGTCAGCTGTCGCTGTGTTGTCATCCTGCCATGTGCTTTGTACACTGTGCAGCAGCCAGACATGCCAGTCATATACAGAGATCAGAGAGTCTCATTGCGCAATCCATCTCACCCTCACACCCTGAATAGATAGAGAGGCAAACATCATCACAGCATACCTGTCCAACTATTAATGATTTTCTCAGTTTTGGTTAGTGGTTTGATTCATGGATGTGAAATTACCCTCATTAATATTGGGCAGAGAATAATAGAAAACACTGAGGATTTTTTTATTTTACCTGGTGTGATGTATATTTTTTCTCTGGGTTAGGTAGCCATTGCAAACTGTTTTTTTTGTTTGTTTGTTTGTTTTGCTTTGTTGTTGTCCCCCCAAATGTTTTTTTTTTGTGCCAGTTCATTAGAAAATCCTGATAAAAACAAAGAAAAATGTCTCTGGCACTGCATGAAAAACAGAAGAATACTAAAGCTTAAAGAGTGACAGGTGGGATAACTGGAACAATCCCCAGTATTCCTAGAATTCCCTTCATGCAGGGAAGTATTTAGCCTGCTAATAATGACATACCAGCCTTTTGAAGAGTCACATGTGAAGTTTAAAGGCCTCTGAAATTTGATTTAATTAACTGAGCATTGTCATTTCATGACCACGAATGCATCACTGATTTATTATTCAAAGGCACTCATAAATCAGAGCAAAGTCTTTACTTTTGTGGTATTTCACATCTGAGACGCTCCTAGTCAAAAAGTATGCATGGCAGTCATGGAGGTGATTTCATCGTTAATGTGTAGACAGAAATTTCTCACTCCCAAATAATTTTGACGAATAACACAGTTCTTCTTCTACTAGCTACTGGTGAGTCAAATTTCATCTCCTGCAGGGATTGAACATAATCAAGCGTATTATATCCCTTTTGATGGTTCACTACAGGTGAAAGCAGCAGAACAAAAAAGAGAAAAGTGGAACAGTCTTAATGGGACAGGTGAAATGTCTTCAGAGGTTAAAGCCATTACACCACTGAGTTTGCTGCCATCACCAGTAACAGGATCCACTTTCTGACTTCTATTATAATTAGATTTAGGACATAAAATGAATGGATGATGAAATGGATAGCAATAATTTTCACTTGTCCCTAGCCAAGTCAGCACAACAGGTCCTCTCATTACAAATTGAATTTAACAAAAGAAAGAAAAAAAAAACAAACACACACACACACACACAAATGCTTGAAGAGTCTCTAATATTTAGGTTTCAGTCAGACAGTGCATGGTACATTGATATTAAAATCTTGCTGGGAAAACAGAATAAAGAATGGCAGGTTTTAAAGCAGTCCTGTGAGCAGCTGTGCCACTGTAATTGACATTGCCTCCTCAAATTTTAGTGCCAGACAAATTTAGCATAGTTCTCAGTTCATAGCTTGGACTCAATATAGCTTCTGGTTTAGTGCTGACTCAGAAATACCATCCCGACCTGACACTAAAAGGGACCTTGTTCACTTGCTAGAACATCCCACTTTTGTTGTTCATTGTGGAACTTCTGCAAACAGTCAGAGCCACTGCTCAAATGTCAAACATGAACGTAACAGACAGACTCAGAGAATGGGAAATTTCATTTACCTACAAAAAGAGAGCAAGCATGAATCTTGTTATTGTCTTTGCAGAGTTAAATGAAAAAAGTGTGTGCAGCAGAAGCTGAATGTAAAATGTTCTGGTTTAATTCAGGAAAGTTCTCTCACTCTGACGAAGACAGAGTCATACATTTTGTTGAACAAGGAAACAAATTGAGCTCCTCAAAATAATACCATGATACATTTTTAAACATATATATTTTTCTCACTTTACAATCTATATAATGTTTGTGGCGTCTACAGATGGGCAACTGGAAAAAGCGTGTAGTGATTATCATGTGGGTCTTTATACTGAGGACATGACCTTAATGCCCTCAGTGGTTGTTTAGTCTTTAATGAAGCTGAAGATATTTCAGCTTATCAGAGATTTGATTCAAGCTGTGCTGCAAATTAAGTCAAATGGGCAACTAATTGAAAGAATTAAGGGTACTGAACTACAGCTAACCTTGGGTTTACAAAACATAATAATCCTTTTAGGTGCTTTACAAATTTTGTGTCAGGTATGCTTTATACAATGCAAAAAATGTAATCACTGGACTTGATTTAAAAAGACAAAACTAATCATAAATGGGTTTATTTTTCCCATAAATCCAAGCCCCAGAGAAGTTTGGTAGTTTTCGACAGTACACCAAAAATTTAAATCTGGAATTTATTCATTGTTTTGAAGCTTTATTTAATAAAAAGATGCATGAAGAAAATTATTTTAAGTGTCTTTACCAACCAAATGCATTTTATTAAGGAAAATGTGAATAAAATCTGGAATCTGACAGTAACAGCAGTCTCAAAAATTCTATCCTCATTTTACATTTAATGTCTGATGAAGTTAGGATAGGGACGTTTATCACTCTGTTGCATCAACTCTGCTTACTTTAGTTTTTAAAGTTAAATCTGTTCACTTAATATATGACTAATATCAGACTTTAGCTTCTCAACATTTTGTAAACCTAGTTTGGTTTATACTTTCAAGAAATTACCAACTTCATCTAGAAGGATTTAGGGCTCTGGACGGTAGGCAGACCAGTCTTACTCCACAGTCATGCTGTGGCAAAGCATGCAGGATCTGGTTTGGGGTTATCTTGTTGAAGAAATAAAAATGTTAAAGAAACATTTTAAAGTAAGATACCACATATTGCATAAAACCAAACCCCCTCATTGGTCACCTCACAGAAGTTATGGGTGCTCTAATGCTTCTTCATCACAGACACATTTTAAACTGCACACTGATTAAAATAAAAAAAAAAGCAGAATGGCCCCCCTGTGTGTAACACAGAAGATGCAGAGTACCATCTCTGATTCAGTCCATTGTATGGCAGCTTTGACTCAGAGATTGTAGCTGTGTTTGTGGATCTTATTTACATCGGTTTCCTTTTGGCACGATAGTGATTGATTATTTCCCTTCGTGATGTCACAAAGGGAAAGATCTCAAACTCACCCATTTGAGCACACATTCGATAAAAAGTGGCGCAAGTGAGAGGAGTCAGAATTTTCTCATTTTTGGGCCTCATACACAGGCTATGCGGACACATGTGAAAACCTTTAGACAGTGAATTTTGCATAATATGGGGCCTTTAAAGTTGACCAGGTCTTAATTAACTAAATAAATGTTTTGTTAAAATTAGGTCTGCAGAACTGGTACATATCTACAAATAATTTGCAGGTCTCAAAGCCAACATTTATCTGGTTTGTACTAGTTTGGTTGCCATGTAAACACTTAAAAGCCATTTGATTGGTAATGTTTTAACAGTCCAAAAGTGATTTTATTTTAAACAAAAATAATCTTTTTATGCAAAGCTTTATAATAAAAGTTTGGATAGATTTGAATGAACAAATTAGGGCTCAAAGGTACTTTGATCCAAGGCTAATGTTTTTTTAATATATGTAATGCCTATTAGTTTCCCTGGCCTTAAACAAAAAATAAATGGCACTTATTTTTAACATTAGTGCATCTCTGCCTGATATAAAATATGCAGGTAAAACACATATGGTTTGTCTATGATCCGCATAAGAAATAACCACAAGAACAAGTTACGTTACATTGAAATGCTTTATTTTCAGTGAATACAAAAAATAGTTTTATCAAGGCCAGATAAATATCTTTTATATTGCAAGTTCTCACTCATCTTTAGAGTAGCAACATCCTAATTTAATTTCTGGTAAGCGAGAAAGGAACATACATAACACTTCGATTACTCCACAGCATCGAAAATGCTTCACAACATCTTTATGGTGACATATAACGAAACGTTCCTGTCACATTTAGCTTTCATATAATCCTAAAAGCACAAGAAAAAAGCCTGTCTGTAAAATTTCAGACTTTATAACGTACAATAAAGCAGTTGACAGACTCACATCTCCAGTCTGTAATTTCGAAGCACTGTGGTACATGCCCAAGGAATGCAGTACAAAAATGTGTATATATGTAATATACATATACAGTATACATACATACTGAGAGTACAATTTAAACTGAAACACATTTTTTTGACCGGCAGACAGCCCATCTGTCATTCCAAAAAGGCCTCACATGTGGCAGAGAGGAGAGATAAAGGGGGTGCAGTTGTTTCAGCATTTAGAGGAACAGTTTGTTAATAAGTGGGACAACAAATGTTAAAAACCTTCGGAGACACGAACCTACATGTCCAAAAAAAACTTGTCCAGTACCTTCTATTGACTGATGACATGAAGTCGTCAATGAAGCAGAGCAGATGCTGTATGGACTACGGACTAAGGCACTAATAATATAATAAAAATATAATAATAACAACACTACAGAGTTAACTGAGAAGCAATGGACGCTCTACATCTCCCTCCCTCTTTTTCTAGTCCAGATGCAACTCTAGAAAAGAAAAAAACAAAAACAAAACATTAAGTCTTAGCCAATTGCTGCAGTGTACTGTTATGTGAAGGTCTAAATTACTTTGCACCTTAAGCACAAAACCATGCATTTTCATAGCAGAACCTAATATTATATAAACTGTAGTGTAATATTGAAACAGAGCCCATATAGTAGGATAAGGGACAACACACAACAATAAAACCTTGTAAACAAAAAGGTTCTTCTATTGCAACAAGTAACATATTCAGTCAAGTCACACAGAGCACCCAAGAAAAGAGAAACTTCACTTTCAAATACACTCAACTGTCAGAACATTTTTAAAATAAGCTTATTGCCATGTTATTCTTTAGATTCTGATTTTACTGCCTCCTGCATTTAAATGATTAAAGTAGAATTGAAACTAATTATTCACTGGCAGTGGCACTATTGCTAGAAAAAATAGTAATAACTCTAATAAAGGCAGAGATAAACAACATACAGACCAAAGTAAAACTAATGAGACTCAAGATAGCATGCATAGAAGTGACACTGTATGACATTTTCTTTTTTCATATTTAATCTAACCGTGAATTTAAGAAACCGAATTGATCTGCCAGGCCACACAAACTATCCACTGTGCCCTGAAAGATAATAAAGATAATCCCTCAGTTACAACAATATCATCTCCTGGTTTACTTTTTGTTTGCATGATGAAAAGGAAACCAATGCTGCCCCCTAAAGCTCCATCTGTCTTATTGCATCACAATGAAACACCTGTTTATACATCATATAAATCTCAATGCCTGAAACATCAGGAAATTAAATAATTAAAAAAATGTTTGCAGGTTTAGAAACCTATCTATCTGACACCCAGCCAGGAAGCCACACTTGCTTCTGCTAGTAAGAGCAGTGAAGCAATACCATTTCTGACCCTGAAAAAGACCCCTCCCTGCTAAAAATACTCAGGAGTAATAAATATTCTCTCTATGGTAACATGTCGTCCTGCGTATAGAAGCATTCACATGGTATGTAGTTGGTAACTCAGCGGTTGCACATGATGAGATCTATACAGAGGCTCCAACAGACAGAATTTGTTGCATCTTTAAAGTTTTGCATGTAAATCTGTAAATTATCAGCATGAAAAAGAAAAGAAAAAAAACTTAAATGACCGTTTATATTAAATAAAATTTCCCATAACTGTCTATTATTTAAATGCGCACTACGGTCCAAGAAACACCAATATTCCTTCATATTAGGGTTAATGACCACTGACATAAAGCTAAGACATGCCACATATGATTCACAGAGACATTAAGGTGCAAACTGGAGCAGAAAGGCCAACGTTCACACAGTCAGAGTACCGAGCTGAAAGGTTTTTGCTTTCAGACTGATGTTGCAGTTATACGGCATGAACAGCAGTACAATCACTTCTTCATTTTTAAGTTTTTACATAAGAACTGAAAACAAGTATAGCTTACAGGCAAAGTAGAGCATGAGCTGCACTGTTTGTCCTTGCCATGTCACATTCTGGTTTACATTGGTTGAAGTAGTTGCACTATAAATGATGACAGGAAGAAGTTCTTCTGTCAGTTCATCACAATCTTTATGTTTTCAGAAGGTAGTCAGCCCCACACAGTAGTATTATAACCTTTTTAGAAGTTGACAGATGTAGAAGATTTTTCCATTTCCATCTGTTTAATGCAGACCGGGCTTTACTGGTGTGTAGAAATCGGTCACAGAAGTCGCTGTATGCCATATAGCTGTCCAGGTGTGCCTTCAGGAGGACACAATTTACAGACAGACACATATGTGCTCTTTACACCAGTTAAAGAGAAAGCAGCAGTGTTTAGTTGCTGTCCTCTCGTAGTTCGCTGGGCAGGAACTTGTACTGCTGCTGCCTGATCTGAGCCAGTTTCTTTCTGGCTTCTTCCAGTTCCCTCTCTTTCCTCAGCATCTCCTCCTGAGCAGCAATGATCTGGACAAAGAGGACAGCAATTATCTTTATACATCACAGTGAATACTGACTTTAAAATTTCAGTTTGATTTAGCAAAACAGTCCTCCAAAGTCCAAATAAGACAAATGTAATTAATTGGAGCTGATTAAAAAACAGCTTCTATGTTTTGCTTCCATTTCCTGCCTGCCTGATTTGTCCTACTGTTTTTTATATTGTGTACACTAACCAGTCTATACGTGTGAATGAATTCACAATAAGCCTCGATTCTCACAAATCTCAACTTACAAAAATAAAATCTGCATAAAGAGTATGGAGACGGAGGAGAGACAGGGTATGAATCAGTCTGGAGGCAGAGTGTGTCAATACATAAACACCAAAGAAACAGATCTTGAATCTGGTTTACCAGGTAGACACACTTTCCAAAACTCACTAACTTGTTTATTACATATAGTCAATAATTGCTTGTAAACCAATGATAAATATTAGGATACAACAAAATCACTCAAAGATTAAATAATTCATCTTTACACAGCTTGTTTTCTCACTAATATATCCATAGATTTATCTGTTCCTTGCAATTATTTGTCTGCTCTTCTTCTAGCATTACAGATCCATGATAAGAGTATGGTCTCATTTTGGGGTCAGGCTAGGCCATACAATCACTGATGTTTACCTGGTTAAATCATCACTGACAGCAGCTGTGTGAGCTTATCAGTGCCAGACAATATTATGCTAACAAAATTAAAAACCATGTGAAAACCTCACCTGCGCTATTCCACCCACAAACTTTGTCTTCACCACCACGTTGTCTTCATCTGCTTTATCAAAAGCTGCCTTCTGGGCTGCACGCACCAAATTGTCTGATGCCTTCTTCACCGCATTTCCAGCAATCTACACAGAAAGAAGTCAGCAAGAGAAACAGCAGACAGTGATGAAAGAAGTCACTAGAAACATTACAACCTATCAAAAGGAAAAGTACTCACGTTTTTATCCATTCATTACATTATTTACATTATATATTACTTTAAATTAATCAAACAGTTACAACATATGTATACACCATAGACTGTTATGGTATACACTGACAAAATAGCAAAACCCAGTTTAAGCAATGTTATCCAGTGAAAAACTAGGAAATATTACCCCTTGCATCTCTACTTCTTACATCAATGAACACTATTGGTTTGATTATGAAGGTTGGCAGTTAAAATGTCTGACTGGATACCTGCAGTCTCCTCATGGCCTCAGAGTCCTGGTCAGCCTTGACCTTGCAGGCCACCAGCAGCTGGGCAGTGGAGGCCGCCACCTGTTTAGCTGAAGAGATGAGCTTCTCTTCGCTGGCATGGCCTTGAACTGAAGCATTGGCTGCTTCGCACAAGTTGCTAGTCGCTGCTGCTACCATACGTGCCTGGGAGAGTTAAAGAAGAATAGTATGGGATAAAACTGAACCTTGGATTGTAACCTGGATAAGACAAGCCTTCAAAGCAACACTTACAGCAGAGATGAGCCCTTGAGACCACTGTCCATCATCCACAGCATTGGCAGGGATGGAGCCCACTTTCCCCTGAGCTACTAGCTCCCTCTGAGCTGCTGAAGCCGACTTGACCAAGGCGCTGGTGGCAGCAGCAATGGACTTGGCAGCCTCCAGGATCTGCTCCTCAAAGTTCAGTGTCTCATCTGCTAGCTGAGGGGGGAAGAAGACCAGTCAAATGGGATGATGATTAATGTCATAAAGAAAAATAGAGTGAAAAATCATTTTTATAGTTATTACTTTGTGAAATAACAATAAACTTAACACTTTGAAGACTTTAAGGGGAACTTTGCTTGTATTAGAAAAGGTTACATCAGATAAAATATTTTTTTGTGAAATACCAATAAACCCGATGACTAAAAGTAACAAGACATTAAAAAGCTCCACAGAGCCTGATACATCCTTTGAAAGAAAGATTAAGAACCAACAGACAACTGAAGAGGGAACAAACTTTCCATACGATACAATCAATCATACTCCTGTTTGCTTGTTGAGATACACACACTCTTACTAACACACACACACACAAAACCATCCTCTCTCAAACACGCTCACACTACAAGTCTGTAGACAGAGCGGGACACTGTAGGAATATGTTTGATATATAGTTGGGACTGAATTACAACCTAATATATCAAACATATCAGACAGAGCCCAGCAGAGAAGGCATCCGGTGGTGGGGGCAGGCAGGGAGGAAGGTGGGGGGCTAACTGGGGAGCTAGACGACATACATTAGACTGGAACAGACTTTAGGCCTGATCTAAGACGGACGGACAGATGGAATGCAGGGGGAGGGGGAGGAAGAAGAGGGAAGAGTAAACGATATAAGATTATATGTGGAGGATGTTGAATTTATCTAAGTTTAACACATCAAATGAGAAAGGTATCAGCTACACAAATAAAGGTAAATGTCAAAATTTGCAGACATTAATAAATGAGTTCCGTAAAGAGGTAACAAGCTTAAGTTGAAAAATAAGTTCAAATGATAAGAAACTGGATACATTTTTATTTTAAAGGAGTTTTGACAAGAAACAAGCAGCTGTCTTATGAACAAAACGTGTGGTGTGTTTTTTGTCAATGTCAAACTGCACTCCAACACAAGTTTTCAGAAATTTCTTTTAAGTTCATCCTCTTTCATACCCTGAATATCGTCTTTTTAACATTTCATGTTGTACGTCTCAGTTTAATTTTATGAAGACGGAGATGCACAGGGCTGGAAAATTTCCTGCATGTGCATTTAAACTCTGATCACAAAACAAACAAAAACAGTTGATTTGAGGCCCGTGAAAGTCATTTCACAAGACAGCATCTTTGGAGATGCCCCTCCTCTGGAAAAAATTTCTGATTTTACAGAAAAAACCCAAAAACAAAATAAAAACAACACTTTGGCCGCACAGCAGCGCTTTGAACGTATCCTTTCCTATTCTAATAACTATCAGGAGGTTTCCCTTGAGCCATTATGCAAAGGAAAACAGGAAATAAACAAAAACATTCTCAAGCAGAACCAACACGTCTGCGCTGGACAGAGAAATAAAACTGACAAATCTGAATTAATATGAAAATACACAAATGCCTTCATAAATAAATGAGTCAACAAATTAATTCAAATTATTCAGGAAATGATTCATGCATAAAATGTGCCAGTTAATTTCTGCTTAAATTTTTTAACTGTAATCACTACATGTTGTATTAATACTTCTATGTTTGTATTAACGTTTTATATTACTTATTGATGTAATAATGTTTTTTCTTTTTTTTCCCCTTGCATCCATTTACTTAATTTTTCTTTGCATTTTCCACCTACTTACTTTCGTAAGAAATTCATTTCTTTTTTTTCTTTGTAGATTTTTTTTTCTGTATTCTTTTCCTACTATCATTCCTCCTCTCTGTTCTTACCTTTGGCTTTGCTCGAGGTTTGAGTTGCTCCAGCTTTTTCGCTGCTGCTTCAATGGATGCTGCTGCTCCGAGCAGTTCAGTTTCTGCAATCACCGTCGGATCTTCGGGGTCTACCCACTCCGAGCCTGACACATGTATGCACAGACAATTATGATTTGGACATAAAACTAATAATTATACTAATACCACACAAGCTAGTGTGTCAACAGAACATGCCTCAAACTGTGATCACTAAGAAAACAACAACGCTGTGAAGGCAAGAAAAAGCAATGGTGCATATCTCCACATCTCATGCACAGCTGATGGACACCGCAAACTGGCTGAAAATGGAGTTGTTTATTTGAGATGAGATGGCAAATGAAAGTAGAAAATGTGATGGACTGAGATGACTGTGCTCGAGAAGGCAAAGAGCAGCTGAATTTGATTCAGTTAAATAAATCAATGGCTGCACTGAGAATTTGTGCTGAACAGCTGGCGACCGGTCAAACATGTCACAGTCCAGAAAACAACTTACCTCCATCTGTGGCAAGAGAAGGAGGACAGGAACAATGCTAAATATTACTCTGTTGATAGATGGGAATTTTTCACAATGTTCTGGGAAGCACATGCTTTCCAGAAGGAACTACAGATAACACATTCTGCGTGAAGAGAATAAATTCTGTCTTCTTGATGTGAATCTAAATGCATCACATACATAGATAGCATTGTATAGGGAGTCTGTGTGTAATGTGAGAGTGTGTGTGAGCCATTACCTTTCATGGCCTCAGCAGTCTGGATGAGCTCTGTCACAGCCCCCGCCACACGTTTGGAGCAAGCTGCCAGCTGCTGTTTCTGCTCTGCAGTGGGCCTCTGCAGGACCTATATAAACACACGTGTATATAACTAGTTAAATAAACACTACTGTCTTTTTTTAAGTGTGTAAAATGTTTGATCTTTCATGCCTCAAATGTAAAACCTGGCTCAATTAAAAAAAATTAAATAAGTCCGTAGATCTCAAATTTGAATGCTAACAAACAAAAATCGCTATCATCACACTAAAATACTGACATTGTGTTCAACCCACCATCAGCACTTGTTCCAGCAGCTCAATGTACCCAGTTGTGCACTCGGCTCCAAACATCAGGGCTCTGTTCATCACCTCCTCACTGACCTCTGGATGGTAGGCCGCTTGCTGAAAGACAAACCCTAACACATTGAGCAGGAGTACTTTCCTTCACAGAGTTATATCTAAGTGCGCTTTCAGGCTTTGTGGGAATTTGGAATTTAAAATTAGACATTAAAGTGCACATGTAAGAGAGATCTGACACCTTGCAGGTGGACAGCATGTCAGAAATGGCTTTACGGCTCAGGTTGGCAGTATGGATGATGTCTTCTTGCCGGGCCGAATTTCCTGCAGCCACTGCTTTAGCAGTGGCCATAGTGATTCCCTTAGTCATGCGAATGAACTCCTCAGGTGTGGTCGTCTTGTTTGGAGCATCCTTGGACTGAAACATCTGGGGGTCCAGAAAAGGCAGAGTACAAACCGGATTCACAGACTTGTGGAAGAAGTAAGTCTTTAATGTGTCAAAACTGATGAGTTTTTATATAATCCCTTTAATATTGTAATGAATTCACAGATTATTACTAATCATCATTCAGCATTAATTATTCACATATAGTGCTCATGATGCCATATTACAGCTGTCCAACATCAACTCATGTACTTGACTCTGCACGCTTTCTCACCGCCATTTCCTGTTTGATACACTCGATTGTGGCCTCCAGTGCTCTGGTGCCTCGAGTAGCCTCATCTTCCACAGCCTTGACCGTCTTCAGCAGGGACGTCACATTAGTCACCATTACCTGGTAGCAAAAGTTCACAAGTTCTATTAAAGTTCTGTTAAATTCAATAGACAGGTATCTAATGAAGCAGGCAGAAGGGATTAGTGTTATATTTTTATAAAGCCAAAATTAAAAATGTGCCAAATCAACATTCATTATCATACCGGAGAACAACCACAGGCTAATTACAAAACCAAGGCAGTCATTGTAAAAATGCTTATGTCACACACCATAGGGATTGTGTGCATTAAATGAGCTCTAAACATATACCCACATATATCCGCCCTGATAGAGCAATGTTTATTTTGCTAGTATTATAAAACATTTCTTTTATTTTTACAAGTCATACATATTTACTTATGCTTTGCTACATTTAAAAAAAAAAACTATGGTGCATAGCGGTCACTCTTTTGGACAGCTACTAAAAAGTAATTTTCTTTTTAATGCATTGGTTTCTATGGTGGAACTACATATTACCCTCTAGAGTGCTCTCTGCTGCCATACTCTATTGAGGTCAATTCAGTGGTCAGTCGATGTAACTGCAAGTAAATTTCCTCTGAATCCAAGATGGCCGACAAACAGCTATCCCTACCAACCACTGCTGGTATTTCCACACACGGAAGACCAAATACATCTGCATGCAATGCTGTGTGCCACTGTTCCCTGGATGCTTTGCAAACTTTCATACAGCCTAGGTGTGATAAACATAGAAGCGTTCGGAGATGAAGGGACTAAAGTGCCAGTTTGTGTTTTCTTCTAACTTATTGCCAACACAAGGGCTTAGTTATACTGTCCTGCATCCTTATAGAGCTGTAGAGACTCACAATAATGTTTCTCCTGTTGGAGATGGTTTGACACATGCAGATGTAAGATTCTCGGCTATGAGTGTCATTGGTTTTCCTATTCAGGCCCAAACAGTGTTGAAATTTTAAATAAATTGTTGAAATGTTTTTCGAAGCATGAAAAGAAAGTGTTTTTTTTACAATAGAACACAAGTTAATTCACTTTTACAGTAAGTTTACAGTGTCATGAGTTGGGTGCTCAGGCGCATGTAGTCCACTAGAGTGGACATGTTTGTAAATTTAAAAAAAAAAAAAAAAGTTGAACATTTTTTTCATGTCCTGAGAAAAAAAAAAAAAACCTTCAGAAAAAAATCTTGACCAAGGCTTTCATAATTCATGCATCAGAGGGTTAAAAAGAATGCATCCTGTCAGTGTCTCCTTCATTTGGGAATAATACGGTAAATGTGTTAAGACTGACGTAATAATACTGCATGTGTAACTGTACACAAGCATTTTTATTTTCTGAGCACTTTAGATTGAACCAATCAGGCTCTTTTTAATACAAGTATGACAAAAATAAACTTTTCCATTCACTGCATTTAAAGATAATCACATCATGTATGGAGGAACATCTGTGTCTCTGGTGATGAAACTGACATCTTTAAATTGGTTTACAAGATTTTACCCCACCAACATTTCAGGGCATAAAACTGGATTTGAGGCATGTTGTTACCATCTGAAAGACTTCATGACAGTGTGGTGCTGCTGAGAGATGTGACTTCTTCACAGCTCAAAGTGATAATGAGCAGTCATCCGTGTCATTAGTGAGTAAGGAAATGTGGTTCTGACGCTGCATGTGTGTCGGAGCATAGGCTTTGGCAGGAAATGCTGTTGTCTTTAACACCACGGTCATTTCCATTACTGTGACACTGAGTTCAGGTCTTCAAGTCATGTGTGCCAAATTTTTTTAATCTAACTTGAATAATTAAAGGCCCTATCTGAGGAAAAAAAGTGCACATACAAACTGTGGTACAGTTATTTTATTCAGTTTAGATTTATGAGAAATGTTTTACTGTATTTTCATGATTAGTAAAAATGTGAAATCAGAAATTTTAGTTCAGAGAAAAAGATCTGTATTTGTATTAATTAAAAAGACGAGCTTTCATAAGATTAAATGCAAGATTTGAGTGTAGTTGAGGCCTATAACCTCCATGACCGTTTTTGTGTTTACTGAATGATGTCCTCACCTTGGCAGCGCTCTTTAGTTGGTACATAGATGGATCATCTGCTACCTTGCCAGCTGCACACTTGGTGGCACTAATGAGCTCAGCCAGCGCCTTGGCCACATCTTTGACAGCATTTATCAGGACCACCTAGAGAAAGGACACATTAATACCCACTAATCACCACATAGTCAAGGAGAGACAAAACACTGAAAGGTTGTTGTTTGTCACAGCTCATTTTCCCCTCATGTCTCCTGATATTAGGCTAAATAAATAAGGGGCAGCAGAAAAATTTGTCTAACCTGTGTCTCAGGGTCATCTGATCCGATGCTGGCAGCTCCAAGTTTGACCACATCTGTGAGTTGAGTGATGGTTTTGGCAGAGGACTGGGCTGCATGAGCTAACTTGTCCTGACCGGAAGCTGCACCAGACACCAGCATCTTTGTGTCCTCGACCAGAGCTTTGGCTGTCTTCAGAATGTTTTCCCTGAAGGAGAAAAGGAGGAGAAAAAGAAAAGGTAAAATAACAAACAGATAAAAGTATCTGATTTTCTTTGAGAGACTCAAAACTTGATCTAGAAGTCTTAGATTAGCAGAAATAAATGACTTTCATGTCAGCCTTTCATTTGTCATATCTTGTAAAAACAGCCACAAGGATGATAAATAAGGTCACGCATCAAAGTCAGGTATTTTTTTTAAACTGCTTAGTGGCATTGAAGAAATCTGCTGCTGAGTTTTTCTGTTTTTCAAAGGCGTTGTGGCCTTTAGCATCACAAGTCTTGAATCAGTAGCTATTTGACCCACTTAGATCGTTAATATCATCTATGCAATAGCAAAGCCATCACACAAAAATCACACAATTAATACTTTTTAGTATCAGCAGTGGTGGCTTAGAGTGGAGCCTTTTGCTGAGAATGAACAGCATGATAGCGTCTCATCCTGCATCGTTCAAACTCTGGGTAATTTGTAGTCTCTAGCACCAGAAATTTCCTCCCTGTTCAGCAGCTAATATGTCATTGTCTCAGTTAAAGATTAAAGATAAGCAGGCTTGTGCTTTTAGACCTTTTGAAGTCTTACATGTTTATATTTGTATACTAACTCAGTCAGGTACAATTCAAGCTCTAACCTGTGGTCAGCGAAGGACTCATCGTTCTCTGCATTGAGAGTGCCAGCAGAGGCAAACATGATGGTGGTGTCCAGATCAGCGATGATGCCAGAAACTGCACTGGCTGCTGTGATGCAGGCCTGAGTGCCCTTGTTGCCTGCCTGGAGGGCTGAAAGCACCAAGGACACCTGGGGACACAGACACACATCACAACCTATAATCATACAGATAAGGGTGTGTAATTAACTTGAAAAGACTGGATTTTTTTCATACCAAGGCAAGACGAAAATCAGATTGATAAATGACATGTTTGCATAACTGAAGGCAAATAAATGTGCTTAATAGTGAACATACACACCTTCACTGATCAAGTAATGGTATGGAAACTGTATCAATACAAAATTTGATCCAAAAGCTCCATTTAGCTGTTTTTATATATATCTCCCCAATATTTCAAGATTCAAGAGTCTTTTTAGAGTAATTCAAAACACCACTTAATTTATGTAGTGCAGAAAAAAAATGACATTTTAACAGATTATAGATAAAAACAGAAAAAACAGAAAAGCACCGTTAGCAACCAGAATCTGTAGACATTAAAACAGATTACACAGTTAAAAAGGGAGCTAAATAAAAGTCTAATATGATGAAAAAATATCCATAAAAATCACAACATGAAAACCGTAAACCATGTTTATGTGTAAAGCTCAAAACAGAAGTTGAAAAAGTGTTTTAATATTTGCTTTTGGAAAATGTACAATGTTGTACTAAATCAACAGACCACATCACTTACTCAGAGAAATAAGGAAAACTTAAGCAGCCACCCCAGATAAATTTAATTAATTAAGCCATGATATCCTCAAAACAGACTTCAAAAGGTACTCCAACCCTCATCTTTTAGTGTTTAATGGCAGCTGTGAATGTAACTCACCCATTTAAAATATAATGATTCATAATCATGTATAACTCAATGGATATGCAAGGTGTCTTTAGCTACTCATCTCACTTAAGCCCAAACCAATGAGCGATTGTGCTGGCTACATCTGTGTTTTATGTACCATCTACAACCAAACTGCTTCCACATGTGCACTTTTCAAGCAAATGAATTAGCAGCAGATTAAATTTCATTTCCAGATTCTAAGACTAAAAACATACACACAAGAAGGCAGGAAGAACTGAATACGTAGCTACCATGCCACTTACAAACATATTCTCCTCTTTTTGTGAAGATAGAATACTAACTCCTCAGTAAAATTTAATGGCCTTAAAGTAAAAGTATTGTAAAAATTAAAAAAATGTGTCTGCACTTAAACATAAATTTTCGAATAAATATGAATTTATGAATTGTAGATTTAACACACACAAGCAAAATTCATTTGTGTAAACCACACAGTCTAAAACATCTAAAAATACTGAAATAAATAGATTAAATTAGACAAAGCAGGAAAAAACAGGGATTTTGTTGTGGAATTTGCCACTTGATAAAACAATTCCTCTGTCACACACTGCAGATGGTAAAAAAGAACAATGTGGTTAGAAAATATTAATAATAATAATAATAATAATTAAAAAAAAAAAAAAAAAAGCGGGCAATTTTTTAAT
Organism: Rhadinocentrus ornatus; assembly: GCA_037177495.1. Lineage (NCBI taxonomy): Eukaryota > Metazoa > Chordata > Actinopteri > Atheriniformes > Melanotaeniidae > Rhadinocentrus > Rhadinocentrus ornatus. The sequence goes on along the minus strand of JBAMHW010000001.1, from coordinate 26,030,754 downwards.
GGATAGTACCTTCTCTGTGACTGCACGGGCACATTCAATGAGTTCTCGCTTGGTGATGCTGTCGGAGGGAGTGATCTGCAGAGCTCCAGCCTTCTGGACCAAGAAGATACAGCCATGGCCAAGCTCCTGCACTCGGGTCTTGATCTGGAAGCCGATCTGCATTAACACAGAACAGACGCGCCACAGTGCAAACACATTACTGAATAATTAGTTAAAGGCCATGTGAAATAACTTGTAGGTTATAAATAAAACTTCTGTAGAAGAGATTATACCCATGCAGGTATAACATAGACTGACACACTGATGTAGCAGAGCTGTTTTTGTTTTGGAAACTCCTTTCTCACCTCTTCTGGCTCAGCTGTGTGAGCAGCTAGTCGTCCCTGAACAGCCAGCTGGCTGTAGTCTACGGTCACTTGAGAGGCCAGGGCTCCCAACTCATCTGGACTTGTCACTGATTTGGTCATCTGATAGATAATAAATTGACCATGAATGTCAACAGAAGCTTAAGCACGCATGTATATTTCAGGACTGCAGGAGCACAGTCTGTGTGTAGAGGACATGTAAGCTTTATTAGCATTTTGGAAATCATGAATACACAAAGGTGGAATCTCAGTGCTGTTTTAACAGGGTTCAATAGAAAAACAAAAAATACAATTCTTAAAGAGTAAGAAGTAAGCAACTTCAAGATTAACAAGTCTAACTGTGCAGGACGGTTAAGGCCTCAAGTTTACCTGTGTTCCTACTACAAACTACCAAATTTTTGCATATCTTCAACTTCATTATAATCAGTTTTATTAGCATAAATTAAAAGTAATTTTTTTCATCTTATATAATCACATTTCACAAGTTGCACCAGCACTGCTTAAATAGTCTGAAAATTTTGAGAATCACCTCAAAGACTTACCATTTCCTGAGCAGTGACAGCAATACCCTTTGAATATTTCACCATACTGGTCTGGTAATCCACAAATGAGCCCTCAGGTTCAGGTGGAGTTCCCTCATCCAGCTACAGACAGAGAAACACAGCTAGTTAAAAGGACACTGCAGCTGTCATTTTCAGCATGATTGGTTTGTCCTTCACAGTAAGTACAAACATTTAGAACAAAGAGACAATTAAATCATTCAGCTTCATAAGCTTCAGGAACATGTTGAATCTAATCTACCCCTCAATTACAGCAATTCTGCCAGGTGTGCAGGCATCAGCTCATTTGCAACATTAATGCTGTTTTATACTCAAATACACACACTTCGTATGAAGATAAATACTCCGCAAAATCCGATCTGTAATTACAGCTTTATAAATAGCTACAACAGCATATGATTGCCACCTCGCTGGACAAATATTGTTTCCAGCCTTGTTTCACCAAATCACGTGTTCAACACGTGAGTGCCACAGCAAATGCAGAGGGATGAAAAAGATGACACTATGTGGGTAAAGTGCACCAGACTAAATCAAAAAAGGAACATCCTTCGATGAAAAAGATAACACCTCGAAATCTGAAGCCTTGGCTGAATGGCTTAAAGTTCAGGAGAAAAGATTTTTAAATCACGTCTGCTCCAACAGAAGAGAGTGACCCATTATGCCAATTGATTATTTGAAAGGATTATCTTGATTTAATCAATTACACTGAACAAGACAGGCAAAGCACACACGCATGGCCGCCAAGCAGACCTTAAATACCCGTTTTCATTCATTACTCGTGACCTGTAACAAAGTTGATGCAGTGGCTTTGGTGAACCAGCCTATTAATGGCACTTCATTATCTTTGTCAGGAGAGATGTCATTAGTTGATGCTGTTTTATTCCTATATGAGATAAAAGACCTTTTCTTGCTTTGCACTCCACGTTAACCAACAGTTTAAATATTAATTATTAATAGTCAAACTTGCAAGGCAACTTCTTGGGATCAAGATGGCTTTGTTGATGGTCAGTCTGCCTCAATGACTTGTATTAGCATGTCAACTAATTTTTCTATTTAGTCTAGGGAAATTCTGTGGTTTTAATCAAGACATTGCACACTGCAACATGAAAACTAAATTCCCAGAGTACTCTTTGTTACACAGCACTCAATTTACCTCTTAATTTCATTACAGCTTGCTAGCTTTCACTGATATGATAAGATTAAGACATTGTGACCACTTTTGGGCATGGTTTCTTCTTTTTTTTTAAATAAAGTAACAGAGAGAGGGTGGGGACATAAAAAAGAATTATTACAATTTACTGTGCAACCCTTTTTTACTAAGCAGAACTCACTTTGGCCATTGCCTCGGCAATGGACTCCACCATTCCTCCCACCATCCCCACCTCACTGGCAGCTTCATTCAACGTCACCATCATGTCATCAACTGCCTCCTTCATGAGCTGAGCAGCCTCTGCTATGGCATCGTGGGTATGGGACGCCTGTGAGGTGCAACACAGAGAGCTGAGTCAGTGGTGAAGCACTGCTTTAAACAAAGAGCATAGAGCATAGAGCATAAAAATGGTCGTGCCTTTGGGTTTCCTCCACCCTCTTTGGCAGCGTAGAGCATCTGCAGGGCAGACTCGGCCAGAGTCTTAGTTTGGTCCAGGAACGTCATCTGCTGCTGGTGGTCACTCAGCTTGGAGGCCACGCCCACAGAGGCCTTAACCAGTGGTTCAAAGTAACCAGCCAGTTGGGTCACCTAAAGGAAAATGGTTTATTTTAAGATAGTATGGTTTATTATCTTGACAGTTACAATAATCTTGTTTACTACAATTTGTTGTCTGAAAAGTTGGCCATGACTTAAGCCTTTTACACACAAAGATTTTCGGGCTGTTTTTGTCCCGATTTTGCCTATTCCCGACAAAGGACGACAAACGCCCGATTATCCAGAGTCTGAGGTATGTTACAAGCAGATTTGTTCCGATAAACCACTCCGAAACGGGTCGTAGCAGACAATCAGAAATATTGAACATGTTCAATATTTACGACCCGATATCTTCATATGTGTGAGAAAAGCCGACACCAATCAGAGAGCAAGCTGACTAGAGAACAAGAAAGTATATAAAGTCCAGTCCAAAGGACCACAATCATTCCCTCGTCCTATATATCCCCTTCCATGCTGTGTTTTCCGATTGTTGCTACGTTTCTTCTTCTTCGTTTTTTTTGCCGGCTATGGTTCTTCTTCTACATTTCTGTTAAATGATGTCCGGCTCAGAGGACTACATTGTAGATCACTTGTGGGACAGCATCGTTATGTGTGTGTTGTTCTGTGATTAGATTATTGGAGCACACCACACACAGTATGTTTAAAACTGTTAAATGCTGATTTTTTTATCTTCACGTGTGAATTCTCAAACCGATAAAAAAAATCTCATAAGATTAAAAAAAATCCTTATGTGTGTACCAGGCCTTAAAGACGGTCATTGATTTATAACATTGTGATAATTGTCGTACTATCAAATTTGCATATATTGCTCACTTTCTCAATGAATACCTTTTAAGAAAAAGTATAAATTTCTTGGTCCACAGTGCACTAGTAATTAACTTCCTGCCCCGCATACCTTGTGTCCTAATTGGGAAGCTTCGCCTCTGGCAGTTGTGGAAACAGGGTCAATTAAGTGGCCAATTTCTTGCACAGTAGATGTCAGCTGCTCCTGTAGCGCCTGAGGAGAGGAAATAAAAGAGAATTAACTTTTTTTTTTTATTTATTTTTTAAAAGGCAATGATGTATTCATAAGCCAGCTGGGAACCGCACAACAAACACGAGATAGGACAGTAACTAAAATTAAACCTGCTCTAAGCTACTTTAGCTTCTGATAAGTTTTGTGTAAAAATGAGCTCAGGGAGCACAGCAGAATGATTCAATGGGGTAAAAATACTAGTTTAAACTATAGTTTACTTTTAAAAGGTGTTAAAATCCCTGGTTTCTATAGAAAGATACATTTGTCACTAAGAAAACATAAAAACCAACAAAATGCAATACAAATACACTAAACAAATGCAAACAGCTAATAAAAAAAAAAGATACCGGAAGATGTGTGAAAAGATGACTAGTGATCTTCACTTACCTCCAGTGAAATTTCATCTCTCCTGGGTAAGTTCTGGCTGACGGCTGCCAGAGAGGCCTGCTCAATGTCCCGGATACATTTGTTAATTTTATCAATTGACGAGTCGCACTCCCGTTGGCCAGGAGCCTTGTCTCTGGAAAAAAAGGAGAGCGGATGAAAAACAGAAAGCAATAAAATAGTTGGAGACAAAAATGAGCGATGAAAAAAGGAAAAGATACACACATATGGAGAGAGGCCTTAGTTATTACAAAAAAACAAAAGTTGCGCAATGTTGTTTTTAAACACCTTACTTGGGATTTCATATTTCATAAAGTTTTGGTTGATAAACTGTGATATCATGTCTCTCACTAACCGTATGGCTGTAATGAGACTCTTGATGGAGTCAGAAACTGTACGAGAGTGACCAGCTAGAACAGACCACGTTGGCGGGTCTTTGGGGTTGATAACCAATGAGCGTGCAGTCTTGAGCAGGTGGGTTGAGCTGTCCAGCATGGAACGTGCTGATTGGAGGATGGGCTCCTGCGCTTTAGAGCCCTTTAGAGAAACAAATTCAACATTAAGCAGATCAAAAACACAATTTACCTTAATTCTTCTGCAGCTGATGTCACAAATCCCCAATGACTTAAGTAGAGTAATAATAAACAAAGATACAATTATGTTTACACAGACATGCCTCATTGCTGATTTGAGCTGGGATGCTGGCAAACTCAGGGTTGGAAGCAAATGTTGTCAGATTTTCCACAGCTTCAATAAGAGGAGTGGTGGCAACTCGACACTTGTTCCTGTTCTCCTCTGAAAAATCACCATCCAAAGCCTGAAAAGTTAGAGAAATGGAATATCGACATGATTAAACTCAAACCTCTACTACAGCAATTTTAAAAACCAAAAGTCAAGAAGAAAACAGTGTTAATAATTGCTGAATGTTTTTTTTTTTTTTGGTCACTGATGTGAGTCAAATGTTTTATAATTCACTCAGAAGATTGATCAAAACTAAACTAGTTGAGGGGGTAAAATCCTACCTTAATGGTTTTGACCAAGTTGGCAGTGCTGTTAGCCACTTCCTTAGCAGACTGGACAAAGTACCTCTTAGCAACTGGGTTAGTTGTCTTGGAGGAAGCCAGACGACAGGCGTTGCACAATGCCGAGGTGTGCTTAGCAACGATGGTGGCTGCTGAGAGCACCTGTCCCCATTATACAACAAAATGATGAATTAGCAGTGGAGGCTTGAAACAGTACATTTGATTGTCAGTTACATCATTTGGTCACTTACTTTATGTAAAATATGGTACTGCAAGTCTTTTAAAAGGCAAATTATTAATAAAATTAAAACATTTTTGTCTTTATACAGCCGAGATAAACATGAGGTATGAGCAAAGAGAGCAAATGAGGGACAATGCTGTCAAAGTCTAACCATCTGGCAATTAAAGCAGGGACTTCCTGGCAACAGCTTTTGCAGTTATGGCATTTCTTTTTCTTAAACATATTTAGTATTATATACTTAGTTCCTGAGGATAACACAGGTAATAGTGAGGTAATTACTATTAAACTTTAAGGTTAGCAATTAAGACGTCTGCTTAGAAAACAACTGAATGTTGGTAATTTTGTCCACTAAAAAATTCTATTATAGAACCAGAGTTCTATGTAACAAATTGTAAATATCTTATATGTGGCTGTGTGCAAATATTAAATGTATTTTCCTCCTTAACATTTTTGTTCCGACACAAAAGAAGCTGTTGTCACTTCAACAGAAAATGTTGGCAAATATGTCAAGACAACATGAGCAAAGAATTCAAGAAAATCTTTACAGAGGAAACTTGAAGCTCAGAACCTCAAATGCAGCAAACAAGAAAACAGCAATAATCTAAAGCAGTTTAAATAATTTCTACAAGAAACATGATGCCATGATAATATGATCTTCTAATACTGTGTATAATAATAATAACAACAATCCTTTCTCAGTCCCACATTGGGGAAATATTTTCTCTGAATTTAACCCATCCTAGTTGCTAGGAGCAGTGGGCTGACAGATTCCAACGCCTGGGGAGCAGTCGGGGGTTAAGGGCCTTGCTCAGGGACCCACAGTGGTTTTTACCTTGGTTGCCAGTGGACTTGAACCTAGATTCTCCAGACTTAAGCCCACCTCTATAACCACTAGGCTACCACTCCCCATATACAGGAGATATGTTGTGTGAACGTACCTGTGAGGGGCTGCTTTCTGGGTCGACCAGATTTTGACACGCCATCTGGATTGCCTGGTTGGCTTTGGCAAATTGGATGGGATCCACCAAACCCTGATGTCCTGCCTGACTGTTGGGATCAGACACACCGACCAGGTAGGAAGCCTGAAAGATGAAATCACAATAATATTAAAAAAAGACTATCACCCATTTAGCAGCTCCTGCACAGTCATGCTGTACCTGTCCTGCAGCTTCAGTAAGGCCACACAGGGCTCTGGAGGCTGAACCCACACAGTTTCCAAAAGCAGGCACGTCTCCAGTCTTGCAGTTCTGAGAAATACCAGCCATGGACTCTCCCAGGATCTGGACAAAGCATACAAAGGGAAGGAAGAATTAAGATGCTAAGAAGTGTGTGAGTGTGTGTGTGTGCAGCATGCATGATGTTCTGATGGTCAAGTTGTTTTAATTAATGCCTACTTTTGAGTTCTCCATCACACTCTCAATACAGTCAAAGTAAGAGAGGTCACTGACTGGCTCACTTGGATTATCCAGCATTCCTCCGACAGCCTGAAATATAAATCATGAACAAGAGTTTTGTAAGTTCATTTATTTTCTCACTATTTGGTGATAATTTGTATGTCTTTGTCTGCTACGGAGAAAACCATGGTACAAAAGCTTTTGTTGATACTGTTGGCAGTTGATTACAAGGTAATAAGGTTTTATTAACCTCTAATTCCCTCAGGGCATTGTCACACTCCTTCTGACCGGGCGCCTGCTGCGTACACAGCGTAATCAGCTGGTTGATGCTGTCAGTTACAGCTCTGAAACACAAAAAATAACAAGAAATAAATCTTTAAATGTGTAGGGTAAGTATTCCTTAGCATGCTGGGTTTACAAAAGTAACAGTTTTGCTGCTGTTATTTAATGCAGCTTATTTGTTTCTAGCTTTATTGACAAAGCTGCTCTGAGCAGTCCATGTTGTATAATTCCTCAGAGATAGTTAAACCTCACATGAGCTGCTGTCTCTGAGATGGCCACATGAGATTTTTATATGATTCCAGTCAAAGGAAAAAAGAAAAAAACAACTGTAACTGTAGACATGTACGTGGCTGGTGTTGGTACCTCGCAGCAGCAGCTAGCAGGTTCTTGGCGTTCGCTGCTGCTGGGTCCACAGACAGACTTTTAGCAGCCAGTAGCAGTTTGCTGGAAGCCATGGAGATGTTCTTCAGGTTACCAATCACCTGCACCTGGTCATCCTTTTTCTGAAAGGACCAACACAATTATCAATGTGTAAAAAAAAAAAACATGATTAAAATTTTTTACTATGTTAACTTTGTAGTTGATTTAGTGATTTAAAATGAGACGGACATGCGTGTGCCCAGCCATCTCTATGCCAGCATCCAGGAACTCATCAAAGTCTTGGCTGAACTTTCCAGAGGCCACAGCCAGCTGGCCGCTGGAGCCTCTTGAGGCATGCACCACCTGACCTGCGGACTGGTTCAGGTCTGCTGCAGTTTGGTTCAGCTCATTCTGGGCCTCCTGAAAGGACTTGGAGGCTGGAGGGACCTGAATGGAGCACACATATGAAAGATAAGGGTTTATCTTTAGTTTAAGAATGATTGCATCTCATTTCTTAGGTGTAACAGAAACAAGACTGTTTTGTGCAAATATTGCTAAGGCAGAAGCAAAGATAAAACATCTGTATTCTACTCCTGTTTAACCAGTGCTGTTGTTGAAATGAGAAAAGACAAAGAGAGAGGTCTGGTGGCTCACAGTCTCAATCAGCAGCTTCTTGCTGGCTTCGCCAATGCTTTTTAGTGCCATATCCACATCCTTCTGGCCAGGCAGACAGTTGACACAGTTATTCAGGGAATGAGAGACTGCTTTGGCCACCTGGAAGACACAGAAGGTTACAACAGTCAGGGTTTATATATTTATTTGTTATTGCAACGAAAAGTGCAACGAAAATACTAATATTACTAATTATAGAGGTGGGTAGAGGCAAACAAGCTGAGCTAAACTAAAAACCTGAACTTAAAATATTGATTAGAGAGGTTGTTAAACAGACTGCACAGGAGAAAAGTGTATCTCAGCTTGCAAATTCTCACAAACACAGTAACTACAGCTTCCTTTACGGCCTCCGAGTCTTCTATGAGTCAACCGTAATATTAAAAAGAGCTCGGAAGCACAAGAGCCAATCCTCCCCTGAGATAACCTGAATTATCTCACCTGTGCCAGCCTCTGCTGGCTCTCAGCATCTCCAGGGGAAACCAGTGCCTGCTTGGCCTCATGAATTAGAAGTGCTGACCCCTCCATGACATCACGAGCAGAGTCCAGCATGGCTACAGCAGCTTTGGGGTCCGTGGTGGAAGCAGCGACACCACGAGCTGCCTGGGCGAGTATTTTCAGGGCCTGAGCCGTCTCTCTGGCTGCTATTCCTGCAAATATCACACAGAAATGACTGTAGACGAAACATCAAGTGTTTGGATTGTCAAAGTCACATGCCTAAAGTAAGTTTTACAAAAGTCAGCATATTTGCAAAACTAACCAGTGTAATGTTCATTTCCTTGAGCAGCACAGGTGAGCAGCTGAGCCATGGAGGATCCCACAGACTTTGAGGTGCTGCCCAGATCCTGAGCACATTTCTCCAACTAAAGTAGAGAGAAAAGGAAAAACACAAAGCAGAAGCAGCTGCTTTATATCAAAGCACCTAAGCTAAGTATTTGGCTGAAATGCCTTTCTGCTTCAGGTACAGGTTGCTGGTGGAAAGGTTTCACTCTCTTACCGATTCTCCAGGTAGAGGCTTGAGTTGAGTATTTGAAGCAGCCAGCTTAGCATCTTGCAGTTCACTTCTCAGTGTCTGAATGGCAGTTAGTGCAGAGTCGATCTCCATGGGGCCACAAGCTTCATGAGCCTGGAGAAGCAGAGTCCGTCAATCATATCTCATTCTTCAAATAATTATGTGTTGTCAATAAAAAAAAAGTGATACTTTAGGGGAAATGTTTTATATAGCCTATTTAAGCTAGCTGCAAGTTGCGATTGTATTAATGATATTTTTTGCATGAAACTTGAGTGTAAAAGATGCAGCGATTATTTGAATACATTGACACGTGGCATGGACTCCTCTGTGTATCTATACTCTACCTTCTGTGCAGACGTCCTCAGCTCAGCCAGGCAGGTGGCCAGGTTTTTGGCACACTGACCCAGTTGCATGGCTGCAGGCTGATCCGTCACCGTGGGAACAGACGACTTGGCCGAAGTCACCATCTTACTACCAGGCTACAAAGTAAAAAGGAAATGCAGTCATTAAGCAATCATGCATATGCACACATTTCTGTAAAAATGTAAACAAATACTAAATGAAAAAAATGATAAAAAATATCATGCTCTGACCACCAATCATTTTCATTTGGTGTTATTTTACCAGTAAAACATTAAGAAGCTTTAATAGTACCACTGAAGCATTAAAAGAATAACATCACCATGTCTTTAAATTCTTGCTTACACCAAAAAGAGGTTGAAGGCCTATTTTAATGGGTCCCACACGACAGATTTACTATTTATACCTTCAGCCTGGTTCTCTATGCAGGACTAAAGTTACTCAGTGTGGGGGCATGAAGTTTTAACAAGCCCTTGTCCAACTAAAAATTGCAGAAACTATAACATGCTGCACCTGTAGAAAGTTCTGGCTGGCAATGATGAGGGCTAGTTGTGCACTGAGGTCCTCTGGTTTGGCCTGACTTCCTCGTACCCCCTGGACGAGTTGTGGGATGTGGTCTGCCACTGCCTGTGCATGCGCACACAAACCAAGCAGACGAGCTTAAATACATTCAAGATGGAGATCTTACAGGTAAACTAACTGTTCCAGTCTAAAATCCCTTCACACAACTCTGCTCAGTGGCATGACAGAACAGCGTGAAGTGTGCTAACAGTGAGAAATAAAACCAAAAACATCAGAAAGAAAAAGGAACTCTATTGTCGGCTTTGATCCTCACCTTACAGCTCTGCACCAGCTGCTGGTGAGCAGCTGTGTTCTTGTTGGAGGCGGCAGCGTTCTGGGCAGCAGCGATGGTCTGCGTGGCAGCAGCCGCAGCTTGCTTGGCTGCATTCTGAGGATTAAAACCCATCCAAACATCCATGTTTTAAACAGCATTAAACAGCATATGTTTATCTTTATCTATAACTCACTCTCCTGATGTGGCTACTCATGAGAATGACAAGAATGTACTAATAATAATAATGCAATTTCTAAGGATTTATTATACTTTTTTTTTCATATATTCTATAAACCTGTACATGTTTGTATCTCCTTCAATTCAAGAGCAAGTTTTCCTTCCATAAGGTAAAACACAGCAGGCATAAATAAAATGGTGAATTTCTAATATTTTCTTGTTTGTTCCCTAAATTGAAATAAACAGAAAATACTGTTACTAAAGAACAGTAAACTATTAGGCGTAAAGAAATTCATCAAACCTGTGAAAAGGTGGATATTTTTTGTCTGAATTGTTATGAATGTAAGAATTCAGTACAAAGAATATGATCCTTTTAAATTGATGTTTTATTTTCAGGGAACAAAGTAACATAAAATCTATATCTGCCTAAAAACGTATACACAAACCTTAATAGTGTAAAATATGCTTTGATGCCAACTGATGTCTTCAGTTGTACTAAGTACTCTGGTGACATTCAGGATTGGAGATGCTGGGGATGAAGTCATGTTTTACTTCAGTGTATTTATTCATCACCAGTCTGGCTAAATTGTAACGAGACAATATTCTCCTGATGCAACTGTTTTTTAGTTTTTTTTTTATTGGGTCAAGAAGCAAGAGCTAATATGTTGCTGCTGACCTCTAGTCTGTTGATTAATTTCTTCTTGATGGCATTCTGAGCAGCGGCATTAGTGGCCACACGCAGCCCCTCTGCAGCCTCCCTCAGTCTCTGCTGCTGGTCCTCATTTTCTGGGTATGCTGCTGCACCCTAAAACAATACAGATGGCACACACAGTTTCCATCAGTGGGCAGAAGAGCAGAGAGAGAGAAAAAATAAAAATAAAAAATCGATATAAAATCAGTGTACAAAAATCTTTGAAAATGGCATTAGCTTTACCACAATCGGACTTAGCTGCAGTATTTAGCTAAACAATCACGTATATTTCGGTGGCTAAAAGTCAAGAGATTCTGTTTGTTCATATCAACAAGCAGCTCCTTTTCTCATCCACTTGTCTTGTTTATGCATTTAGCAGGAACATTAACAAGAAGAGGGTTTGTGGAGAATGATACTGAGAATGTTCCAGTCTCCTGCTGAGGGAGTAAAAGCTAAGCCTGAAGCTATGAAGTTAATTAAGTGCAAGCGTCACCCACGGCAAAACAAAAAAGTGGCTGTGCATGACAACCCCAAATCATTGAGACAAAATTCAACCTCTCCAAGAAAAGGTAAGGTTTTTTTCATGACTTCACATATTATTCGACAAACTGGAACAATTTACATAAAATACTTAATTTGCACCATCATTATGCAGTGGTATCCAATAAGTGACAGTACATCCATGTCATCTGTTTCACTAAAGCAAATAGAACAGGATACAAAATTGGATACATACAGATTAGGAGCAGTAAAAACAGTGAATTAACAGAGGAAAAAAACCACATTAAATTAATGAATCAGTTGCCAAGGCAAGGGTTAACTAAGGTCTTGGCCTCCATTAACACAGATAAATATACAGCTGTGATAGTGATAAGTCTGGCATCAAACTCGACTAACCAGCTGGAGGGCATCATTTAATTTTCATGGTGGAAGAAGAGAGTTATTAATATCAGTGTGCGATTCATGTGACAGATAATGGGACTGATCTGGAGAGATACCAGATGGATAAATTGGATAGAGGAAGATAAGATGAGTGGTGAAGCTAAGACTGCCCCTCAGCAGTGTGTGTGTGTGTGTTTTGGGGTGGTGGTGAAAATGTCTTCTTACTCTAAATCTTTGTGCAGAAAAGCTGAGGTGTGAGAAGAGATGCTCTTCCAGAAGAGATTAGTTCAGTCCTGGAAGTTTTATACTCATTCACACCATACAAGGCTGTTTTTGCCTTGTAAGGTATCAAAGACCAACACTGCACCAGTTACTTTTTGAAAAGTATACAGTAAAAGCAAACAAGATGTTTCAACACAACTGGAGAGTTGAGTGCTTTAGATTAAAGATTGTTGACTGTTGACACACAAGGTTTTAGTAAGAAATGTTTTAAAGGTAATCTTTTATTAAAGAATTAAAACTGCTCCAACAGGATTGAGCACAATTGGCCCCTGAAAGTGTCATTTTTGGTCTTTTCTTATTTTTAAACACACAAATCATTGTTTAAGGCCTCTCCTCTGTGCAGTCATCTAAAAGGTTACTTCAAATGTACCAGAAGCAGAGCTCAGCTCTCTGAGTCGTTCATTGTTCTACACACACACACACACACACACACACACACACACACACGAAGAATGCCTCCACTGTCTTTTATCTGTTAAAGCCACAGATGCCCTTATGGTAAAAAATCCTTTAAAGTTCAGCACCAGAAGCCAGCTAAACCATCTTAGAAATATTGTTTTTGTGTCACAAAACAACAATAAAAGCAGGCAAAGATGACATGTAAAGATATGTATATGTTGTGTTGGGTCTTCTCACATGGACCTCACCTTTGCTGCCTCCACCATCCTTGCGGTGGCGTCTGCAAGCAATTTAGCTGCTGCCAGCAACTTCTTTGAATTGTCCACGTCCACTTCGGCCTCGGCATCAGATCGCATGGCGTTCACCAGGTCTGACGTAGCCTGAGCCAAAACCCGAGCCTGACGAACCATCTCTCCTGGAGGGAGCCATGGTGGGCAGGGGAGTGGAAGGAGAAAGAGAGAAGAAGAAATTTGAGAGAAGAGGATTGATGGATACGTTGTATCAATAACTGATAGGATGCTGACAAAAATTTTATAAAAGACAGAATTTTTATTTTGAATCAGTTCATGCTCAATCAGCAAAAAGGTTAAACACACACAGAAAGGCTTTGATGAAGTTATATGAAAATAATTTCTCTGAACATTTTCTTATCTGATCAGTTCTGGTTCTATGACTAATGGATAAATAACTAAATGCAGCCACTCCATCAGTCCATCTCCCAACAGTCCACCACTGAAGGATTTACTCATTTTATTCCCTTTACTTTTTGTATTTCTTTTTTACACCGGCTGTGACTTAACCTGACAAATCCAATATCTAGTTCAAAGACAGTATTTCTTTCACTGGTCACATTTATTTAGACCTCAGCAGAGCAAACAGCCAGTCCACTCGTCTATCAGGCCAGAGCTGACCTTCAGACCCTGACATTATCTTTCTATCCACTGGTCTTTCTCTACTGTCAGACTTGTTAACATCATTGACAGCTTTTCTCTGTGGCTTCCCTGCGGCTGACAGCAGTCACTTCAAACCCAACATCATGTCAGTGTCTCTGAGGAGAAGATGGGATGAGATGGACAAGACCCACAAGAAGGTGTCAGCTCAGAAACTCACAGTTCACTGTCTAAATATATTTCAAAAAATCAAATCTACACTAAGTATTTATTGTACATAGAGTTATCTAGTTGAAAATAAATAAATGTCATTATTTTACTGTGCTATTTATTAATGAAGGAAAATGATCCAATATCACATACGTGTGAGTGCAAAACTTTAAACTCACAGCTGAGGCTGAGAATATCCATTTTTTTACATTCAGGCATAAAAGAGAAAAACAGACGAAGTTTGCTGGTAAAGGTATTGAAAGAAAACTGCGTGCCTTAAAAAGAAAAAAACAGCTGCTGAGATCTGTTAGTAACCCAGATGTTTCGACCTGACTGGTTGTTTATAGTAAATTTAGCAGAAATACATTCAATAGTTCTTCTAATAATTCAGCTGACCAGTAAAGCCATTCATACCAGCATGAATATGAAGTAAACCCTCGCTGAAATTAGCTGGCTTCGGGTTGTGCTCAGAAGCTAATTATTGCGTCAACCATAAATTTGACTTCTGTTAAAAAAGAAAATATTTATTCATTTATATTTAAAGATTGTGTATATTTATAAACAAGTTAATCAAATTCTAAGTATTACAGTACTTATTACTTTTCCATTTAGCACTTATTGCACTGGTAAATTATCTTTCAGATTCACCTGCATCTCCCATTGAGCTAAAGATGCTCTCAGTGACTGTCATGATGGTGTCGGTGGCCTGGTCGTAGCGCCCGATTGGCTCTCCTCTTGAGGTGTACTGACGAACATGTTGCAGGAGATCTCCCAAAGCCTGACTCACCACGCTGGCTGCTGTGCTCACCTTCAATAAATAAGATCCACATCAACAATACACATCTTATACTACAGTTATCTCTTTCTATTCCATCAGGGGAGAGGCACACTGGGCAATCTTTAGTGTTTTTTAATCTGGATGTTAACTCAATTAGAATAGCATAAAAATATAAGAAATTGCTGCCATTTTGGATTCTGTATATTTTATGTGGGCAACTAACATTGTTTAAGTTTTAGGACAAATACAAGTGGGAAGGCGCAGTAGAGTTCAGTGTGATGTAGATCTGTATATGAACCAAGCTGACCTGTTTGAGAAGCTCGCCATCTTCTGTTGCAGAGAGGCAGGCCTGGACGCAGCTCTCCACTGAGCGGTCCACCAGTTTTCCTGCTTCAATCAACTGCTCCTGGCAAACTGGGGAGCTAATGGTAGGACTCACCACCTACAACAAGAGCAAGGTTGAAAGTATAATTGAACAAGAAAAAACATACAGGATGAGGGAGAGATAGAGAAATTCCAACTTTATCTCCATTATGTGACTTATACATTTAAATATTTTACACTCGAATTAAAACATAGATGTACATTTCCTTAACAAATTACAATTAAAATGTATAAGAAAAAATAAAAATTTAAATGAGGAGGAAAACAAGACTTGATATGCATTAAGCAGATGATTTTCAACACATAGCAGAGGAGAGGTGAGGATCTGGTTACTAAATGCAATGATTCAGCCTGGGAGCTAAGAGGCCATTTTAACTAATTAGAGGCATGTGGGTTGTACAATTAGGGAATAACTAAATGATGAGGGCTCAGGGTATTTGATAGTGTACTGGTGCATCTTTACACATTTACTCCAAATATGCTTTCATCTGCTGCAGGTAACTTGCATGTTGTTTTAATAGCATTGAAAGGCTAATATTTTCTTAAAATTTACTAATGGCTATTTATACCATGTTAATACAGCAAAGTATTACCATGCAGTATTGTCCAAGATAGTAACCTTATCACACTTTAATTGCAACATTCATATCCAAAGCATAAATTTATTTATTTTTTTTTAAAATAAATATTTATCCAGCGATGTGAATATAAATAGTGACCTGTGGGACACTTTGTATAATGAGTCACATTTCATTGTTAATAGGTAACAGAATTCCTGAATTTACTGATACAATGTCAATGCTATATGAGACGTATTCTCATACCTTTGCACATGCCACCAGCTGAGAGGTGGACAGGGCGCACTGTGTGGCAGCTGCAATGACGCGGTTCTGTAGGACCGTGTCCTCTGCAACCTGGGCTACATTCTTGGCCTTCAGCACTAACATTGCTGCTGCGTTGGCCACTGCTTTGGCCAGATTCATCAGGACATCCTACAGCAGCAGGGCATAAACACATCATTATGTACCTGCATTTTCACCATTCTGTAATTAAAATGACATTGCAACATACTGTAACCGTAGCACTCAAATAGTGCAGATGGCTATATTATTTAGTACAGATAATGTCTGTAGCTGTGTGTACGTGAAATTAACTAGATCCACAAGCATTTCACAGAGAGAGGACAATTTAGTGTAATCCCATTTAGTTTTCATCTTTTTTTATTACAGATTAGCAGTGCTGTTTAACTGTGTGACACTAACACAGACTTAACTTCATAAATCTAATCAAAGCTGCTGTGCCAACAGTCTAATCTAATTACAAACAACACATTTAGCCACTGCACATCTGCTCAACTCATCATGAAAGAATTGCTTTAAATTACCAAAACACTCTCCAGTGTGGAGTGCATAGCAGGTCAGGCAGGGGGAAAGTCTAATCTGAGCAATGTTACTAAATATAAATAGAGAAGGCTTCAATTCAAACACAAATAGTTCAAATATTAAAATATTTTCATAAAATAATGTGTGACACTAAATGTTTCCTGAATGATTATTGGAGAGGCTGAGGTGTTACCTGGAACCTCTCGTCTGTCTCATTTTCTCCAATCTGGCGTAGGAGGTCTCCACTGGCCTGACCGATGCTGCCTGCTGCTGTCAGCACGGTTTGTCTAGGCTGAAAAAGCACAAACATAAAGAAAACAATCAAGATCTGAAGCTGCATTTAAGCCCCAAGCTCGGAGATGCAAATAACAGATTTCAAGTCAAGTGTGGTTGCAAGACATCATCTTCTGAATGATTCACATCAAAAAACCAACATGCCCTTAACGTGCCACGGTGACAACATCCAAGCTGGCTACATTTGCACATGGGAGGTTGTTCTGTAAGCAGTTTGTCAGTGAGCTTGGAGACTTGGATCTTTATTCAGTTCACCCAGGACAATTCAGTTAGCTGTGAAGGAGTATGTTAATGTAATTAGGCTATGTTAAGGACAAGGACGGACAATGTTGGATTATTAAGAGAGCAAAACTTGTCTCAGGATATTTCTGCTCTGTGACACACTTAGTTAATTTTGGGTTTTTGACATAAAATTTAAATTGGCAAATGTTTGCTTGTTGCTTGGTTTCTAAACATTTAATTTTCCTCTTTAAAATTTTAGCCACCCACCTATCCCACAAACCTTTATGAGCAAATTTTAATTCCTTCTTCTCTTGTACCCCCATGACATATTGCAACTTTAATTACACTACAGAACTTTAGCATGGCAGCTAAAAATCACGTCTTTAAACTGTCATTGTAGGAGATATAACGTTAAGTGCAAAAAAAAAAAGGCACAAAGAGTTGAATCTGATTGGATCTGATGGATCTGCTCACCTCTCCAGAAGCTGGCTCCACAGCCTTCAGCAAATCAGACACAGCTCCTGCTAGTGTCCTGGCAGCCTTCATCAGGTCATTACCTCCTCCCACATCGTCCTCCATCAGTGCGGCCAACAGCTTCACACCCTTTGACATTTCAGTCAGATTGGAAGAGATAGTGGTGATGGCGCAGCCTACTGCTGTGTAATCTGTGTCGGTTGGATCACCTGCGAGGAAAAGGGAAGAAGGGTTGAAAAAAATAGACCATCAGGTAAATGATAGAGATGTAAGTGATAGAAAGAGACTACAAACACAAAGAACTCCTCTAAGATTTATTGACTCATTTAACCAATAGTCCAAAATATTTAAATTTAACTGCATGAATATATAAAAGTATTTAAGGAAAACATCTGGCATTCTCCAAACCACAGCAGGAGGAAAGGCAGCTATTAGACTTTACATGGGTTCTACAGTGATGGTAATAAACACCAGGCTAATGGAAAAGTTCTACTTTCACCTCAGTAATTGGCCAAATGATTTTAACTGCAGAATGTGGCAACCTCTAAAGTGTACTTGTAAAATGTGAGCTTAAGTTGGTGAGCTTTCACTGCCTTCATTAAGTGTTTCTAAAATACTTCAATTAATGCCATCATTAGTCTGCTTGTTCTTGAACTTTGCCCTGGTACAAGACTTGAGATCATTTATTTTGTAAAAATTGCATCATACAGTATCTATGCCCTGTTTGTGCACACACGAAGTCATGTCCCTGAGGAGAAAAAAGAAAGCAGAGTCATGCCAGAGCCACTGACCAGCGGTGAGGTTCACAACAGAAGCTGTTCCTGCAGTAATGGCATCCACCTGGGAGTGAATCTCATGTTTTGACTCATCCATCTTGTTCTGGATCCACACCTTGGATGCCTAAGCATAGAGCACAAATAGTAATCAGCTAAAAATCTTAAAGCCTTTCTCACTGGATGTCTGCAGAAAGTAAAAGTGTAGTTTATGAGCTTAGCAGGTGAGTATGTGGTTGTTGTAAATGAGGTGTTGTGTGCAGTACCATGTCCTGTCCCAGTGGTGGGAGGTTGTCAACCTCTCCCAGATCTATCTGGGCCTTCTGTACAGCTTGCATACTAGTGTTGATGGTTCCCATCAGAGCCTGCTGAGCTGAACTCTACACACAATGAAAAATGTTTTAAAAAAAATGAAGCTTGGAGGGATTCTCTAATAAACTGGCCTCCCCCCTGGAATGAAAAACAATAAAACTAGCTTTCACATAATTTATGAAACAAAACCTACCAGTGGTGGCATGTGTCCACGGTGCATCTGACCAATTGTGATCTGCTGTTGAGGGGAAGGCATGGTACCCATGCTAAGCGACTCAGTGCCAATGGAGCCGGAGCGAATCACCCCTGGCAGTGCAACAGAGCCATGCTCCACCCGACCCACACGGTTAAACTGCTGCTGGAGGATGGTGGACCTAAAAGTGAGCAACAGGCAGTAGATACTGAATATACAGATTTTTTTATAATTAACATGTCAAAATAATTCCTGTTTTGCATTTTCAGTAAAAGAAAAAAATAAAGCCATAAATGACTTCTAGAAAAAGGAAGGTAACAAGAGAAAAAAAAAGAGAGCCCTTTTCTTATGTTTGGCTGAGTGTGAGTAATTAATGGACAAATTTACTATCAGGCAGTGAGGATTGTATGCTTTTTTTACACTGAACCATAAACACAGAACATACTGAAACTGTAAGGTCTTCCCACCTCCAGAAGACAAAAGGTTTGTTTTGTTTTGCTGCAGAGAAGGCATTTATGAGATTGGCTTGCTTTGCCTTTGTGGTATTAAAGACTTTGCCTTTGGCACATGAACAGATAAAAAAGAAAGAAAAAAAAAAAACAATAACAAATGTAAAAAGTTGACAGCAGAAAAGCTATATCAAAGGAGGCTTGACAGGAAAATGGCTTCAGCTGCAAACTGAGAGTCTACCATGAGGTAAAATACATTCAAGCAGGAAATGTTTTGATAGAGCCTTTGACTGTCAAAGAGGGTGTTTCTGAGGCAAAATGAGGTCCTGGAAGATTAATGTGTGCATTGTGACCAGAAGAAGCAGAAGGAAGTAAATTAGGAACTAATCTTTGTTGCAATAACACAAGAAAGCCTTGTACGTTGTTACTATGCATGTTGCTATTCATACTGAAATGTAAAAATACAAAGTCAGGATTAAAAGAGAATTAACAATAAGTACTAAATAGAAAATGCAGAGTATCATCCATTTTGCAACTCCATCACTTAACGGATTGAAACATGCTGCTAACATAGCTAAAATATTTATAGCACTTTTGTTAGTTTGGCTCATTTACATACTTTTTTGGGGATACAGATTCTTCGAGCATGGTTGACTCCTCGTCACCTTCTAATCCAAATCGGTCCTTGCTTTGCTTCTGCAGGACGGAACAACAGTGCAAAGAGACACAGCAGGAAGCTGATTTCAGAGTGACATAAAGTAGATTGCTTTTCAGGTTTAGGATATACCAAAATGAGGTCATAAAGGCTAAGTGTGACATTAAATGTGATTTTTTTTTGTTCAAGTTTAGATCTAATGTACAAATCATACATATAAGCATGCAGAAATCTGTTTTTAAGATTAAGAGCTCACATAGATACATGGTACTAATCAAGTCATCATTTATTTTATTATAGAGGGGTCAGTTATTCACTGCACAATAAAGCAGATTAGGTCTTTTAAGCACCAACAGATCTGAGAACATGTAAGCTGCGAGAGAATATTTCATCTTTATGATTCATAAGTGCCTCTAGAGATGCACGTCTTATCTTACCTTTTTGAGGATGATGTCGATGTAACCTGCAATGAGCTGAGAGATCTGTTCCCCCTCAGTGGTCTGCACAGAGTAGTAACTCTCCTGGTACTCCCCAAAGTCCTACACACAGAGTCCCATCAGAAACATGCATTTTGTGCTATATGGAAGAAGAGTATCCAGTGCAGTGGCTGCACTGTATACAGGCTGAGGATTTAGTGTGAGGATTAATGTGAATCCGTGGAGACAGCTAGTCTCAGATGAACGCCACATATTGTGTTGGTTGACATCAAGCTGCTGCAGCACGCAGAGCGTCAGATTAACCCCACAGCCATCTTGGGCAGACTTAATACAGGAAACAGAAGTGTTTCCTCTCAGCAAAGGATTGCTACACTTTTTCAGTATGTTCTCAATAAAAACTTAAAACGCTCTCCATTTTTAAAAACAGCACACACAAAATGTTAGAACAATCCGTCATACCACCTTTCAAATGATCAACATATTCTCCAAGGAAATTTATGCTTGCTTCTACATGTAAACGGGAAAATAATCCCCCCAAAAATAAATCAATGTCATAAAACACAGACTAAACAGAAAGGCACTCTAACAAATTAGCCTCCGGAAAATATGTTGCATTAATTTAACAGTGACAGATCTTTTGTAAGATTAAGCCCATCCTTGTTGCTCGATTCTGGCTGCTGACACAGAGGACAGATATTGACAGAAAACACAAAACAGATTGTTCAATCACTAAAATGTACAAGGGAAAGAAAAATGCAGGCTGAGCTCTGCCGTGTCTCCACTAAAGTTTGAGCCCATCATTCTTACTTATTATGAGCTGGTGTTCAGAACGGAGGGAATGAACAAAAACTAAAAAAAAATAAGTCTCACAACAAACCCAGCAGTACCACAGCAAGAGGGGAAACATTTGAAGGTGCCATTTCTGTGATAAATGTTCTGTAAGGCTGCGTTCTGCTCAAACATTGCAGCTTTTCTTCGTCAGTGAGTTAAATGAATGCAGAGTAAAGTGTGTGTGTCTTACCAGAGTGAAGCTCTTGGGAGATGCTGCCCACCTCTTTACAGTTGTAAGTGGCCACTCCTGAACTACATCTTTGGTCTTCTCATCCACTCTCATCACAGACTCTTTGGTGATGCCCAAGAGCCGTGGCACCAGCTTGTTCTTACTCTTCATCTTTTCCTGTGAAAATGAATAATATTTTAACTATATAACCTGACTGACACATGGACATCCTTACATTACAGCAGAGGGGAAAGAAAGGAGAAAAACTCGCATCACACTGTAATGGATCTCCAAGAAGCAGATCATTTTCGCAAAAATTGTTAGATAGTTATTACCAATAACACTAAAATGCCCGTGTCTGATAACAACCCCAAATCAAAACACGGAGCATTATGAGAGTTGCCCAAAAAAAGAAAGAAAAAAAAAAAAAAAAAACACGTAAAAAACATTGACTTTAATTTCATTCCACACAGCCAGATAGCACTAAGCAAAGCTATTTCACACTTTTTGTCATCAATTCAATTTTCATTCAATTTTGCATTTGAGTGGGAAAAGGTCCATCTCAAGATGCCTCTGAGCCTAGAGAAGCAAACATCACTCTAGACCAGGTTAATGTAAGTTTTCCTTTATGCACAATAAAGCCTGAAGTGTTATTTGTTAATGTAACTCTGTATTGAAGCGCTTGATATAAGTCATCCACAGTAATCCTCCGCCCATCTGTTTATATCAGCGGTTGATAAACAGACGATGCAGTGCTGAAATTACTGCTTAAATGCATTGATGATGTTTTGCACTGTAGAAAGAGAAACAAGAAAATCCCTTCCAATATTTCTTTCAGGCACATTGTTTTCAAACTCTTCCATGATTTTCTCACACAACTGTTGACAAATTGAGGATACTCTGCCTGTCTTTATACCAATTTTTCTTCCACCAAATCATGATTAAAACCTCATTACTAGCCAAAAACATCCTGACATTTTGTGAAATGTGGGTTAACACCGTGGGCTCTTTAAGTACATTTTTTACTGTCCTGCTGGAAAGCTGCCTTGTGCAAATCAGATCTTGTTACATTGGGGATTACACACTATTAATGGAGATAGATTAAATAAATGAACAGTTGATCAACAGCATTGTAATTCCTTATCAACTATAGGATGTATTTTAAATGTCAGTTTTATTCCTTTTAGTATGAAGCAAATCCAACACTCAATTGACTCACTTTCATATCCCTCTGCCCACTGTGGGTATTACTGGAATCAAAGGTATTTGGAGAACAGGAGAGATTAACAATTCGAGCTACAAAAAAAAATTTAATTCATGGCCCTCACAGCATGAAAGCCTAATTCTTCTGTTGTCCTTATATGCCAGCATAGCTAGTCGTCTGTCTATCAGAAGCAGGAAAAAAAAAATCTATTTTTTTCCAAATTAGATATTAAAATGTTATGTTTTAATCATGTTTTTATCAGCCTGCCAACAACTCCCACCTCGCCCTGCATTCACAAAGCCTCTAATGTCATTTTCTAGACACTCACTAAATTGCAAAACTTATTTTTTTCTTTTCGTTGCACAGAAAAGCCTAATTGCTCCTTTGGGGAGGAGATGGACAGAACGTGATGGGCTGTGACGTGAGGGCAAAGAGGTGAGGTAAGCCACAGTCCTTGAGGGCCCATAACCTCGCCGAGGCCTCCAAAGGTTATAGGTTAGGGGTTGGAAGCTGCATTTTCTCAAAGGTAATTTCTAAGATGTTTCTGCTGTGCTGGATTACCATCAAGGACCATAGACACAACAAAGATGAGCAGATATGAACTAATTAAGGGAGATGCAGATTCTGGAGTGGCTGGTGGTAATATTGAGATTCATGGGGGTTATTTTTAGAAGAAAAAAAAAAAGATAGTGGACACTAGTATATGTGAGCAACTGCAACTAGAAACAACAAGATTAGGTGAGCTCTAATGTGAAAGAAAGTATTTATTTGTGTTTTAATACTTAATCTTGCCCTCACACTCTGATGATGAAAGCTACTGATGAAAAGCCAGGGAGAGACTGATGGTGACTAAGAAACTGAAGCACAAAAGACTCCTCTTTTTGTTCCCTCTCAGAGAGCAGTTAAGTCAGAAAAAGTGTCAGGAAAGCACTTTGTGCAGACAGGGATATTTCCCATGACTTAACACACACAAAAGAGAGTTATCTGTCACTCTCGTCACAGCAGTTTCTCCGGATCTGGAAATCAGCAAATTGCTTCAAACAGCTGGCATCTACCAGCAGCTGGACTTGCTCTGCTGAGTAAGTTTAACAAAGTTACCTGTATGATGTCTCATTCATTTCACTTTCTACCTCTGAAATCGCCTCAGCACCACACTCGGCTGCATAGACAATACTCGAGTTCCAGGAACACCAAAGAGGTGCTGCTTGGATTTGCTTGCATGTATGTATGCATGTATGTGTGTCTCTGAAAATCTGAGACATTCAAAGATGCAGATTTGTGCAGATATATTTATATAAAATGTAAATCTAAAGGGTTCCTTTGACTTTGTCAGATTTGGTTTTCTAAGAGTTCCCCTTAGAAAGGGGACACCTCAAAAGTTTTGAAAGTTCAAATGACACAAACACATGCTGCTACTGCCATAAAACTCTTTATCCAGTTAAGACCAAGCCCAGAGGACAGCTTTCACACTGTGGAGATAAAAGGCTCCGACTACAGTTCAGCTAATTCCAATATAAGCTTCCCATTAAAAGCCCCCAATTTCAAAGGCAGGAAAAGAACTCGAGGCAATATTTTGTACTCATGAAGGTAGAAAATCTCTTTGAATAAAATGGCAATTTATTAAAGTTTTGGTCAAAGCAGAAAGATAAATGTTTGAATCTCAGCTTACCTTGACCAGGAAGAAGGAGACGCCGTATGTCCGAAGAGACCGTGCTAGTTTGACATATTTTACTTTAGC
Source organism: Rhadinocentrus ornatus (assembly GCA_037177495.1). NCBI lineage: Eukaryota > Metazoa > Chordata > Actinopteri > Atheriniformes > Melanotaeniidae > Rhadinocentrus > Rhadinocentrus ornatus. Next base: position 26,006,727 of record JBAMHW010000001.1, on the reverse strand, counting down.
TTCAATTTCTGTCATTTCTCCACAAATTTTGTGTTCCTGTGGATTAGATTTTTTTTTTATAAAGAGTTAATAGTCAATCATGAAAATATAAAAGTAAACATTTATGAGGAGGGCAATATAAACAAACCTGGAAGATTTTCTTCTCGGCTCCTCTCTGTTTTATGTATTCTTTGGGTAGAAACTCCTTCAGACTTTGAAAGAAATTAAACTTATACTAGGATGAAATTCAAGCAATCATAATAAGCTCACCCTTTTTTTCTGCTACAGCCATAAACATGAAAGTAAACAAACCATTCTTTTTCATAATCGGGATTTTTTAATCTATTAGACATCTTAATTTAAGTCTAATGTTTCCCACACCTTGTATCTAACAAAAAATCTGCAGAAGAGTTAATCGAGATGCATGATCAATCCTCATGTTTAACTCTGGATGAGACTCATGAGATAAATACTTACTCTAAGAATCCAGGCTTGTGTTTATGCTCTATGTGAGGTCCAAACTGGATCTGAGCCTGAATGCCTCCAAACTCGCAGGCCTTGTCAAATGACACCGGGTGGGAACCATTGAGGATATCATCTCGAGCCTGTAAGAAAAGCAAAAGATTTTCACTAATAAAAGAAAGAAAGCTGAAGACGTTTTACATCATGTCTCATAACATCATACATATTGATATTATGATGTTTACTTTTGGTTTTCAGGAACACACATTTAATAATTTATTAAAAACAAAAGACGATTGGGGAACCATTTGAATTTTCCAGCATATCTGAACTAATCACACAAATTATCTTCATTAGTTGTGATGAATAAGTATTTTGCAAGTTGACATTTCTACAGTGGTTTTGCCGTCACCTTTGGTTCTTTTCCAAGTGTGCCCAGAGACACACATTGTACTGCTGAAATGAGCTTTTCACACACCCACACTTGGAGAAAAGCAACAGTTCTGTATTTCTTCTGCGCCAAACAAGCTGTCATAAGAGGCAGACTTTCTGCTTTCTTGGCACTCTTTATTTGAAGAAGCACTACTTCACACACTTCCAATCTTATCTGACTGCAGATAGCTTTTAGAGAGTTTTATTAGCTTGATTTCAGACTGTGTGTAAAAACGCGCCTTAGATTAAGACCAGAGACTGCAGAGAAACACATCTAGAGGGAGATAAAGCTGTGTTAAGGTGCCAGCCAGACCTGAACATAAAGTAGATTGAGCTGGACTGGGTCTCGAGAGTCTACATTCTGGTCTGAGTAGAAGAACTTGCGTCTAAGCAGGAGAGTCTCGTTCTCGTCCACCCCCTGCTCTCTGAACGTCCTGCTGTGGTCCAGCCAGTTCACTTAAAACACAAAAACATAGAGGAAATTACATTTAGAGGAAGACTAACAAGCTTGTTTCTACAATTGTAGGTGTATTCTCTTTATGTGCTGCTCACTAGTGGGTTGGGTTTTTCAGATTTTTTTTTTAGTTTTTTTTCTTTAGTTTATTCAACTTATAGTTGATCGTTATATAATTGTTAAAAAGGAGTATGAAAAAACGTTTTTTAACATCTACCTTTATCTTGTTTGTTATGTATACGAATAGTATTGACAAGACTATTAATCCAACAAGCAGCAGAAAATGAGAAATTGAAGGAGTTGCTTTGGACAGAGCCACAGAATCCAGCTGAAGGGAAATATATGGAAAATAGGAAGGAAAAAAGGACTATGACCTAAGGTCAAGCGCTCTAGATATATTACTCTCAAATTCTAGTGAAACATGGCAGATGTCACAGACAGCTGTGAAAATAGGCCATTAAACTGCCACTCTGTACTGGGTTTAGATATTCATTTGTATAAATATTGGTTGCTTTAAGATCATACATAAACAAACAATACCCCTCAATAAATTTTTTTTCTTTCCTGAACTTACAATCATCATCTGTGTGAAGTTTGGCCTTCAGTTTTTCCATCTTCCTCTCGTCACGCAGCAATGTCCTGTCTTTTTTCAGAGTACCCATCCCATCCTCCTTCTTTTCCTCCACCGTCTCCTGGATCAGAGAGTACTCCTCATAATTTGTGATGCCTAGGATAAAAAAAAAAATAGAACCATAAAAACTATAATGATCTGAAACAATTATTTAGACTTTTTCTGCATATTTTTGTTTCATAGTCTCTTAAATTTAGTTGGTTTGTAACAGTCATGCAAAAGGAAAAGCTATAAAAAGATCTTCTGATTCCGTATCATAAGACTAATTTATTTAACACCTTATAATATTCCATTTTAATGTATATTCAGCTAAAGACAAGGACAAAGTACAGGCAGAGATTTGATGTACCTATCCTGCTACATATGGTCACAAGAAGCTCGCCCACAGTTTTGGAGTCATCCACCATGATTGTTTTAATGGCCCCATCCAACATTTTGATTTTCTGTGGTCTTTGCTTCTTCTTGTACTCCAGAATATCCTGTTCAAAGTTGGAGAACATACAACATGGCAAAATCATTCAAAAAGGAAAGCAGGAATTATATTTAAGTGTAAAAAAAACAAAAGCAGGACTGGAAGTAGCTGCTGAAAAAAATGATCAAATTCATCCAGTTTGCTTAGACAGAAAGGAGAACACAGGCCAGAAAACCTTATTTTACGGCTGCCTATCACAGCCTGCTGCTCCCCTTCCAATCACAACAATGAAGTGAGATTTGGTTCAGAATAATTGGTCACAGTCATGCCTTCTACCTGGGTTGCCTTTAGTGAATTTGAAGAAAGGGAAAGCATTTAGAGCAGCATAACCTCAACCACAGTGCACTGAGAGGCAGTGCTGCTCTGCTGCACAGAGATCTAGATTCAGTCGGGTCTTTGGTAGCAGAGATCAGAGACTTTTAAACAAGCTGGCAAGCCTTTTACAGCTGGCTAAAATCTAGCTATTGAAAGCTGCTTTAGATGTTATAACAGTCTTGACATCCAATTTTATTCCCATCGTCTTTGTGGTTGAAAAACTGGTTTTAATTATCCTGAAGTGGGTTCATAAAGCTTTTTAAATTTAAATAAATTGCGAATAAAATGCTGCTGTTTGATCAGTAAAAATTTTACACCTCATCAGTTCGTACTTTGCAGTTGAAACATCTAAATTTCATTAAAAAATTAATAAACATCTGCCACACACGTTAGATATGAGGGTTGTGGTGGATTGTGTGTGTACTAATTTCTTAATTTCTTAATTTCTTCTGGTCACAACTTTATTCAGATCAATCTTATTCACACATTCATCTCCAGGGTTTCAGTCACCCATTTCTCCAAAAGTAACTTTGTATGCATGTCTGTAGGATCATATTTTTCCAAGCGCTCCCATAAACCTTTCCCACCCACCAGTCAGGCAAATATTCGCTCCATAGCAACAGTTATTTACAGCTTTACTGGATCTGTTGTATTTACCCCATTACGTAGCATGTAGTAATCCAGTGTCCTTCCAGACTCCAACCAGATGCCTTTTCTGGGGTCTTCATCAGACAAAAACAGACCATAATCTGAAGCTGGATCACAGAAGAGAAACATCAGCATTTTAGACATAAGATGGAAATGCTTCCTTATACCAGCAACAGACTGCAAGACATTAGCTCTGTACTGAACCTGATTACAGCACAGACAAGAAAACTTAACATACACAGCAGTTACTCATTTTCTCCCATTGTGGCTCATCATATTAGTAGATAATAATCAATACAGTGCCTTAGACAAAGCTCTAGAAAGAAGGGGTCATTTCAATTCCAATCCTGCAGGAGCAGACACGTTTCTTGATGTACATTTGCAAACATGCCAAAGCAAAAGGGGAATAATAACTTTGGTGCAGTCATGTGAAACACATCAATCTGACCAGCCATTTATGAAAAATGGAAAGTTATAATTGATTAGAGCATAACATGTGGTCATTGACATCATGGAAAGAATTTGAGACTGTGTGATTGACTAATCATTAGCACAGTGCTCCTATTAAAAGATATAACTATTATGTAATCTAATCCAAGCAGTATTCCAACATATAATACTAAGACAGCCCAAAAAGCCATAAAGAAACCTGCATTGCCACAAGAAAGACTCCAAAAAGTTGTATATATCAGATTTGATTTGCCTTTTCAGTCTGATGAGCCCATTTGTGTGTCAAAGTATGAAACTGACATAATGACCAAACAAATGAGACTCGGTTGGTTGGCTGCTCAGAAACAGTTGTGTGTCCATCTTCATAGCCAACGCTCCATCCAATGTCCTTTTCAAAGTCACTGCTACCATAAGCCAGTCAACACAGACAGGACTTGTAGAGCCCAAGATGCATCAGACATCTTATAGATCCACACTAAATCATGTTGTAAAAAATCAAATACCTTTTTTTTACATGACAAGTTTCATCATTTGGACATCAAAACTAAAAAATGTGCTCAGCAGCACATTTCTCTATATATTTAAAACAAACTCTTTTACACCTCTGCACTTCAACATATATTTCTTCCTCTGGTCATATATGAGGTGGTGTTACATATCTCTGCCTCAAGCTAATATAAGCTTTACTCCATATCTCACCCTGTCCAGTTTGGGCCTCTGGGACCCTCTCTCTGATAATCCTGCAGGCATCATAGACAGCTGTGGAGGGTTCAAACTGCATCGTCTTCACAACGTTGCACTGGCGCACGCAGATTTTAAGAGATAACACCACCATCTTGCTAAGCGGTGTGGGCAGGGGCTTCAGCTACACCTGTGGAAAACAAGCACAAAACAAGAGAAGCAGGTTTTAATATACAGTGCAGGTCCAGGAGGTCTAAAAATTGACTGTGATAAATAAGCCAGATATTGAGGGACTGAAAGACCGCACACACTTCACATTTATTTCTTTTTTGAAAATGGGATTGTAATTTTAATCTGTTTAATGTACTATAAAAAAAAAGTTAACTAAAGTCACTGTTGCATTTTTATTGTTCTCAATGAAAGATCTTCCTTATTTTCCCACGAGAAAAAGCACAGCCCGACAGTGCTTTTCATATTCATGCATCTGTGCTTTCTTTAAGGTCAGCATGTTGTTATGACACATGCAAACTTGAGAAAAATGTTCTCTCCATGCACCATCTAAAACAATTACATTTTCTGAATGTGAAGAAACAGTTAATTTGTGCACAGTGAGGATATAATTATGCTACATAAACAATAAAGCTGACAACAAATTTATTACTTTTTAAAACGGCCCATCTGGTCCCGGCTAGGGACAAAGAGTCTAGAAATACTGTGCACAACCTGGGTGAAGAAGACAGAAAGTTTTCTATACAATGTTATTTGTAGTCAGATAGTAAAAAGAAACCAGTGTCAAAAAACAAAAAGGAAAGATAAAACAAACTATGAAGTCATTGCCTGTTGGGTAGAAACGGCATTTTAACCTTATCTCAGAAAAAAATCAACAACTCCAACAATAAAACAGAATGTTCTTCATTTTCTTAGTACACAAAGAGATTAAATGCTGAGGTTTTCGTTTCCTACCTGTACAGGATTATATAATGTTTATGCATCACTTTAGTGCATGCAATCAAAATATTACATAAGTTGTGTGTTACAGACTGAACTTGTAGTGAGGAATCTACACAGAAAAAAGGGCAACTGTTATTAAAATAGAGAAAGAGCTTGTAGTTTTTTGTGATCCCAAACTAAATGGAGAAAGAGCAAAGTAAGGTGCTGTAACGTCCCTTACAGAACACATCCTGTCCGGGACCAGTAGTAACACAGAGCAGCTCTGTGACAGGGAGGTCAGAGGTCAGATCAGGCCACTGCTGACGTTCACAGAGAGCCTCTCCTCTGCTCTACTGGCTCACACAGCCCTGACTCAGATGCTCAGAATCTGGTTCCTATGTGAGATTTGTTCACATGCAGGGGTGAAGGTGTTTCTCTGGCACGCCATGTTGCCACTCTACTGCTGTATCCCAAAGCTGACAGCAATAATACAATAAGGCATTATACAAAGGCACAGTGGCATGCACAAGGCTAGCCTTCAAAAACCAGAGAAAAGCTTGAAAAAGATCAAACTTTCTTTTAAAGATTTCAAGCAAGGCCACTTTTTAAAATGTATTTACTTTCTTACTGTAAAATTGCAACTTTGGTAATATGCAAACATTTGAGCATGCCCAGACATTTTAGCTCAGAAGATGTTAAGCAATGCCCCTCTTATTTATTTTTTTTACCATGGCTATGCCTTTTTCACAATCTTAGAAAGGCTATCTGATGCTGATATTAAAGTTTTACATGCAAGAGACCTGTGATCTCTATGTGAGTTTACCTTTACTACTTCCTGTTGTACAGCAGTGTAAGGTTTCAGGTCATAATCGCCCAAAATAGTCAAGAGAAATGAAAAATTTATATTATTTAAAGTCTGGATCTTAAGAAATATGACAAATTGGTAGAATAGACATTACTTTGTTGTTTTGTCTGTTTTTAAATGCAATATAAACAGATTCCTGTGTCAGGAAAAGCTTCTCTTGACTTCCAGTTGACAATAACTGGACTAAAGCCAATCACTGACAATTGCCTTGTAAACAAATTGTGAAAGTATGACACTAGTTTAAAATAAATACAACACATGAACAGATTTGACTTATTCTGCTTCTCTTGAACTACTTGACATAGATTAGCCAATAAGAAGCATTTTTCTTAAAATAGCAGTTTCAGAAAACTAACATTGTATGAAAAGATATAGTGGTTGAAGATAATTTCCAAGTAAAGGAAAACATTTTAGAAATACATCTGCAGCATCTGTTAAGCTGTGCAAAAATAATAAATCACATATTTAATATTCCCACTTAACACTAATTGCTGCAGCATCAGCCTCTACAAGGCTGAACAATGGTCAGACACAGCAGGAAAACGTAGAGAGATAAGTAAAAGCATGAAGGAACAGGATGATAAAATCCTATCAGCGGAACCACCAGCATGGTATAAAAGCCTCCACCGTGTCTGGGAAATTCATCTTGGGGCTTTGTCGAGGTATCAAATGACAAACAGAAACTTTGTAAATAGCCACAGAGCATGTGGAACTAGTTTAAACTAAGCTGCTGAGCATTAATCACACTGTCAGTACAGTATAGGTACTGGACTGCACAGATATGTTTAAAGACACAAGTAAAACTGCAAGTCAGTCAATTTAAGTGTATTCCTTAGGAAAAAAATAACTAAATCACAATCCAAATAAAATGGTCTCAACCAAATTCTTCTTTAGCAGGAATAAAGAAAATGGTTATGTCACACTGGTTTATTTATCCTCCCTTAATATTATTTGTACCCTTTATAAAATGTGAATCTGTGAATTATATTTCATTTTATAATTTACAACTAAACCAACTCATTAGACTGCTAACAAATCCAGCGTGGGAATACGAAGCCCATGTGAGGATATAGCACAGAGACTCCCTCTGTAACCCTTTATTTTTTTTTTTCCCTTTAAAAGTTGAGGTTGTAAAAGAAACATGTTTATGTTGATCTAGTCTTACTAATTACAGCAGGAAGGCATCCAAACATTTCCGAAGTGGCACTAAACTAAAAAAAAAAGTATATTAGTTAATGTATATAATCATAAAGCACAGCAGTGAGCCAAATACACTGTTTTCACTGTTTTGTGCATTGGATTTTATGGATATTGATCAAATAGTTTTCAAGACATTCTACAAAAAAAGTGGCAAATGTGAACCTCATGGTGGCCCTCAAGGAAAACTCAGGGGACAACCAAACTCATTAAGTTCTGTCATGTGGAAACCATGAATTTAATGCAATTTATTCAATCCAACAGTCCTTCAGATGCTTCAAGCTGGATCAAGTGGGAGACATTGTGACTATAAAACAGATAAACAGACTACTGAGGTCAATTAAGAATAATAAGTTAATAAAATTACAAGTTTTAGTAAAAGAATTTACAAGTGAACACTGCATGGAACAAATAAAGCAAGTTACACACACCTTGTAACTTGAGCTCCACTTGACAAGATGAAGGACAGTTGCATTTTTAATGATTGCTACAGCAGTCTGCTATATCACTCGTCACCTCTTTCCATGCTGTTGAATCCTTGTAAACAGGCTCACACTTTAGCCTGCATGTTTTATTTAACCTGCTTGCTTTCTGACTGTACAATTCATCCACCTGCTGCACTAGGGTGCTGTCAGTCTGCAGCTTTATCCATTTTATTTACCAAATTCCAGCAAACCAAAAAGCATTAAAATCCAACACCACATCAGGAGGCATTTGCAATCAGTCTAAAATTTAATGTGAAAGACACCACAAAAGGAGAAAAAGGAGTCACTGGGCATATATCAATGCTAATAAATCTGGAATTGATGGGGAAAAAAAATTCTATACGCACATACACACAGACAGGAAACATAAATTCATAACCAGTAATGTATTGAGCACTCCCACACTGCAATACATAAGCACAAAGCTTCCAACCCCCCTCCTGATTTTAAACCCAACTGCAACAGTTACACCTACACTCCTTTGATCTACAGCAGACTCACTCAGAGCAGAATACTCAACTGCACCACTGCTGCGAGCAATATTTTCTATGTGATCCACAACAATGGCTGCAGAAAGTCATGCTCTGCTAACTCAACACAGTGGACAGGCCTAGTGCTTGATGGCATAACAATGTACATGGATATCAGCTATCACATTATGTATAAGAATCAAGTCCAATATGTAAATCACAAGAAAAGTGAGCAATCTCCAAGCTGGTGACATACAACTAAAAGCTTATTTAAATTAAAAAAAAATAAATACAAGTGGTCCACAAGGGGGTAAAAAAGCTGTCTTGTTAGCAAAAGATGAGTAGGTGGCGGTTGGGTATCGAATAAAGCCCCAGTCTGTGGAATCTCCAATGCACCTCTGAATTAGCTTCTATGGTACGTCAAGGGAGGATAAAGAAATTGAGTCTGAATGTGCCAGATTCTGCGCCCACTATGCTGAGGAGGCTGCATGCTGATACTTGTAATTGTAGCTACAGTCATGAGATAAGACGCAAGATAAAATGATTTGATTGGCTTGTGCCTCTGCTGCCACTTAAAAAAGTTAAACTATTCTGAACTTTGAACCACAAGCTATACATGCAAAGCAGAGTGATGGGCCCAGAATTTAATTTAACACCACAAAACATCACCTGATTCTAAGTGAATGAGAAACCAAACCGTTGAGGCCTCTCTAAAACGCGTGAATCCTACACAATACTCTGGATGTTCTTCCATTGTCCTGGTTGGCATGCCTTGTAGCTTTTTGGGTGTCTGTGTTTCTTAAAGTCTACCTGTATCATAGGCCTTATAATATTGCTTACTAAGCCACAAATGGTGGAGAACATTTTCTAAAGTTGAACTTCATAAATTACACTGAATTTGTTTACCTTAAAAAGAAAGTTCACTAATCAAAGGAAGTCTACTAGACTGAAATGACTTTGCCACCAAATTTTACAAGTGTTAAATGTTGTGGAGTTTAACTAAGTCAGCAAGACACATTCACTTTCTGACTCAGACATCACATCAAGGGAGAAAGAGACAGTTCGCTGAGAACACCAAGGAGTGAGAAGAAAGCAGGTTACATTTTGTGAGTGCACACATACACAATATTCAATTTCATTCAGAGAAAACTCCCTGCCTACGAGTCAGACAAAGGACTCAAGAGATAATAAGAAAAATGACACTGAGCACTGGAACATGTAGCTATTGTTCAATAGATCAATGAAGCAAAGCAGTGCCTTCTGGGAATGCCAGGGCCTTATTACAGTAACATGACCTTTAATCCAATAATAGCAAAGCCCCAAAGTCGAAAAGACCAAACACAGTGGAGTTCTGGACTAAGTAGTACGTTGGTGGCCTTGTATTGGTGCAGTGGTTAAACAGGGGTAATCAGACTTGGCCATAACTAGTGCTTTGTATAGTTTATCTAAGTAACATTTCTGATTTCTGAACTTTTATTTCAGTGAAGGTAAAAAGTCCCGACTTAAAACATGCTGTTGATTAAAACCACGTGTATCACACAATACAACCTAGTCATATAAAAGTTGCCTTCATTCTGCAATAAACAATGCTGCAGGAGAACAAGGGATCCTGAAGATTCAATTTGTAGCATATTTAATGAATTTTAAAATGCTGTACTACATGGTAAAAACAGACAGAGGTGAGAGGTCTTAATTAAAACATGTCTGCTTCAAAAATGTGAAAAACAAAAGAAAAAACAAAAATGTTCCATCTGGAGTCTCTGTGAGAGGACAAACAAGCTGCAGGAGCATGGTGCATTTTATGATCATCTATGTTATATGCACAGCAACGGAATAATAAAAAGCCTGAGAAAGGACAACTTTGTCAGGTTTCACCATTATTCAAATAGTGCTAATTAGTGTGACAAAAACTGCAGGACACAGGCAATGTCAGAAGTCTTAATGATGATTCTTAAGGATTGTGGAGGAAAACGTTGGTCATTCTCTTTAGAGTACAAAATTATCAATGTCATTTAAATCTTTTTAAATATCTAAGTGGCTTTTCATGTTGAGTGCTCAAAACAAAAACAAATGTCAAGCAGCACAGTGAGATCAATGCTTTAATAAGAATAAACCAGGGTTTGATCACATCACTGTAACAAGTTTGGTAAGATCTCCTCAAAACATAAATATAGTTTTAATTTATTCTTATTTGCAACTTAGTCTGCAGTGAGAGTTCGCTGGGGTACCACAAAAGACACTATACATCTGAACATCAGTTTTAGTTTTATTACATAGTGCACCTGAGATAATACATCTCATACATAAAATGGAAGTCCATCAAGCCCACTTCTATTTTAAGCAGGGCATTAGGCTGAAGATAACTACTAAAAAGCTTTTTAGTGAGTAAGTCAAAAGATTTCCAAAAGAGCTGCATGGGTTCAGCTCAACGTCTTCCAATAAAAAAAAACTTAGTTAAATTAATTCCATATGTTTTTGTACTTATGTTGATTGTACTGCAATAGTTGCAAAGGAAAAAGACACTCACCTGAATGCTTTAAAATCAGAGTATTGCTCATTATAAGCACCCTCTCCAGAGCTGACAGCTTTCTGGCCTGTTCCATTGCTCCTAATGTCTATTGGCCTTTCAAGTGTATGAATAAATTCGCTCAGGGTTTTCTCAATTGCACATACATCCACCCACATGCACACAGGGTTGGAAGTCCTGACTATTATTCCTTGATGAATTATCATCAATCTGTTCACCATTTATATGCACATCTGGAATGAGCAATACCTTTCCTCTGGATAACCATGGCCGACGGTAAGTCAGTGTTTATCTGTTGCTTTCACCATACTCACATAAATGCTGTGTAAACAAGGCATCCAATACTCTCCTTGACAATTCATAGGGAAGCTATGAAACTGATCGAAAGTGCACAGCTTTAGTTACACAAGATCAAGTTGGTGCAGTTCAGAATGATGTAATCTATCTATCCAGAAGGCTCGATGGGGTGGCAGTGTACAGGGGGTCAATGGAAAATACCGCACGAGGAACTTACTGTTGCTCTGCTCTGGTGCCTTTGATTCAAATAGTGTTGCTCCATGTTAACAAGGTTTAAGTAGATCTAAGCCGTTTCATTGTAGATCAAGCCACACTGACTAGATAATAGACGTTTTCATAAAACTCTAATGAGTCAAAAGGATTTACTTTGGAGCCCCAGGTTCCATATTACCCCTTCTTTGTTCTGCAGCTCTTCAACTCACGTATGCCAAAGGAACACTATACATAATTTAAAATAAAAATTTAAAAAACTTGCCATGGCCATGAGATCACAGAGACATTTAGGAAATCTAAACCTTTACAACCACACCCCTCACAAGAAAGGAATTGATACGTGAGAAATAAAGCTTATTTGTTTATTTATTCCACCTGGCTGGTGGTGGAATCGGGTGACTGACCTCTTTCCTTATAATTCACAGAAACTACAAGTCTTTTGTCCATGTGTGTTTTTGCATGTGCAAATCTGCATGCACATGTTTTTTTTTTTGTTTTTTTTGTGCGTGTTTGTGTGTGTAAGTAAGAGGGAGAGAGCTTGGCAAATAGCAGAGGCAGGCAGGTGATGCAGTTCTGTCGGCAGCAGCTCCAATCCAGGTGTCAAGTTTCATGCTGAGAGGTCTCACGAATCCATTACAAGGTTTGTTGGTAGCGCCGTATTCAACATAATGTAGAGTCCCACAGTGAATGGGGTAATTTATTGTTATTTTCTAGTTTGTCATGTTTTTTTAATTGCTGGGACAGTTTCAGGGATGACAGTCATGAAATTATGAGTACAGGACAACTGGATATTGATCAGTTCAGCCTTTTAACCAGAAGAGAACAATCAGTTTGAATCCAATTCAAATATAGAAGTACAAGCCACAATCATTACCCGCTATTTGACACAATTCGTCATACAAATATGTTTGACAGGAATCCTTAATGGCTATGCAAGACAATGTTTATAAAGCACTACTCAGTTGATTTTGTACTACAACACTAATGTATACTCCTACAAAGCTCTTCCCCCTTAAAGGCTGGAGCTTCTGTTATTTTCCATTTGGAATATGGATTCAGCCTATAACTAATACTGCTACTCAAGGATGTGTTCAAATACTGGTTGCCATGGTTACAGAGGCTGGTTGTGGCCTGACTAAAATCTGTTCTGTTCTACAAAAGCTGGACATGTGAAGACCCTGGAGTTTCACCAATATCTGCTGCTTCATATGTTGGTGGATTAAATCATAGAAAAATGTCTCATGTTTACAGGAGACGCCTGGAAAGAAGTCTTTGCAATGTTAAGGCCATGGAGAGATACTATTGACAAATACTTTTTTTTGTCTGGATGAGTAGTTTTTGAAATGAGAAAACTCTGTTTTTCACGGCCACTTGAAAGGTGGCTATGAAATACTATCAGTGCAGACAGATGTTGCAGATCTGCAACCCCTCACAACTTACTGAAACAATACAAGAATCAGTCTTTCTGACACAATAAAAGGATCTAAAAACTATCATTGGTCCTTCAAAATGAAATAATTCAAACAACTCTGGCTACCTTGGGAGCACAAGCATTAATGCTCAAGCCTGAACCACAGATAAAGCCTCCCATTTCTAATGAGAATTTTTTCACCACAGTCTAATTAACAACACTTCAGTCCAATCTTGCTATTCCACATTGGTTATTACTTTTACTGCCTTTGACCATGACAGATATTCATAAACAGCATGCCATCACTGCAACCAAGACACCATAAGAAGCTGCAGACATGCGCACATACAGAATCTGTTGAGGGACACATGCTTCCTAAACGCAAACCTACAATCAGCTCCAAAAGCTTAGCCATCCACTCAAAACCTTTTCGTGCTACAGCTGCAAGGCTGCTTCACATAAAAACCAAGTGGGTACAGAGTGTAAATTGAAACAGCTTTTATAAAATACCTGAATGCCATTAAAACTTGATGTTGCTACTTTAGTCGCTCTAAAATACAAGCTACATCACGCAAAAGCATCACTCTGCAACAACAGTGGCGTGTGATTAAAGTCTGAAGAACGTATAAAACATGAATTCAACAACTTCACAAAACTAAATTTATATTAAGCCCATTTCAGGTCTGCCGCTGCAAGATGACGTCTGCAATTTGCAACAGCAGAAGTGAATAATAGACTATAAGCAAGAATCAGTGGCACAAGGGTCATCCTGTTTCCTGCAGCTCTATGAAGACATACAGACCTCGTAGAGAATGATGCAAACAGTCAGTCATTTATCTAAAAGCTCTCCATCTCACTCAGACATTATTTAAAACAGAGCTGAAAGGACAGTATCACTTCCTTTCATACCACCAGGCTTTCTGAACACTTGTTAGAAGGCTGAGTAAAATCCATCAGTGGCCCAGAAATCTAGGAGTCGTCTGAACAGAAACAGACCACCCAGCTGGTTAGACCTTCAGTGCTGCTGTCTGTCATCATAGGGCCTGAACAGACAGCTGAAGAGAACAGATCTGTTCATTTGTCCATCCTATGTGTCATTAAGGAGGAGGAGTGGTAGCCTAGTGGTTTGGGTCTGGAGGACATGGGTTTAGGTGTGCCTAAGCAATGGCTTTTATATACAGTATAGCCTTCAGCTAATAAGCTTTCAATATTCACTTTGGATTAAATTTTACATGACATATAGTAAAACACATTATTTATTATCATTTATTATCATTTCAAGCAAGATAACGGTTTTGGTAGTGGGAAGATTGAATCTTCATTGTGTCTGGCTACTTAACTTTATTAGAAGTAAAAATTAATGGGGGGAGATGTTAGTCTGAAAGGTTATGCTTCTTTGCATCAACAGTCCTTAGATGGACACCGAGTTAGTTGATTGCATAACATTTCCACATTTATTTTATTACACAGCATATTAATGTTTTAGGTGAACAGCAGATTAATTTTGTACACGACTCAGCTTCAAGACTGTTACTTCTGCAATGTGAAATATCACAACACTCCTTCATGAGAACAGCCTCAGAACAAGAAAAACTCAAACTTTAAACAGTACAGAGGCAGAAATAACCAAGTTTGTAAAGCAAACAGCAGAATTGGCATCAAAGGAATATATTTGCGCATTAATTGACTGGAGACTTTTTTTTGTTTTGTATGTGAAGAGTTCTCTGTAATATTTGGTAACAATCTCGATCTCACTCCTCTGTCTCGTATCCTTGGATTACACTCTAGTCTGAATCTTCCACCTCATTCGTTAGGACTCCTTGATGCACTCTTGTTTAGTGCCAGAAGGTCCATTCTACTTGAGTGGATCTCTGACAAACCTCCTAAGCTCTCAAAGTGGACATAAAGTATCCCTCTAGAAGCAATGACTTACTGGACTAAAGACAGACTTCACTGTTTTACAAAACTTGGAGCCCTTTCTTGGATTACATTGGTTCTGTGAATGCACAGAAAGCCTCTATAGACTTATCGGGACAGACATACCAAGAGAATCACACACTTGAGTAGTGATATCAATCAAACACTATACTGTAACATCTCACTGCCTGAGTACTTGGTTTTAACACCCTCTCAATTTTCAATTTGAGTTTTCTATATTGTTATATTTATTTATTGTTTTAGTCACCGTGTGGGTCTTCCTGTTTTTCATTCCCCATTTTGACTTCTTGCCTTTTCCCTATTGTGAAAAGGCAATAAAGATATTGTTTAAAATCACTGAAAAAGAAAAAAAAAAAAAAAAAAAAAAAAGACTGGAGCCACTTTTAGTCACTGATACTTGAGATGCACAAACACTCCTTAGCCCTCAAGTTAGATGGGCAAAAAAAAAAAGTTATTGTGAATCAATAAACCCTACAACATACATCACAACAACATAATTTCTGCACTTTTGTCTGCTTTTAAAGTTAATAATTGGACATATTCATGTGGTGTTTTAGTTTATGACAATCAATACAGCTGGATGGGGAAAGTGGAAATAGATTTAGTTTTTAATCAATAATTTAGACTATCAAATAAAAGAAATCTGTAAATCTACCAGACAATATTTTGCTCAGTTGATAAAAAAGTGAATGAAAGTGATATTGACTAATATTACCGTTATTTAGATTAAAACATCCTCAGATACATACCTATATACTATTAGATACTACACACATAAAGAACAGAACAGGGAAAAAAAAGGACTCAAACGTGAATGATCATAGACATGGATATGCAGGACTTCTGTACCCCAGGCTCAGAACTATTCAGCGCTGACCAAGTAGGGGTTGCATAATATACACTTATCAGGTGATTCACTGCAGTGGTGCTAGTTCATCTTCAGTCTACATAGATTCAATCATCCCTACCGGCATGTACAGTATGCCCAAAGATAACCAGTAAATATCTGAAACTGGAAAAATTACAGTAAAAGCATGGAAGACCTACAGGATGTGGTGAGGAGCCAGTTATGTCCAGTGGTCAGTAAATGCCACTGAGGCCAGCTCATGATCAATTCTCACATCACAACTAGAGGCTGCACCAAAAATCCCTTAAGAACCCTGGGTTATTATTGCATAATGCTCCTTTCTTCAGGCTCTAAGACAACTTCTTTAGACAGTTAAACATAAAAAAAACAAAACCCATAATATTAAAAAAATCGGGCAGAGCACTGGAATGCAGACTATTCAGCGCTGCTACTAAGTGATGCAACTCTGAGTCAGTAATTCCACAACATCTGGTCATAGCCTGATGTGCCTGTTAAGTCACCACAGTGAGCACAGCCCTAGTCAACACCTGCAAAATGTCTGATTCACTGACACAGAGGCTGGTGATAGTACTATTTACTGACATTCCTGTGCACTATGTAGTAATATGACAAGGCCATTTTAAAACTGGTGTGTGTGGGCTCAAAAACAATAATGACAAAGAACCATAATAAATATTTGTGATATCACACTTTAAGTCAACACTAGTGATGTTCCAGTCTGCTGTGGAATACTGCACAGTCAATCTTGGCCCATAGAGGCGCACACAAACCATGAGGTTGGAAACTTTTCATCTTTAGCATGGATAAATAATTATGTCTGGGAAAAGCCTTGCCACACTTAGTTACATATAAATCTATACAATCCAGTGTTCAACAACAATAAATGCAGCTACTTGAAATATGCCATGTAGAAAGGTTGGGGTGTTTTAACTGTAATAAAACTAAGCTATGAGAAAATGACACTAGAGACCAACAATAATGACTAAAAAGTGTTACGGCCACCTTTTTAGGGCTGCCTATTATAAAACGAGGCTCAAGACTATTCAATTCAATCCTTATTTCATACTCACAGTTTGAAATATATAGGGAGTAAAATATAAAACAAAAAAAAAGACTAAGGTGCAAGGTACTAGAGAAAATAGTATAAATTACATCTATAATCCATACAAGCACTTTCTCCAGTGACTAGGTTATATTGCACACTGTTCTTCTTTGGTATTGTTAAGACCATAATAATATTTTTAGAATCCTCCAATCTCATGGTAAGTTTATACAAAATTTCTTATAAACATCATTTCTTCTGCACAAACAGCTGACTGGCACTCGTAGTCTGAGGACTTTTTAGCTTAGTTTTTAACAGTATTTTTCATTATTTATTTGTGCTTTAGCATTTTATTTTTTGTTGTTCCTATCTGTTCTTATTGTTTTTTGGTTTATTTGATCTTTGTTTTAAATTTCCTCACCAGGGGCTCTCCCTGCGAGGTCTGCAGGGCTGTTGCCACTGTGATCGTCCTTGCCTGGGCGGCTAGGGTCCTGCACTGCAGCCCTATGGCTGTGGCCGGGACTCAAGCCTGCCCTAATCTGAGTGGTTCCTGTGGTGGCACCCTTTGTGGTCATGGGTGGGCTGGCTCCTAGTGTGGACAGATCCCCAAGATATTGTTCTCTCACAGCAGCGCTTAGCCAAATGTTTATTTTCTATTATTATTTTTACACCAACATTCAGTTAACAGCCAGAAATTAGTGATTGGAGTTCATGTTTGTGTAGAATAGGGAGGGAAAGTCTGTGTTAGTGTGTGCATGCATGCAACAGGCTAGAATCAAGTGTGTGTTTTTAAATTGCTATATTATATATTTTGGTCTGTAAAGGCGTGTTTAATCTTTATTGGTTTTTAATATGGATAAATTGTTATTATGTAAAACACTACGTGTTGCTGTGTGCATGGTGTTTTATAAATAAATTTGATTTGATTGATTATTTAATGAACAGCAACAGAATAAAACTAAACAGATTTTAAAAAATAAATAAAGAAGAGGACCAACTGGAAGATTGGTAAAATACATTTTAAGATTTGTTGTGCTAAACAAGAGATAACAAGTACAGTTTTTAAATGGTTTTAATACGGAAGAGCTGTTTCTTTTAGATACAATATAAATATTGTTTCAAAACATATTCTGTATTTTGTTCTGTTATAGCTTCATAAACTGAGCTCGTACTAGACTAATCATGTGTATGAACACAGCTCCAGCTGTCAGCAGAGAGGACAATGAACAGCTGGTGGAGGCTAGGATCACACTCTCAGAGTAAAGCAATGAGAAAATTGACTCAAGAAAATAGTTGAATCGTCCTTGTTCTCAAAAGTTACACCTTTTCTTTGCAGCTTTACACCACCCTTCCCAAATATAATTTTTTTTATTAAATGAATGATCTTTATA
>JBAMHW010000001.1:25955043-25975650 GCA_037177495.1 Rhadinocentrus ornatus | reverse complement strand
ATGTTTTTTAATTGCATTACAGGAAATAAAGAACTTTATCACAATATTCTAATTTTCTGAGACAGTCCTGTATATCTGTAGTAAAAGTTTTTCTTAGTTTCCAAAACTCAGAAATAAAGGGGGGGGGGGGAGAATAATCAGGATACAAACAGCACTGCTTTACAGATGATGGTTACATGTCACAAGATAAAACCATATTAATGTAAACCATTGTCTAATTATATACATATTAGAAAAAATGTAAACATAGTTATAAGTCATTATCTAAAGCCTGGTACACACAAGGATTTTTTTAATCTTTTGAGAATTTTTATCTGGTCGAGACCTCACAGGCAAAGATAAAAAAAAAAAATCAGGCATTAAACAGTTTTCATCATACTGTGTGTGGTGACTCCGATAATCTCAGAACAACACACACATAACGATGCTGTCCCGCAACTGATCTACAATCTAGTCCTCCGAGCAGGACATCTCACGTGACCAAACATCATCTAACAAAAACGTGTAAGAAGAACAATAGCAGCAACCAGCAAAAAAAGAAGAAGAAACAACGTAGCAACAACCGGAAAACGCAACACCCAGTATGGAAGGGGATATATAGGACGAGGGAATGATGGTGGTCTTGGGACTTTGTTAACATAAAAAGCCAGAACTGAAAAAAAATAACAGACTGGAGACAGTGTGAACACGGACTTTATATCCTTCCATGTTCCCCAGCCAGCTTGCTCTCTGATTGGCTACATTCCTGCCCACGTCACCATCCACAAGTCTGTCGGCTTTCCTCACACACATGAAGATATCGGGTCGTAAATATTGAACATGTTTAATATTTCCGATTATCGGCTTCGGCCCATTTCAGAGCCAAAAAATCGTCTCGTAACACACCTCAGACTAGGGCTGGACGATATGGCCAAAACTTTTATCACAATACATTTAATTTCGGTCGATACAATATAATTCCAATATCGATATAAACAATAAAAAAAGCTCTAGAAAAACTGCTAAAAATGTCCACAACAGATGCATTAAAACAAAAAATTATTTTGCCAAGTCTATGAAACTCCTCCAGTAAAACATTTTTGAAATAAAAACTGTACAATAAATTAATGTACACCTTTTATTTGTATTTAGCAAGGCTAAATTAGCCTTCAAACAAAGAAATTTAAAAAATCACCATCAAAAGGTCCAAAAGAAAACTTTAACCTTTCTCAATATTAATAGCTTTAACTTTAAACTACAAAATAGGCTTATTATGCTATTCTTATAGATTTAAACAATTGTGCTTCAACTACGCTTAAAAATAAAAGTGCTCAGAATTGCTACAATAAACAGAAAAAAGAGTAAGCATCAATTGGCAATTCATCTTCTGATTCAGCATATTCTGTAAGTGAAAATGCTTCAGATGCACTGTTGCCAACTCCTTAAGAAAAGTAGCTTTTGGCTGTACTTAAAGTCTTAGAAGTCGCTAAACAACGTCGTCATCTGATCAGCAAAACATAATAAAATAAAATTAAATTATTCAGTCAATATTTTCTTTGTTTTTTTGTTAAGTGTAATTTGTTCTTTAATTAGGAGTCTGGAACATGTCACAACACTTTATGTCCACAGTTTAGTTATTAATATATATTAATAGACATTAATATCTGAAGGTAAGCCAGCGCGGGATCAGCCAGCAGCAGCTTTGTACTTTTTATTTCCAGCCTGTTGATGAAACGGAGTTGATCTCCTGCTCTGAATGCAGCTGCTGTGAGGACCAAGTCTCTATGAGTGCTTTTGGACACGAGGGGGGAGGAGTGTTTATCTGCCAGCACCCAGTCCTCATTGAGAAAAGTAAACTACATTCATTTATGTCAGTCTCCAAAAGTCTCTAATACTACCAGAAAAAGTCGCTAGATCTGCCGCTAGTTGCTTAAAAAAAAAAAAAAAAAAAAAAAAGTCGCTAGATGGGAGTGAAAACTTGCTTAATATAGCAACAAAGTCAATAAGTTGGCAACACTGAACCAAACCACTTCTGTACCTCCGAGTTAGTCTTTCCTCTCTAATGAACTATTTTGTCTGCTTTCGTTTCGCTTGTAGAAGCTGGTTCAGTCACTTTTACATTATGGTCATGGGCATTCGTTTTGTAGCTAAAACGAGCAGCTTTGGAGCTTAGCCTAGCCTAGCCTTCTACCTCGCGCCGAGCACAGCCAACTGCTGCTAGGCTAGGTCGGGCTTCAACGCCAGTCACGGTAATCGGGCGTTTGCCATCCTTGGTCAGGAAGAGACAAAATTGGGACAAAAAACAGCCAGATAATCCTTATGTGTGTACCAGGCTTAACCTCTTAACACGTTTTTCTTTCCCTTTGTATTAAAACAAACAAAAAATAATGTATTTAATTAGGTACCCGCCTTGAAAGTTACAGCTTTTATAGAAAAGATGCTCATGATGTATTTTTCTCTAAGAGAAAAGCATGCAAAGTTGTGTCTAGTCTTAAATGGATGCCCAGTTGCACATTTAATCCATGTCGTACTAGGTCTTAGTGGGTTAATGGACAGATGTGAAACTAAACTACTGGTAATCTTCTTATGCAACTCTTGCCATAAAATATGTTTCTGACAATGTATATCCTTTAAATATCTCCACGTTCATCTGTATAAACACTACATTATTAATTACGTCAGGTAAACACATCCAGCATCAATAAATCTCTGGAAGATAAATGAAGGCTGTGGAATGCATGGCAGTCCAAAGCACACTGCAATGCCAGGTAACTGAGCAACATTCACCTGCATGAAGAAAAAAAAATGCTTGGCAGCACAGTTAAAGTTCAGTCAGAGAACAAGCTGCACTTGACATCAGGTAGAGACAGATCAAAAGCAAAAATCCCATTTTCCATCTGCCACTTCTAACTGATATTTAAATCTACAATCCTTGCAGTGGCTGTTGCCAAAATCCAGACTGCCTCTCAGCAGGAACATTCCCTTAGGAGTAGCCAGCAACAACTGGTGTTTGCCTACCAGTCTGACAAACAAAGAATTTGGTGGCTAACTAAATTAATGCTCAGTGTAACTAACAACAGCAAGTCAATATTAAAATGCAAAGGCATCATTCAATCATGTATAAGAGCAGATGAGGTGGGTGGGGATGCCCCCCTCCCCTAGCAATTTTCCTGGGGTCGTGCTCTGCACTTTGGAGATAAGTAACCCAACTGAGGACAAGGCTGGAATTCTACCCCCGAGTCCAAAAGACAAAATGCCGAGTCCATCTAACAGAGGAATCTGACAATGCAGCTTTTGTCTCTTTGCCAGCTGGTGAACAAGCTCCCCACAGACATGTTGATATGAATCCGTGTGCGGACCAACTTCAATATCTGAACATTAGCATGGGCAGAGCAGAAAAAACTGAATGGATTATCTTAATTAAATTTAGTGTAGGAGTAGAAGTGCAGATGCTGCTGTTTGAAAAGCAGTGGACGCAAAAATTAAGCATACTGTGCTCATACTGTACTTATGAAGCATGAAAGGCCAATGTTTTCATTAACCCTACACACAAAAAAGGCAAGGCCTTTAAATCATACGTAGTTCATGTGGAGTGCATTTAATGAACTTTTTTTTTTTACATTACTATCCAAAGTTGACAACAAATTGGAGCATGGCTTAGTCTATATGCCTTCACTGCTGATTTGAGCTATACACTTTAAACTGGTTGAACTGAAGAAGCTAAAATATTATTGGAGCCCTAGATCTTTTCATATTAACCTAGTTACAAAGTAAAATGGGAAAGTTAACTCTGTTGAAGTGTATTACTCCTCTCCAACAATGAACTTGAGAGACTGAGACAAAAGGTGGAAATAAAACAGTGGGAACACTCCACCCATCAGAACCGCTTAGTGTTGTATGCCCCAAATGTACTACTTCCATACCAGGGCCAATTCTGGGACTGAATTATATGGCTGTGCCAATTGATTAGTTTTATGCCCTACTCACATATGTCTTTTTAAACAGTGACTCATGTCCCTTCATTGTGTGTTTTGTCATAAAGCAGAACTGCATTTTGAAGCTGATCTACTCGTGATGTCTCCCTAAGCCAGCAAAGCAGGTAGTAGTATAAGAAATAAGTAAAACAGGTCCACCCTTAGTGTTAGCCTTCGTATATTAAACAGACATCCCAGAACTCACCACTAACGCTGCTGTCGTCACACAGATGATTTTGTAACACTGATTTGATCTGTGTAAGGACACACAATGCAGAACTGATCCATTTCCGTGTGAATACCACAGGAGGAGCACCACAAAATTAACAAGGGCATTTTTGTATTAATCCACATATAACAGCACAACCAATATGTGAAAAGGGCTTTAAATACACCCAGTTCTATGTCAGTCTAACAAATACTATTGGTTTCTACATGCAGCCCGCTGTGAGACGAGAGCGGGAGCATCTACTGTATGTACAATTTAGGAGATAAACAATGAAAATGTTTAATAATGTGGGACTGAACAAGTAGCAACAACAGCAACTTAATCAGAAATTGAAATGTTTCTGCTAAGCATGCCTAATTTGATTAAAAGGTAGCAGATGTTCTTCATTCTGACCATCTCTGATGTTGTAGTGTGATACGCTAAAAGTAATTTTCAGCTTAACATGTACAAATAAAGCTCCATAGTGTGTGTGTGTACTGTATGACAGTAGCAATGGCTAAGTTCCTTTTATTGCCCCAATAAACCTTAACAATGAGCAAGCATGAAGAGGAGGAGGACATTCCCAAGTGGAATACAGCCGTAATTAATATGCTTCTGCACTTCCTGCTATGAAGTGTCAATTTTGTGCTGTGGAAAAAGGTCTATCAGGCCCTAAGAAGTGACCGGTAGCTAAAGCAAATACGTCTCCTTGTAGCCAACTGCATCAACGCCCACTGCCCATAAGCCCAATAAAAGGCTATTTTCAGCCACTTGATTAAAAATGAGCTTCCCACATGTCGTACAACCCAGCTTGCACAAGATATTGCTGAGTTACCCCATAAAAAAAAGAAAAAAAATGAAAAAGAAGCTATGTTTACTGCTCCAAGTAGCAGAGTCTACTCAGTTTGAGTGGTGTTTGGTCCTCTTTCTGTCCCCATTTCTCTACTCTAAAGGCCTGGCAGCACTCCCATGTACTCTCCCTTAACTAATAAACAAAGAGCAGTTTCCCTTATATGGCTCTATTCAAACTCTACAACCTCCACAAGCAACACCAGAGGCTTACTGGGAGGTGGGGAGCACTAGCAAGTCTGTTTTAGTCAGAAAGGTTTTGGCCAAGGGCACCGAGCTCTGACAGTGTGATTGTGTAACAGTTATACATTAACAGCCACTTAAAGCTCTATTTCTGGTACCATCCTTCAGCAGAATTTTGCAGTGTCAGGTTGGATAAGTTTGACAGAGCTGCAAAGTGAAAGAAAGTAATTTAAATTGTCATCATTTTATTTAAAAAAAAAAAAATAGAGAAAACTAATCCCTCGGCTTTGTGGTGAAATGTCACTATTTATATACAGTGCTAGTTTGTCAACATGCACTTTGCACTGTTACACAACTTAAAACCTTGCCTTTACATTTTAAAGGCAATCATTTCCAACCTTCCTGAAGTAGCAAAACTCATCTTAAATAATAATAAAAATAAAAAAAGGATCAAAGCTTTATTTAATTACTTCTCTGTGCATGCACATCATGGAGCAGTGACACGTGATTCTACAGAAACTTAAAGGGCCATGCCTCCAATTTTCTACTTTAAGATTAGTTAGTCAGTCATAAGAAGTACTGGACAGCCCTTGAAAACAGTTCTGTAACAATATATTATCTGTTTAAGAACAAAGCCCCAGTGATGTCATCGGGCTACCTCATCCTTTGCCAGGATGTTTCAGTGAAAACCTGTGTAGCACCCCCATCGCTTGATCTAAAGCTTTTAACTGACAAAAGACACTCCTGAGTAGCATTTAGGGCCTCAGGGATTTGCTACTTCAGCTTACATTGTTTTTTTGTTTTTATTGATGTCCCATGCTGGATGAGGCTGTCCAAATGACTTCCTAGAAGAGATGCTCAGTCCCACTGATGAAGAAGAAGAAACAGCCAAATCTGAAATATAATTTATTTAAAATCATTCTTTCTTTTTTTTTTACCCTTTTTGATCATTCTCTCCTCTCCAGAATTCCTTTTTAATTCTGCAACACTGGGTGTCTTTTGCCAGCAGGGGTGGTCTTATCTAGTGAAGGTGGGGGGTGGGGGAGGGTTACTCCTCATGCAAGCCAGTCAAAAAACATTTAAAGCAAGAATTTATCCTTATGGGAAAACCAAGAATAGCTGCCCTAGGGCTGCAGGAGGGCTGAGGAGGAGCGAAGGGGGCGCGATACATTTCCAGTCATCCCAGAATGTTCACTCAGCCCTACTAAACAAAGCCAGGAGCAGCTCCACGCTCACTTCCTGGGGAATTCCGACACACGGGAACAGAAATAATATGATGACTGATATAAATGCTGAGATTTGTCAACAATCATGTTGAGTAATGACAACACCATTTGTTCATGACTTTGGAATTAGATTCAGTTACAACCAGCTGCTGAGGGACCCCCTTCCCCCTCCACCCCAAAGTAGCAGAGGAAACTTAAATATCCTCATCTTTAAAACAGAAGGTTTTCACTGCCTCACAGTCTGAATGCGCTCATTCCCGCTTGTTATTTTCTGTGATAACCATAACATCTTCTTTTCTCTCTAACTTGGGTATATATCTACTTTATATTAAAAAGGGAAAAAAAAATCTACCACAATAGTTAAACATGAAAACAGGCCTTGGATAAGATATCAGAAATAAACACAACACCACGTAGTAATCAGTATTAAATGATCCATTGAGTGGATCTAAAATAAAACTAGCTGTAATGGAAATGTAGCTGCTTACTTCACCTCCAAGCTGCAGACTCTTTGACTCAGTCTGTGGGTTTAACCGTGCAATGTAATAGGTGTTCTCCTGTAACCTCTGGGCACCTACAGCATTTTCTGTGGCAGCCAGATCAAATGCCTCCAAACCAGAAAGAAAATGTGCATAAATAGAGACTAAATTTTGCTGTCTTAAGAAATTCAAGACATATTTTATAATTGGTCACAAGTGGTTTTGTACAAAGCCATCTGGACAGTGTTCGCAGTTCTGTGTGCTTATGTTCTGTGAGCCACAGACACCTGATTAGGTTACATTTTTGCCCTGGTGACTAAGAGGCATGAGCCTCGAGGTGGCAGCCATGGCAGCAGGGATTTTTGCCAGAGATGCAGGCCAGTAATAGCTGAAGACCTCAGCAGCAAACTGAAACTTATTTCAGAGCAGACACTCTTTCAGCCAAGGATTCAAACGAAGGTTCAAAATCCCAAGCAGTGATTATCTGTACACAGATGTTTGTAGACTTTAAAAGGAACATTCATTGCCTGAATGATTTAATTACACGCATAAATTCAACTTGCATCTCATCAGAACTAAGTTTTTACAACGAATCCACATTGATTTACACATCTAATTTTGATTTTAAATAGAAAATTTCCAAAAATAAAAAAATGTACGTGTAGTCCTAAATTCATAAGGTGCTCCAATTCATCATTTGTTTATAATTTTTAGCTAAAAAGCTGTAACAGATCTGATGAGTATTTCAATGACATTATTAAAGAAGTCACTTGAATTCACAAGTAGCTGGTATTCATGTGTTAAACTGAAACAGGACATCTTATTTCACCACAGAGGTGTTTTAAGCTACATGTCATATTTCACCTGGCAAAACTTTTTTTTAAGTTGAGGACTTGATCTTTGAACATGCAGTATAAGTATATCTGCGTCCCAGATAAATGCTCAAGAGTGAATGGACAACCATCTCAGGCAAGGTAAACAAACTTAACACAAATAGTAAGGAAATTTGTATTTGCTTGATTATTTCCTCCATTTAATAAATGCCAATTGGTGTTATATTATGCAGCATTGGAAAGCCTGATTAGTCATCTTTACAACCAGGTGTAATTTACATAGATTGTGCTTCTGTGGAATGGGCTACACAGCTAAACATGTGGGTAGCCCTGGAGGAGGGAGTTAGGCCCCAGATTCTGGAGATATAGGATCATCGAGGTTCCAGAATTTATTTTAATGCATCTATTTTTCAGTTAGGTATTATTCAGGTGTCAGTCATACATCTGTGACTGGCATACACTTGGCAGCAGGATTTTGCCACACTTTTTGGGGACACTACCCACACGTTTAGCTGTGTTGCTTAATCCCCAGAAGCACAATCACCAAAAATTGTCTTTCATTGTAAAAGGAGTAAGGTCAGGTTTTCCAAAAAATGTTATTTAAGGGAAGCAATGATCAAATACAAATTTCTTTTCTTTTTATTCTAAGTTCAGTTGCTGCATTAAAGATGGAAGCAGCATTTGTGTCACTGTAACAGGCAAATACAAAAAAATGTAAAAACATGTAGATGCATCTCAGTATGTGCCACTGATTTTTTTTTTTATAATTTTGATATGATATAAATATCAACATTCATTAAGGTAGCCATTTCCTGAAATTTGCAAATACAGCAAACCAGATTAACAAATTTTTTTTCAATCCTATTTAAGTTGGGAATACCACAAGTCCATCCCCCATCTCCATGGCAACCATAATGGCCACTTCTGCTCCAAATCGCTCATCATGCACAATATTTGGTGTTTTAAAGCAGACATGTGGTTCTCTGACTGGCATCACAGTACAGATACACACACACGAACATAGCCGCATATGGAGAGTGATGCAGGGCCCTGGATGCTCAGACTGCAGCCTGCTCTTCCTCAAAACACACCTCGTGTTTAATTATAGAGTAGAAAAAAAATGCAAGCATGTTCTACCCCTGAGTCATGCCGGGTATTTAAGACCAATCAATCGATGAGTGCCAGTTGTGCAGAAATGCTTTGCATTACCAGCAGGCAACCACTGTACTTGAGATGCAATCTACAGTAGATGGGAAGGTGGACTAAGTGGGAGGTAGGCAAATGAGAACTCAGTGGGAGGTGGGAAGGAATGGGACGTGCCAAGAAGGCCGTCTATGCTACATTCATGCAACTTAAAATCAGCATCTCAAAGAAACAAACAAATAAGATCACACTTAAAGTTTGTTTCCTTAATCACCATCTGGTAGAATATGTACATTAATCTATATATTTCTGGTTAATCAATGGCCAAAATCTAAATAATTAAACTTCATTTATGAGACATTTAGAACCAGTTCTCACCTTCTAAGATGAAGGAAACAGATTCAGCCCTTTCTCTGTGTGATGCTGTCCAAACTATGCATGATGAAGAGGGATTATCATGGACCATCTTTTCCTCAGGAATTCCTGCGTGAAAACTTGCAATTTGACTCTTGTGTTTAAAGCTACACATACCAAGGTTGGTCACAACAAAGTGAAAAATTATGTCATTTTGTTAACTCGAACTAGGTCGGACATTCATCCAATAAGTACACGCCAAAAGAAATGTGTGTTGGCTTTACTTTTCTAAGAAAGTTACAACTTTCCTGGGATATTAAGCGGGTAAAAAGCCAAATCTTATTGTCTGGTTAGATGTTAGTTGACTTGAAGAAACCTTTGCTTAACGTTTAGCCAGTGCAGCTGCATGCTGGAGAGTTACAAGATCACAAGAGAATCCATCTATCAGATTTCCAGGCTATCCAATATGTTTTTAAGGATTTTAGGTGTTACATCAATAAACAATGGCAGCTTCTGTTTACTGACTCTGTAGTTGCACTTGTTCATATGACTGATTTAAGTTCACTCTTGACGTTGACAAATGTCCTTTTCATTTGGTTTCTTGCCAAATGTTTCTGTAAAATAAACCATGTGATGCATCAGGTTAATGCAGCAACACTTCTTTAATATCTATTTTTATCAACATTCAGCCAAAACCAGCAAACGGGTCTATCATTTTCTATAGTAATGTGTAAAGAGACAGTCTGAAACAAAGCAGCAGAATTGTTTCACCACTAATAATGTAAAGTGCACCACAAAAAGATATTTACAGACTCCATTTATGATGGAGAACCAAAGAAACACAAGGTTTGAGTGGCATAAGAGGAAAGCCAACGCCAACCCTGACCTCCAACAAGGTCCAATAAAAAAGGCAACAAAGCAAGGGCTAGTGGACACTGTATGCTTCTAAACACAAGTCCTGGTTAATCTGCTTCCCGAACATGATGCTTTATTTACAAAGTGTAATTGCACTGTTGCCAACGGCAGTTAAAGAGCCTCTTAATCATACAGCTTTTACAGAAAACAGGCACCCAGATTACGAACTCAGCGCTTCTTTTTCTGAGCACCTGTGCTTGCAATCTACTTCAGGAAGTGGTAATAATTCAAAGTGGACTCGCCAACCACACCCCTGCAAGACTGATAGACCTGGATAATAACGACACTTCCCACTTGCTCTTTTTCCTGATATCACAACAGGGGCAACCTGGCTAACTACAGCTACCACAAACTGTTTGCTCCTTCCTCCTGTCACCCGCTGCATTACTACTGTGATTAAAATGTCATTATGAATTGCTCATTACTTCCTCTCTTTGGCCACTGGTCATGACAGTAGCCTGTTTGCATGCAGAACAAAGAGACAGATCAATAAATTAGCCATGTGTGGCTGATGAGTAACCCCTATGAGACTGGGCCTTGAAAGCCCAGCCAGAGCATATGGCCATGAAAGAAACGGACAAACCAACTTGCTATTAAAATTAGTGACTTGATTCTTTAATTACTCATCTAGCAAAAAAGCTACATACAGCTTCTGCTAAAATGTAACAGTACAGACAGCCTGATTTCTACATTTATCCCAAAATAAAAAAAGAAATGTCTCCTCAGGGATTTCTCTGCTTAACAAGTGCTTTTCCTAAACCGATTTCAGCACTAAAATACTGAACAGCTACAATGTACAGAGTGTATTTGTTGATGATTCTGCTCAGTGAACTCCTTATAGCATAATGAATGCATAAACACATTCTCTAAAAAGGTCAGTGCAGTTGGTAATGAAAAGAAAAAGGCTGCTGATTGCTTCCGTTAGTCAGAAAAGCCAGATAGAATTTGGTTAGTAAAATAAATGATCAGTACCGTCGCCGCTGGCAGAGCTGCATACCAAGAAGGAGCAGCAGCAGCAGCTGATGGCAACAGTTAACTAATGGGGGACTCAGAAAAAATGACATTTCCACAGAAATGGAACGGAGGCAGAGCTGATCAGCGCAGATGCACAGAGGCCTGGCTCTTTATATGAGGGCTGCCATTTTGAACCGATACATTTTAACGCAGGGCAACTTGAGGAGGTGCTCTGACACTCTGTGCTGTCGTTTCTTTTTTCCAGCACATTTAATAATAGATTTTAGATTAACACTTCTCCCTCCAATGGGAATGCCATCCTGCCAGCCAAACGAATTTAAACCAGCAGGTTGGAGTTGGACATACCCAGAAGATGTGTAACAACAGTGAGGAAAGAGGCCGTTCCTGGAGCATTACACACACATTGGAGCCTGTAAGGTCATGTGTCTTTCTCTGACAAGCCATGGTCCAGGCAGCCAGAGGTGAGGGTCGGGAGGGGGCTTCAGGGTAGGATTTACTTTTGCCCATTAAACTGCCAGAGAAACTCACTTGCACATCAAACATTGCAAACACCCCTACCACCCCATCTCATATGACTGGTAATGTCTTCCACCTAACTGACTCGCTGTCCACACACAGGGCACTAGATCTCTAAATTCATTGGCTGCTGATGGCTCCACTCGCTGCAATACTAGTAGCCATAAAGTGCATTGATCTTTGCGCGCAAACTTGGCACATAACACAAGTGATTATGAAGCATGGTCCCTGCCTAACAGGAGGAGGGGAAAGGGGGGTGAAATGTGAAGAATCCCCAGATCCGCTGCAGTAATAGCAGCATGTGATCATCCGTATTAAAAGGCTGAATATCAAACACTCCGTCTTTCAATAAAGGGGTGTGGCAGGGGAGCCGACAGGAGGCCATCCTCACTATCCAACATTAGCTAGGGGTAGCTGCGGTTTACGTGCAGTGCTCTACATTCCCAATTCTCTCTTAGGCACACTGACCATAATCATAGCCGCAGGTTTAGCTGGGGTAATGGCAAACCGCATGCACTCCGGCCGCAGGAACCACGCTGGATAAAAGCTTAAAATAACATCCACATCTCATAAATGCGCCTCCATGCGTGTCCTATAAAGGATTATCACTTTTTTTATTTTAAAGGAGAGCAGGGACACGCTTCACACATGTTGTCGCATTTGAAATGTTGCGTTACAGACAATTAGAAAAAGTTGGAAACAATTGCCCGTGTGGTATTAGTGGCAGCTTGACTGACATGGTAACATGGCGGAGCCTGGCTCTCTTGGCCAGTGTAGTTTAATTTACGTTTTACAGCTCCTCTGTGAACTCTCCATGCTTCTTTGACTCCGCACCCACCACACAGTCAGTCTCACAAGCAGAATCTTGCAGCTTCAAAAACCAGAGGTTGTTTTTTTGCAGGATAATTGTGTGAATAAAAAAATACCACAAACTCACCAAAGCAAACCCCCCGCAGCAGCAGCCGAGAGCCAAAGCGATGCCTGTGAAGAAGTCGACAATCGAATATTCCACAACTTCCCTTGTTTTAGATGAGCATCACCGCGTCTGAAACCAAACTTAACCTTTCAGAAATGGAAAAAAGCCGAGCAGACGCACTAAAACGCAGCGCAGTCACACGCTAACAGGCTTCCATCCAGCAAGCTGAGACCCACGCTGAGCTCTCTCACACACAAACACACACACGGTGTGTAGTTTGATTATTGTAAAGCTTGGTCGGAGGGGAGGTCAGACAGATCTTTACTACGTCTGCTGCTGCGGGGGAGATGGGCACCAGAATAAGCCGATTACAGGGTTGTAAACCTACCTTTGTATCCTCTACTGGGGCATTTCAAACGAGTCAGTCCCGGAAAGATGCACATCAGCCGACAGTCAGTCCCGCTTTTCAGTACTAAAATATCCTGCGCGGTGAGGGAAATTACCAAGTGGCCGGGTAGTGTGTGTGTATGCGCGCGCAAGAGCCGCGGCGGCACGGTGTGTGTGCGTGAGTGAGTGTAAATGTAGAGTAGGACAAAGAGGAAATGCGTCACTATTAACAGCACATGCGTTTTGTAGTCCATCGATTCAGAAACTACATAATGGGTTAAACTAATTGCTATCTAATAATGTAATCAATTAGATGAACTTAATAGTTAGTTATCATCCCCACCGGCTCACATACTAAAGTAGAAGTAAATTTGCATTTTTAATAATCTTACCACATCTCTTTTAATATCACAGAATTCAAACATGTACTTTAACTTTATTGACTTATTCGTTCATTCATTCATTGCTTTAAGCATTGCTTCTAATATACCTCTAGTTAAGTAATTTTTATACAAGACTTCTGTTTATAATTTCTGTATTGATTTATTGACAATAATACTGTAAATGATTGCACACCACCAATGAGGGACTTTGGTAAAAGATTGAAGACTCCCTGACTATACCTTGAAGGTTTCAAGCAAATACAAATGGTCTTCTGGGGATACATAGCACTTGATATAGTTAACTAAAAGAAAATGATCAAAATAGATAGATAAACAAATAATAGAAATAAATCTTACATATTTATGTGTTTCTTCTTCATTGAAAGGAAGAAAAGCATTATAAGCCTTATTTGTGTTTTATATACACAGGAAGCTTACAATTTACGCACCAGAAATGTACAAGTTTTATCTTAGACTTCAACTGGCCTCTAAACAAATGTAGATAAATGAATAAAAATAAATAAAAGAATCCTAATGACATGACTATAACTTTACCATGTTTTCTTAAAGGCCTCATGCCATGTAAACTTATTAGTATTCTTTGACTTAGTCTTTCAAAAGACATTCGCATGCTATAGTATTAAAAAATAATAATAATGTTAACAAATTTACTTATACTCAGACTTGCTGCTGCACCTTTTACCATTTTCTGTTTGAAATGCTCTGCTTTAGTTCCTTTTTCTCAAAGACTCTGCCTCCCAAAAAACACAGCCAGTCAAAAATGTTTAGGTGCAGGATAACTGTTCATTCAGCAAACCACTATTATGCTAATGTGTTTCATAGTCTTGCTTTCAAATCTGGGATGAAAAGCCTGGATAAAGATGCCACAAACAGATGTTTGTGGGAAATATTGAGCAAAATTAAACAATCATATCTAGCAAATGATTGTGACTATCATTCTGAAGTCACAGCACTAAGAATCTCAGCTAATTTCACTCAAATGTAGAGTTTTTGTTTTGTACCTTACATAAAAACTTTCACTCGCACATAAAAGCTACAAAGCAACGCTGAAATGAGAAAAACCCAAAAGGTCTGTCTTCTTAAACCCATCCAAAGGCACAGGTGACATTTGTTTGTGATATTCTAATGGTGACCAACCCTTTTGAGATGGGGACCTGTGGTTGAGGTAAATCTAAGCATTCTGGACATGGGGAGCTCATAGCTACTTGTGTATGTTGTATTTAGGTATTTTATTCTTTGTGGGGGTCAGTTGGGTTCAATAAGGACAAATATATAAGTTGGGGTATTTCAGGCAGTTGCTCTATATGCTATAATTGGATATTGGTCCATGTAGTGAGGGTACAGTTGGATGAAATGTGAACCTAAATGAGGAAGGGTCAAAGCTTAGAACTGTTAACCCCAGCTGAAGCAGGATAACAGCAGCTAAATTCCTGACATTCTGCTGGAAGCCCCTCGTTACTGTCAGAACAGTTAACGCCGTCTGTCCATCTGCCTCACACTGAGGCCAATCTGCATTTCTAATCTCTGCACACTGATCAGCCACAGCATTAAAACAACTGACAGGTACAGTACTCATCTTGTTACAGTGTGAAGTCCTGATGGGAAAACCTGCATTATGGCTTTTACATGTTCCACCTGTCCTCTACTAAAACATTTAGTCTGACCAGTTACACTTTCTTTGAAGTTTACCATCAACACCAGTTATTGTAATAAAAATCTTTTTTTCTTTTTTAATGTCAGTATTTTCAAAGTGTGGCAGGACAAGTTTTATCATTTTGTTTGGCCTTACAGTACCCATAACACAAAACTCCAGGTTTATTAAATAGTTCTTGTAGAGTAATTGTGAGGTATCTGTTGAAGTTATTGGAGGATATTGCATATCTTTATATCCACAGTTTATATCTTTTTTTTAAGTTTTACCACCTGTAAACCCATCTGGAGCTTGTACCAGCTTGTTAGCCCTCTGTACACTTTTGTTAAAATGTTTTGACCTGACAAGGATCCAAATTAGGTTAAAGCTCAATAAATAATTAATTTTGCTCTATGTTGTTGTGTGAGCCTTTCTCAGTTTTTCTAATTTGATTTGGCCCTTCACTTGCTCTTTGATGTGCTTGAAACTATACATCTAACAGGTGAGCTTGTCAAATATGCTTATAGCTTATAGTTCATTTTAATGAACGAAGTAAAAATCTGTACATTTGCTTTCTGCTCTGATAATACTGGAAAAAAGACAGATGTCGCCACCTTGTGGCCAAACATGTATAGTACAAATTACATGAAAAAGTCAAGAAAATTGAACTACACACTACAATGAATTAGTAACTAAATAAATATAGAAAAATTCGTGAACGTCATAATAAATATGGCATAAAATGATAAAGTGGTGAAGAGATCGTTTCAGCAGAGCCGAGGACATTTTCCTTATGATTTGACACTGTATTTTCAGCATCATTTGCTAATTATCAACATGTACCGTTTTTTCATGGCAGAGCTTACATTTAAAAAAACTTAATTTTCCCAGATAACTCAGACATAACATTGGTTCTTGAAGTCTCATTTAAAGACGAAGAAAAAAAAAAAAACACTTGCCAATTTCATCAATGAGGTCAATTTTTGCTTTAGTTTTAACCAGAAGCTGTTTTTTTCTTTTTTTTTCTGGCACATGAAGCAAGACTAACAGAATCAACAGTAACAAAATTACAAACTTCTGCTTTTGCATGTGTGTATTGTATGTAGTATTTTGCATCATATAGTTGAATTTTATTCTCTTTTTCTTATTTTATAATACTGTAACATTGTTCAGTCTGTGATCATTGAAGAACATCTGAATCTGGGTTAAATAGCAATGATTACAGATTACATTTAAAGATGACCAATTTTAAAATTCAATTTCCAGTTTCAAAAGTGACATACGGCTACATCAAAGTATAACAAAGGAAAATGTATTTTATTGTACTTTAAAATTCCACCAAGTTAACAAAAAAAAACAAAGGATGAAACATCCAAAAGTCATCACTGAGAAAATCTCTGAAAATGATATAAAAGTGTATAATGCAAAATTATATCCGGTTATAGATTACAGAGTACATTCCATACAGATACCAGGTGATACTATGGACCATCAATTAACTCTCGTTAAGAATGTTTGTCAAATTTAATAAAAAAAATAAATAAATAAAAACAACAGATCAGCCAAAGCTGAACAGTTTTATTCATTATTATAAAACAAATCTTGCTTTTTGATAATTGTGGTAATACTTTTCTTCTGTTGAAATAATTCAAAACATACACAAGATCTACTCTTTTTCATTTTCTACTTTGGGCTTTGGTTCCTGTATAGCAGACTCCATTCCAGGTAAGGAAGTTCTCCTACGAGCAGCAATCTCAATGCTCTGCACCAGCTCCACATCCCAGGGATGGGTGACAAAGCTAAGCACCTCCCCATCCTCCATCCCACCTGCTCTTCCCACTCTCCCCGCTCGATGGATGTAGTCTGTGTGGGATTCTGGGAAATCATAGTTTACAACCAAACTCACTCTTGAAGTGTCCAGACCCCGTGAAGCAATATCTGTGCATATCAGAACATTCACGTTGCCGTTCTGGAAGGATTTGAAGATACCTGCACGTACAACAGCAGGCATCCCTCCCTGCAGTCGATTGTGCTGTACCCCCAAATCCTCAAGTGAGTAGCCCAACCAGTTCACAGTGGAAGACTTATTGCAGAACACTAGAGCAGCAGCTCCCTCTTTGTTGTGTTGGAGCTGCTTCAGGGCTTGATGGAGCTCCAGGATTTTCTCTTCCCCCCTAACCTTCAGAAAAGTCTGTTTGACATGGGGCATGAGGCAGTGCAGCATCTTGCTCTTGAAAGTCACTATTCTGCCGAGGTCTGTCACCTTGCTAAGCACATCACCGACACCGCTTGGGAAAGTTGCCCCCACCACAAGCAGCTGGGCGTTATGATCCAGACCGCAGGTTTCCTTAGGATCACTTGCAATATGTGTGTAGGAAAGGATGTTCTCCAGCATATCTGAGAAGCTGGGGTCAAACATGGTGTCAGCCTCATCCACCACCACAAAGTTCAGCTCACTCAAATCCAGACAACGTCTTCGCAGAGCTTTGACCAGAGCACCTGGTGTAGCCACTAAAATGTCTGGATGATTCCTCTTAAAGACTATCTTGATCTGTCCTACACCTCGCCCACCACCTACGGTCCTTGTAAACAAGCCAAATGGAGCACAAAGAGTCCTGGACACAGCTGCCACTTGCTCAGCCAGCTCTCTAGAAGGCACAAGAACAACAGCACGAATCATGTTCACACTCTCAGTATACATATCTGACTGCTTATAAGCCTGTAGCCTGTGAACTATAGGCAATAAGTAGGTCAATGTTTTTCCACTGCCCGTCTCGGCAGCACAAAGGATGTTGTGGCCTTTCATGACCTTTGGGATGGTCTGCCGCTGCACAGTGGTAGGGTGGGTGATCCCGATTCCATCCAAAGTTTCTATTAGCTCTTTGCAAATGTGGAGGTTTGCAAATGTTACTGATGCCTTATGTCCATCAGCCTCCTGATTCCCTGCAACGAAGGGTGCCACGGCCTTGGTGTTTTTTATCATAAAATAGTCCCCGAA
The DNA here is from genome assembly GCA_037177495.1 of Rhadinocentrus ornatus. Taxonomy (NCBI): domain Eukaryota; kingdom Metazoa; phylum Chordata; class Actinopteri; order Atheriniformes; family Melanotaeniidae; genus Rhadinocentrus; species Rhadinocentrus ornatus. The sequence goes on along the minus strand of JBAMHW010000001.1, from coordinate 25,957,681 downwards.
AGACTTCTTATGTTTCCATCCCTTTGAGCAGAGAAGAGGCTGCTCGAACTTTCCCAGAATGTATCCAGCAGACTGGTTTTGAGTAGGGTTCTTGCTCTGAATCAGGAGCTTGCCAGCTTTTACGTTGGTTATCTTGTTTTTACCTCGAGTTTGCTTCACGTTTTCTACGCGCTCCTGAAGATACCTGGGGACACGAATAACTACGACGTCCTCCGCAGTCGTCCTTGTTTGACAATAGCGAGTCTGGTAGACAAACAAATGGTCACGACGGCAAGCAGACACTTTGACGAGTTCGGAATGGTAAAGTCTGCTGAAACCGAAAAGTCTCGACACATGCAAAGCTAAACAGCCGACCTTGGCGGCCTGCATTTTTGGGGGGGTTAACTAATCCAACGACCAGCTGAAAAAAACGACAACGTAAGTAAACTATTAAAACATGGAAGTGAATCTAATTACATCAGCTGTGAATCATTAAATATCCACATAATCAACATCTTAACTCCGTTAGCATCTTCTTGACAGCAGACTCGCCATGCTCTCTTGGCAAATATGGATGATGTCACTGGCGAGGGATTATGACGTATATTAAAAAAACGCAGTATTTTTTTTATTTAATTTTTATCTTTATGAACAAGAACTATACAACACATGAACAGATTAAGTATACAAAACAGAAATTCAGATTGCCAGAGGTGCAAATATCAAATGATAAAAACAAGCATTGTTTTAAGAGCCCATTTGTTATTTTTGTCTGATATTGACAGTGTAAATTGGCCTATGTCTTTAAGAAAATAAGTGAAACGTGGTATTTTACTGGTAAATTGGCATTTATGTATAAAGCATTTAGCTACAAGAATTAATAGTTTACCAAAAAAAAAAAAAAAGACATTTTCTCACTGCACTGAGAAGTCCCTAAAAACAAGGGTCAGTTATGAATCTACTGAATTCTTTACAGAATCAGCAGATTCATGTGTGGAACAGCAGTACCAAAAAAGATGTGTCTCTGGGTACTGTTGAACCACCATAGCATATAAGCAGTTGTTCAGTAAATAACCACTACCAAAGTGGTAAATGCATTGACAGGCATTTATAATTTAATTAAATTTAATCTGAATTTTGAATTCTATTTATGATAGCAATAATAATTAACCTGAGCGAAGCATCAATAGTCATTCCTACACTTGTGCCAATAACGTGTCAAGCGGTACACTCTTTTTCTGAAACGAATTGCGGGTTGCAAGCGGAATCCTCCAGCTCCAAAGAGGCTGTCAGCATTCTGAACGTGGTGTTATGTTTTATAACCCATTCTGAATGACGCAGCAACGTTTGTCTATCAATTACCAAGCGTCAGTAGCCTTTATTAACTATTATGACAGCGGTGGTTGCCGGCGTGCCATTGTTAAAGCGGCTGTCAAACTTGAGATTGGTTATAACCACCCCGAGAGTGGTTGCAACCACTCCAACCATGGTTGAACTCGCCCTGACTATGGTGGCAACCAGTCCGAGAGTGGCTGCAGCCATTGTTATTAGTCGCAACCACGGCAACGAAAAGATCTCGGCGTCACTACGTTAACGCGTTAACGTGCCCAGCCCTAGTTAAAACACATCAAAGTTGCATTCAAATTATCAAAGGGGTACAAGAATGACATTCTTTAATGTGTAAAGCATTTTTTCAATGGACTTAGATACAACTGAACCAATTTATGTAGCCATAAATAAAATGGCAACATAAATAAAGAGTCCTCTCTCTTGGACCTTTTGATTTCACCTTATTTTAATATGTTTCCTCCTTAATTATGCTTTGTGAGCTTTTTACTGCGACTGCATTAATGTGTTGTTTCTTTATGTGTCTTTGGACATTTAATTTTGCAAGAAAATATCACTTGTTAAGGTGATTAATTCTGCTTTTTGCTTCCATTGTATGTTGTGTTTTATTTCCCATCTATATTGAAAGTGGGTTGTCTCACTCATTTGCTCACTCACTCATATACATAAACACTACTCACAAAACCTTAACCTTCAAATGTACGTGTACAACTGCTTAATGTACATATTGCACGACATGCTTTTCTCTAACAAGACAATAACCACTAAATGTTCTATGTAATGAAGCAGAGGTTTGTGACGGGGGCTGTGTAAAATAAATCATTTTACAGCAATCTAGGTTGGTTTCTCAAGTACATTTTGCACTTTAATTCACAGTTTTGCACTTTAAGAAATGCGTAGTTGTGCACAAAGTTTAATTATTTGTTGTATTTATTGAACAGTGAAATAATGACATCTGATTCTGTCTTCCAGATACCTGTGAAAGAGAGCCGTTAGTAATATTATGATGGTGGAAGGCAGGATATATTGTGTGTGTTTGTGTGTGTGTGTGTGTGTGTGTGTGTGTGTGTGTGTGTATGTATGTAAAGTGCACAAGGTAAATTAATAGTGTAATGGTGTGTTTACTCACCTGACTCATGTTCTCTCCAGGGTGTTTGGGCAAATGGGTTTCAGGTGGCCAGGACACTCTGTTATGGTTTGGGCAACACCATGGGGTAAAGGGGTTAAGAGTTTATTTGTTATTATTATTTGATTATTTGTTATCCTGGTTAAACCAAGATAACAGTGCAGCTGCTCTTATCGAATCAACCCC
>JBAMHW010000001.1:25937512-25954943 GCA_037177495.1 Rhadinocentrus ornatus | reverse complement strand
AGAGAAAGAGGGCAAAGTACTCGGAGCTAGTGGAGGAGTGCCGGAACAATGGTTGGCGGGCACGATGCCAACCTATCAAAGTGGCTATATCATCTATACTGCTTCATCCATTACGAGTTGCAGGGAAGCTGGAGCCCAACCCAGCATTTCCCAGGTGAGAGGCAGGTACACCCTGAACAGGCCACCTGTCCATCGCAGATAATCAGATTTTTAAAAACTATTAAAAAAAAATGTACTGTACAAATACAGGATGGATACATGATGTAAACTACCATTAATGCAGTCTTTACTTTGTTGTTGGAGGAACCTGAATGTTCAACCTTGGCACTGTATGGTACAGGTATTTATTTAGTTTTTTAATTCACAGACCTGTGTGTGATACATTTAATATGATTTCTAATAAAAATCTATTACAATCATAAGAATACTAAAACGGAGTAAGGCTCAAAAAGTTCTTACTGCCGATTCCCTTTTAGGAAACACAAGGATTTAAAGGAAATGTCTGGAAACTTTGATTATGAGTATTGTTTGTTTGTTTTTTTTCTTTGGTATTGAGTATGGACTTCTATTTCATTTATGGCGATTTCCTCTGTTTTAGCTTTGATTTATTTTATTATGTTTGAAAATAAACTGAGAGAAAATAATTAGATGTAAGAGGTTAAAGATTAAATTATGTTTGGAAAAAAACTGCTTACTCATTTTTCTTGTTTTTTTTATGTGTCAGTTTGTAAAATTGTGTTAGTTAGGCAATAATTCTTAATATTATCTTTTTATCCACTTTATTGACAAATCATACTTCAGTATCATGTCTCTGGCCTCAACCATTGAAACACCCTTGAGTGTCAGTGAGACAGCTTCTATCAAAACTGTAGTGATGCCAGTTGGGCAAGTTGGACCATAAAGTATTATGTTTTTTCATCTTCCTAGTAATACTTTATATAAGTGTGTGCAGGGGCATCAGTCTAAGAGAGTGTGGCAAAGACAAGAGATGCAGAAAGGTTGCACCATGTCACAGGTAAGAAATCTATTCTTATTTATCTTTTTATTTAATAATCTTAAATAAACTAAACAGCTGCATTTAGTCATCTTGGGTTTAGCTCGTGTGGGAAACAAAATTGCTTTCAGACTTTTATGGTAACTTTACATTAGAATTAGTAATAAGTGTTGCACATATCAATATGTTGCTGCTGAGTAAATCACTCGACAATCCTCTAGAGTTCAGCACAGGTAATTCTTCTTCTCTATTTAAATTTTATTGCTTAATGCGTAATTTCCAAGTCACCTTACCTTTAAATTACACACTTTCTTAGTCTTACAGTTCTGCTGTTGGTCTATAAAGCTCTGAATGGTTTAGGACCAAAATACGTCAGTTACCTCTTGACCCAGTATGATCCTACCAGAATCCTCAGGTCATCTGGATCATGTTTCCTATCAGTTCCCAGAGTCAGAACCAGACATGGAGAAGCTGCATTCAGCTTCTATGCTCCACGTGTCTGGAACAAACTCCCAGAAAGCCTCAGATCAGCTGAAACACAGTTTATTTAAATCAAGGTTGAAGACCCATCGGTTTTCAGCTGCATTTCAATAGTTCATACTAGAAGTCCAGATCTGCAGCTGGTTCTTTTATACTGAAATCTTAACTTGTTTCTTTATCTTTATTTTGTATGCAATCAATTTTATCATTTTTAATCTTTGTTTTTCTAGTACACTTGTATTTTATTCTGCACCTTGCTGTAATGTTTTTACGTTTGTGTAAAGCACTTTGAATTGTCTTGTACATGAAATGTGCTTTACAAATAAATTTGCCTTGCCTATATTGGTTTTGGTTTAACTTTATTTTAAAGTACTTTAGGTGTGTAAATAATTTTAAGATTTTGTATAAGTTAATTTTAGCAGGAAAGGTTTGTTGTATAATTGAAGAAACACATGTTGGGAGAACCCAGGGTTCTCCGGCTTCCTCCCACCGTCCAAAGACATGCATGTTACTTTAATTGGTGACTCTAAATTCTCCCTAAGAATGAGTGTGTGCATGAATGGTTGTTTGTCCACTTCTGTGTTGGCCCTGTGTTGGACTGGTGACCTGTCCAGGGTGTACCCTGCCTCTCACCTGAAACACTGCTCCTGGTGCAAAATCAATGTCTTAAAAAATAAAACCGTTTTGTATTGGATGCTGCGGTCATTGTGTCACTGGTTCCAGCTGCTCACGCAGGCCAGGCTGTCACAGTTCTAGTTAAATGACAGCTTGTATTTAAACATTCCTCTTCATCATATTGCTCACATTTTGACATTTGAGGTTAAGGAATTACTATTACATGATTTGAAATAAATGTCATGCATATATAATATCAGTGAATCATGAACTGTTTATTTTCTGTAAATTTTACCTAAAAGCTGAACATCCCTAACCTTCTGTGATTAGAGCATTTATACGCACCACTGATGTATGTAGCAGACAAACCTGCGCTGAAGTGTGTAGACCCTGAATTGGGACACAGCTGTAGTTTATATTTATTATGCATTTATTATGCATAATTGTAATTTCTCTCCAGACAGAATTTATAATCACCAAGAAAGCTGGATTAACCAAAGAGAACCCGTGCAAACTCCACACAGAATGGTTCCAGCGAAGTTCAAACCAGGGATCCTCTTGCTGTGAGGCGATGGTGCTAACCACCACACAGTTGTGTAGCCCTCTGCAACTAAATGCCTAAAAAAGACTCAGGGTGGTGCAATGGCCCATGATGTGGTGGGACCTTAACAGAGCTCAGAAGCAGTATTGAACATAAAGATCAAATTACTGATGAATACCAATGATAGAATATATTTACCAAAAATAAAATTGAATTAACATCATCTCTCATGCCTGGTGCTCATTTCTGGACAGAAATATTTAAGAATAGATTTGACATGACACCTATTGCTAATTTACAATTTATTCAGTATAAAATAATTCACAGAATACACATAAATCAACATAAGAAGCATTAATGGGGTTTAACAGCAACTAACATTTGCTCTCAATGCACTACAGGGGCACTGATAACTTTCTTTCTTTCTTGAAGCACTATGGGTCTGTCCACCGGACTTCGGTTATGCAAAAGCTCACTCAGCTGAGTTTAAATCGATGCTTGCAAATCTGAATGAAATGAAGGGGTCAACATATTACCATGATGATGTGAAAGAGGAATACTGAGAGTTATTTTTGCCAAAATATCAAATGGGGTTTACTTACTATTTTCCATACACTGTTTCTGCTGTTATAAAAAGGAATGACAGAAACTAATATATTATGTGTTGTTGTTGAATTGAGGTTGTATTTCCTCTGTTTAAGACCTGATGATGACCAGATAATTTTTTTTTTGTGAAAGGGTTTAATTAATTTTTTATAGTTTAGATTTCCTTTCTTTGTTGGAAGGTAGCAGATAATAACAAGTGGCAAGGACTGTCACTAAAAACGTATACTGATGTTCTGAAGCTTCATCAAATCAATTGATGATAGCTGATGCGGAATCAATGTGACAGCAGCATGAATGCTAAATATTTTTCTTTTCTTCTTTTCTTTATGTTCATGTGTTCTGTGCATGACTGCCATGTTATTTCAAACAGATAATATAATGGGAAGATATAATTAAATTATTCTTATTAAAAAAAATAACTATAAAGAGATATGACAAAACATCAGAGCTCTATGTTCCCCTATGGACCTTCTTTGGATGCATAGGGAGATTAGTCTCCTTTTTTTGAGTTTACACACCAGAGGCGAAGCAACAATGCTGGATAATCCCCTTAATAACTCCAGCAAAGACATGTAAAAAGTTATGATTGTTCTTGTCTTTACCTGCTGATTTATAGGCATAAACCTCTTCCTTTGTTCATAAACTTGACTGAAAGATGCAACTGACTAAGCTCTACATTTTGACAAATATTTTCATATAAATACATAAATGCGTGTGTGCGTGTGCCCTGAACCGGTAACTGTTTTTTTGAAGAGGACTGACTAGAACTGAACATTATGTGGAATTTTATTGACAACCACAGCTGTGACAGTGACAGGACTCTTTCTCACCTTGTCAAATCTATCACAGTCGCCCACATTACAGTACTGCAGGCTGTGCAGAATCGCTTGGCCCATGATCAGCTGATTGATTTATCATTTCAGGCATGCAATGTACAACACTAAATAAAGACAATAATCCGGTAGAACTCCTGAATAAGGATTGCTATTATGTCTGCTGTTTAAAACTGTATGTATATATATGTATTTTAGAAGCTTATATTACTCTTATGGAGATGGCATTTTATACTCAGTGAAGTACTCAAGTTCCTTTATTACACAATCATTACTGACCTATGTCATTTAACCTAAGTAGTTTTTAGGTGTTTCACTAAAGACCATTTTAATAATAACCAAGCTTTCTATGTCACTGTTTACGCCCACGAACGTGTCATGGGCATCATTATTTATTTATTTTACTGTTGCTTGCAGACCATTTTTCTTTCTTTTTAAAATGTTTTGCAAATCACTGTTCTTATTGAAGTTCTACATAGCATCTTAACTTTTTGGAAAAAGTTGTACAACCAGGTAAACTATTTTCTAATTCCTGAACCATAACAGTTCAGTTTCCTTTGCACATAAAGTTGTATATCCAGTCCATGTCTTAGATTGGGATGGGCATGTCTAAAACGTGGTTTTCAGTTTCACAGACTGAACAAGAGAGGGCAGTATGAAACATGAAAGAAGATAGAAATCAGAGCAATGGCAACAAACATATGCATCATTTGAAGTATACAATTCTTTAACAGTATAGAACAATATAAAATAAAATTGATGGTCTCCTCCATTATTAACTATGAAAAGTGCGTTATTAAAATTTAATCTTCTTTATTTCAACCTGTTTTGTTATTATTTAAACTAATCTTTAAGTTGTCTGCATAATAAATGGCCTCTACACTGCGAGCCTCCACTTTCTTATCAGCTGATATTCTGATACTGAACTGTATGTACTTCTAAGTTCTTCGACATTCAGTGAACATTGTGCATGTTGCCATGGTGTTGTGTTGCATTTCTGCACAGTGTGCAAGCACCAATCCTTGAAAGAATGACACCTCTGAAACAGGACCAGTGTGGGGGCAGATTGTTGTTTTTTTTCCTTCGTAACTTTCTTTACAAGAACCTAAAATCACAAACCACATCTACAGCCTCCCACACAATTTGCTGTCTTTATCTTCTCCCTTCAAAGGTCATCTGCAAAGATAAAAGATTCAGGTAACCTGAATTAGACCAGGGTGGGTCTGAACATTTCTGCACAGGAGAAAGTTCATTTACCTCATATGACCGCCATGTATATGATCGCTTCATATATATAAAAAAAAAAAAATATATATATATATATATATATATATAAATATATATGACATAAGTACTTTTTTTGTCAGTTATTGGCATCACAGCCAAAGTCTGTCAATTTTTTAGTTAGGACTTAATACTCTTCTGAGTGAGGTTTAACTTCAGACTGATTTTATAAGCCAAAATATTTTGTTGCTATTCTGTCATATTTTCTATTAAAAAGTACCAAACAAATGGAAAAGAAAATGGCAGGCTCACATTTTAATGGGACATTCATTCAAATGTTCCACTAAAAAATGTTCTAATCCTCTTTGCCTTTGTATAGCGTAATCAAATAAGGCTCAAGATTCAGGATCTGAACTTAATGGAAAGTATGACTGTGTTCAGACTGGAAATTATATGTTTTTGCATAAATTGATAATAACACACAACTGCTGTTTAAGGTGGCAATTAAAATGTAAAAAGTTTAAATAGTCCATTTTTATTGTTCTAAATACTTTAATGCAAGTAAATGTCCAGACATTCTGTGCTATTTTTATGTCATTTGCATGACACAGAACAAATTAATAATGTTTTTTTTGTTAATATGTTGTATGTAATGAGAAAGTGACAATATGTAAAATGTTCTGCAAGAAAACGTCAAAATGCACATTCACAAAAAGGAAGGGCATTTGCTTGTAATCCAGTCAGCTCACATGGAGCAGAGAAGATTAAAAGTCTGATGGGAGATAATTGCTTCAAAAGATAGCACATAAGAAAAAAAGTTGAGCTTTGTGCTTTTGCTTGGAAATTAAGACCACAGGAAATGTGATATTGATGCTTTCAGCTGCATTCGTGAGCTGAGTGCTTTACGCCCACATGCAGCACAGGTACATGTCGTGTGTCTGAATAAAAAAAAAAGACAGTAGGGTGTCATTTGCCATACTTTCAGGTGGATGGACCAAAAATGTACCCATGCTACAACTTTAGATAAATCTTTGGTGGTTTGATTCCAGTGGTTGTATAAGCTTTTATCATCCTAAAAACATACAAAGTTCTCCTGGTATTTGTGTGGCTTAATTTACTGGAGGTTGGAAAAGCCTAAAATCTCATTGTTCTGGGTGGTGGTATAAATAGCAACAATAATGTACATAATAAATGTTTTATAACTATACTTATCAGTGGTTCAAAAACCTTTGGTGAAACATTAAAAACTTGCTTGATATTATCTAGATCAGTCATGTGTGCAAGTGTGTGAAACTGCAGCAACATCAATATAAAATTTTTAACTAATATTGCAGAGTAATTTTTTTCTTTAAAAAGCAAGGTAATTTTAATTATGTCATCAATTGTGCACAGATTAATATTTTGGACTTTGGTGGTGGCAGGAAATTCAGAAAAGCTGACAATCGATGTATGCAACAAATTTCAGCTTTAGAATGCACTTCCCTCTGTGGTGTTTAATCCAGTAAAGATTAACATGAGGAAATTGATGAGCAGGATAGAGGCACAGGGAGTGGAACAGCCAATATACACACAGAATTACTGTTGCTTTGTTCAAGCCGCTCATTCATTCTTATCTTTTTTTTTTTTTTTTTTTTTTTTTTTTTTAAAGACCACCCAGAATTGCACTGTTATTTTTTGGGGGCTATAGATTGATCTCTTACATGTGTTTTGGTCCATCTAAATGTATTAGTCAAACTGAGCAGACAATACATTAGATAGAAACTGTGTTAGAAATACTTCTGATTGTACTGTAATACAATGTACTGCACATTAAGAAAGAAAACAGCCAAACAAAATGGTCTTACACCTTTTATTTTTGTATTTATCATTAAAACTAAGAATAAAATGCAACTCCTTTTGGTTCTATTTTCAATTTAAATTAATGGAAAAAAATGGGGAGAAAAAGATAGGATAGATAAGATGTTTGCCAAGCCATACCCCTGGTTTAGGTTGTTCACAAGTTTAAATGAGGCTGATTGAAAATCAAGGGTCTGTAAAACAGTCTTGAGGATGAAAAGGTAAAAAGTGCAGCTTTTCATTATACTTACCAATCCTGGCTTGGATTAAAACCACACAAAGAGGGTCAGGTGCCATTGGATGTAAGCTATTGGTGGTTGGTTGGTGGAGAATAGAGGACCAATTAAATAGAGCAAAGTGGCTGTAGGACCTAGTTATAGCAAGGTCAAATGGACTATTTGACACAGCTTCAAATGGCTTTAGATTGTTGCTTGCCAGAACAAGATAATAATGCAGTGATAAGACTATAAAAGATTGCAATATTTGAGTTTCATATAGTTATTGTATGTTTTATATTTAATTAATATGTATTAGGCGTGTATTGAATAATTTTTATTGCACCAGGTATCACTTCTGTTACAAAGCACAGCCCTACTTAAAAAACACTAGGTTTTAGGTTGGGAAGTTGAACATATTGTAATAACTGTTTATTAGCTCTTTAGCTGCGGAGCTGTGTGTGCGTGTCCTGTGTTGTGTTGTGTCTGCTGACGTCACCGCTGGAACTGCCTTGTCACGCGGGGTTAGTAAAAGTTGGGATAGGAGCTCCGGGGAGAGAGAGAGAGAAACAGACAGGAGGAGGTAGAGGGAACAGGACAATTACACGGGCAATTCAGCGGCTTTCCAGCGATTGATAAAGACAGGGAAACATTTGTTGGTTGTTGACGTTAGTTCGGGAGATAGCGGTAAAACCGTGAGACAAGGAGAGGCAGAGGGGGCAGGCGACTTTCTCTGAAGTTGAAGCCAGAATTTCGCTCTTAACTGCCAGAGGAAAAGGAGCCGGGCGACTTGTATTTTGGATTTGACAAACGAGAGTGAAAAGCTGGTTCGTGTGTAGCCGAAACCTCTCGAATTAGATGAACGACATTTGAAGTTTGGCGCCGTGGCAGTCGTTAAATGTTGTGACATTTTAGGAGGGCGTAAATTGCTCCAGCGGTTGAGTGGCGGGTTAAAAACCCGAGCTGTCAAACCCGATGACTACTGCAAACTGCCCCGGGAATGAGGAGCTGGACTTCAGACTGATCTTCGGGGAGGACGTGCAGCAGCAGCCGTTAGGCCCCGCAGGTCAGTGCTTTTCAATGTGCTCAGAGGCAAGTTACTGTGTGTACGAGTTTTAAACTTGGGGCGCAATATGCTGTAACGCAAGTTACTCATCTGCTTGTCTACACTTGTCTTAACTTTGCCAAGCAACTTTCGACCGCAGTCTCAAAACAAATCCCAACCGATATATATGCGTTCACTTTTTATCTCAATGAAATGTTCAAATATTACGTCCTTTCTATTTAAATCGTCAAGCTAATATTCACATACCCTGCAGCTGTCATTAGCTCGTCATGCTAAATTAGCAGGCTAGCACAAATGCTATTATTGCTGTTCAATGGCAAAAGTTAGAACTTCGTGTTTCCTACAAGATTTTGCAATAGACTGGTGTCAAGCCGCTGATTGAAAGTGGCGGGGAACAGACTGCAGGGGATAGACACCCTTCCATATTTAACACATGTGCACCACCCTCACCTACAAGACACACATAATTAACTTATTCTGACTTTTAAATACGCCTCAATTACAAAAGTTTATGTATACATGATTGATAAAAATTATTCTTCAGGTTTTGAATGTGCATGACTTTGAAACTTTAAACAAAGCCAGTGATTTTGTAGATATACATATCCAGCATTAAAGTTTTTTTTCCATTAATTATAAATGAATTAATTTATTATTGACATGATTGGATGCCACATGCACATTTAAAGAGGTTTCTATTCTGAACACAACCAATGAAGAGGACAGAAGGGTAACTCCTGCTTTGTATGTGTCGACTGCAGGTATACCTAATTAGTAATTGTTTGAACACAGTATATATTGTGGTCCATTATATTTTGATTTATCACCTATTGACCAGGTTGCTTGTTAACTTACGTTTACATACTTACCCTTGTTAAACTCTAGGAAGAGTCATTAGTATTGTTAAAGTTGTGCAAATATGATGTTTGAAGTATTTTTGAGCGGGAACAGCATGAATGTTACAAAGGTAAATTTCTGCAAAGTAAATTACCAGTGTTGTTAAAACCTGTATTCACTTAGTGTTTATAAAATAAGCTAAAGACATAAAGCATTAAATGCTGTTGAAATATTAAAAACGGTGACCATTTAACGGCAATGTGTTCTTTGCTACAGATATGACTCATTTTATTGTGTACTTCTTAGACAAGCTAATCCATGTACACGCATGTAAGACGGTGATGATGTTTGTCATGGTGATGTTTGTAAATGCAACGATATGTCAGAGCTGAAATGATTATATACAACACCAAAGACAACAAAATTTACCTGACATGTTCTTGCAGATCGACTGCCAAAGCTTTTTCCAACTTTGATCTATCAGGTCTTGAAATAGATTAAAAAAAAATATGGAATAGATTAATGAAATAAGATTAAAGCAAATTAAATACTGTTGTTTTAATTAGGCAAAAACTATTAAGGCATTTCTATTTTATTTTCAGTGACAATACTACTAGTAGTAAATATATCCACTGAGCTTGGAGATATATTTCAAGAAGAGAGTGCATGCACATAGGTGAGGTGGCCCACAGCATTGTACCATGACAAATTCCAGGAAAAACATTGTCTGGACTATTTATCTCCTCTTGCCATGTAGGCAATTTATATTTTTCTATTTGGCAAAATGAAATTCCATCCTCAGCCTCTGGGAGTAAAATGTTTTGAAATTAGCATTAGTTAATTCAAGCTTAGTTAAGACTTTTAGTTAGTCAACTCAAAAGTTTCACTCAAAATCAAGAAATTAGTGAAGTATGCCATGGAGTTCAGTTGACTTCAGTTGCATGAGTTGTGCTGTACTACTACATATGTTTTTTGTTTTTTTTTCAAGAAAGGAAGAATATTATTGTTTGTTTTCTTATTTTAAACTGTAAGAGCTTGTTAAATGTGTGAAATTAAGATTGTTTGTAAGATTTCTTTTTTTCCACACGATTTTTTCTGTTTAAGGAAAGTTAAACAAAAATAGAGATACTGAATTACCATTAGTGGTCTCCTTTTTTGCCCGTGCTGTTCTTGTGCCTTTTATGATGATAAATCACACATAAAATTGTTTCAAGCTGGGTGTTACTCATTGACACCCATTGAGCATGAGTATGACTGATTCGTACTTCATTTAATACCCTTCTCATAAAGAGATTGTTCTACAATACCGCAAAGAAGTAATCTTTGTTGGGTTAGGTGGCTATTGCTCGCCTTTGGTTGATAAAGTATTGTATCAGTATGTGCTTTTACATAACCACTTGTTTAGGAATCAGAAGAATGACAGATTCTCCTTAAACAGACGCATGAATTTAGCTTTGATTCCCTCCGCTGCTAACTCAGGAAAATTTTGACCACAATTATGCAGCAATACTTTTGAAACAATAAAGGTGCAGCAGACCCACCCTGAACAGGCAGCATAAAAAAATCAAATACCGTGTTGTCAAGAGACAAAAGAACATATATTTTGCAGTAGTTGCAGAAAAATAGACCACTTTGATGGATAGACTCAGTTAGCACTGCATTGAAATGGAAGTAAACAGGTACTGAAGGCTCCTAAAAAGTGTTTTATTATATTCCTAAAATTGTCTATGTGATGACAAAGGCATTTGAGTTCTGGTCTATATATCCAGGTAAAATGTCAAGATTTAAACCTACATAAGTTTGTGCATCCATGTTTTCTTTATTGGTTTAGTCTTTGGCCCTTAATCCATGGAATCAATGAATTCATAAAACTTTGACAAAGTAATGACTCCATGATGGTTTGGCATGTGCAATCATACATAATTTTTTCCTTTTATTTAAGAAATAGTTTGATTTGGAGCTGTTACAAAGGGGAAAATTTTGGGGGTGGCTTGTCCAAATTATTAACCCTAGTGTTGCAGAAACACTCAGTCACAGTAACCACGAGTTGCACCCTTCTGAGTTGGAAATGTTCAAGCCACAGCTTGTCTTAGTAGCAATCAGGGGGAAACTATTGTATTGTATTATGACTTGTTACTCAAGTTCAATGTTGATAATTAATAGTTTTTCAGTTTAATGGTCAGACCTTTAATGTAGGTCTTGTATAAAAGTAGTGGTACGGACCTACAATCTGTAGCGTAAAGGGATATTATAAAATTTGAATGCTCTGCATCTTTCATCAGGGTTAGTTTCATTGTGTTCTCCTTAATCTTGTTCTTTAAACTAGTTGATGTTAGCTTGCTCTACACTTTACTTTTAACTCAACCGTGGGCTAGATTGCTGTCTCTTATACTTGTTTATGTGAATATGAATAAAAAAAAAAAAAAACTTTGCTATGGTATTGTACAATGTATCACACCTCATCATCTCTGTTTTGTTATGTTCTATTTCGTCTGCAGGGGTGTCTGTCTCTTCTGCCTCGCTTACTCTGTGTTTTCTTGTTGCTCAGGAAACAGTTAGTTCTCCGAGGTAAAAAATATTCCACTGTTCTATACGCAGGCACAGGGCAAATATGCAGGACCCCGGGATGACTAGCTGCTACCTTGGCAGCAGCTAACCCTGATACAAATGAACAGGGTCTAGCCTTAATCATAAACTGTAAGCAAATGATGGATGGACCCGCAATGATCCATCCATGTCACAAACTGCCGTTGGTTTCAGAACAGCTGTTTTGATGCCTTGAACTTGATGGTGGGCTCTTGCCAGCTTGGACCCTACCATATATAGACAAGAAGGAGGAGCTGGTTAATGTGTCTTGAGAGATGATTTGATAAAACATTTTTGAGAAGATGAATATCTATTAAATAAGGGAATTATTCTTAGGGGGTTGTTTGATGCTTGCACTCTTTTTGCAGTTTACAAAAAATGTGTTCATGACAGGTAATTTGAGGGGCCAGGTAGGGAGAAGTATGCTGCTTATGTGAAACACAGGAACAATCAACCTGTAGCCTGCCTGCGACGGGACTGCAGCTCTGGACACCCACGCGCAACAACCTGACAAAAAAGTTAAATTCTGTCTTGACTTCTGTTCAGTTTTGTGTTTTTGTTTCAACAAGACAACTTAGCACTGCTCTTTCTTGTTCTTTAAAACTCAACTCCTACACTGGAGTTATCACAACAGCAGTCCTTTCCTCCATATTCTTAATTGGCTAAATATCATCTGACTCTACTATTTCAAATAAAACAAGCAATCAACCAAATTATTAAACAAATTTTAGTTCACTTGACTATTAGAAAAAAGGCAGCAGTCTAAGTTTTAGTCCCCATTTCAATCTAAATTTCTTTTTCACTCCACCTACACAGTTTCTCTAGAGGCAACAGGATCTCTGCATTCAAAGTTGGCATTTTGTTAATTCAATTTTCTACAATTCCATTTTATACGTACATAATCTATTAAAACTAAAATATAAATATAAATAAAAAAAAAACAATTATAAAAACAAATGAATGAAGGATTCTCACCACATTTTTCTATTAGGTGTGTGTCAGTTGTAGAGAAGCTTTTACACATCTCTGCAATGCATGTTTTTGTTGACATATATATCTGTGAACTGATGCTATACAGTTCCAGAGTATTGCATTGGAAGCATTAATTATGGTGCCGGTTGTTTGATAGGTCTGTGTTATAAAAAATAAAAATAAATTAGCATCAGTTACAGGAAGAGTGTTATTCAGAATTGGTATATGGTATATGGCACGATTGATCTGTGTTAATAAAAAAAAAAATCAGTTACAGTGGTATTCATTATTGGTATGTGAACACCCCCACCCCCTCCTCCCCTCTTTCGACCATTGGTATCACCAAGACTAGGAAATTTTGTAAGGGGAACACAGTCTATTCAATATATGTCTTAACGACAGTTAAAGTCCTGGAATAAAATGAAAGTCATGACATATCAAATATAAAATAACTAAATAATATATATAAAAAAAAAATAAATAATAGAAAGTTGTTCCATATAAAGAGTATTGATTTAAAAAAGAAAAAAGAGAATAGCCCACTATAGATTTATCTTGGTACATGAATCCACGTTATTAGGCATGTGATTCATATTTTAAATTACATTTCAGACATCAAATCTCTCGGCAAAGGTCTCTTGACTTTGTAGCTTGCTGTTTGCTGTTCTTGTGAAACAAATTAAGAATCAAGATAATGTGTGATGGCTTTGCTTGTGACAGGGGGTGGTCTCAAACTTTCATTTGTTTATTAAACAGTATTAACCTAATTGCATACAAATAATTAATGAATATATATTATTTTTAATAATAGAATTTTTCATAAATTACAACAGGTGTTTGGCCTTACCTCTAAGGTTACAACAATGACACTAGTTTTGTCAATCAAAAGGGGGCCCTCTAAAAAAAGTTTGGGAACCAATGCACTAATCTATTTGGGGGAGCGTGTCTATTTTGTGATTGAATGAAAAGTGGTAATGTTCAATATCGGTTTAGGCAGATCACAATTTTGGACTGTCCTAATTGGGTACTAGAGGTGGTATAAGTTGGAGGGAAATGTAGTGCCCTTTATGGGTGACAGGGTAGAGGATCCAATGCAGAGGCATCTGGCTTTCTGCCTGGACATACCATGTGGGGTTCAGATGGTAGGGTGGAGTGAAGGGAGTGGGGGGCACACCACTGTCTGGTTGATGGTGACAGAAGCAGACATCAGTTTTGTCCACAAATTGTCTTTCTTTTAACTTTGTATTCCACGTAGTAACCTTTTTCCTGTGAGCATATGTCATGTAATGAAAGCAGTTTTCTGTCTTTTTTTGTGGTATATCGGTGCTGCCATAGTGTAATGGAATCGTAGACCTGCCAAAGGACGACTCAGGCTTCTTTCCTCTCACAGCTCTCTCAGGATATGAAAGAAACCACGAGTGACATCAGAGAGAAAAATCTAGGCTAATGAAATATCCAGATGCCAGCAGTTACCGCAGCCGCTTAGTAACTTGTCCGGTTTGATGTTGATCTGTTGATTGGCTGTGGCTTTTTTTCTTTTACCTTTGTTGTTGTCTTTGCCGTACTTAGATATGATGACATGTTATGGCATAATTCGATTATAATGAAATGAACAAACTGTAAACATCCATTGGAGAAAGCTTTTTGCCCTTGTCTATGTTGTTGTCATTGCTCCACTTCTGTGAGCCAAGAGCACGATCCTCTTAGTCCTTGTCGTGGGAAAGACTGAAAGACTGAAATTACATCGCTCTCATGGTGGACTATTTTGAGCTCCCAAAGAGAGTGGCAGAGGGCAGGCGGCAGGTTCTAGTGACTATTTAGTACTTGAGCAGGAGAATCCCTGTGGTCCCAGCACGTCTGCAGCCCTCAACTTTTTTACTGCTCCGGCACTTTGTGGTTTTAACAAAGAGAGGAGAGAAAGAATGCTGTGTGCCACATCACCAGGTGAGTGTGACAGCACTCCCATACTCTAGCCAGGTGTGTTTTGTGTGTGCTTGTGTTTGTCTAGAATATCAGCCTGATGGATGGCCGACATCATTCTGACAAACAGCTGTGTCAGTTAATTTGTCCAAATTTGTCCAAACTTAGAAATAAAATTTTCAACAATAACGTTTATTTAAAAATAGAAAAAGTGTCATTTTTTACTTAAAACAAGTCTTTACATGTCTTTTTTTAAATATAGGTTTTAAGTCTAAGCTTAAAATATGCTTCGGCTTAAATTCTGCTCATAGCATGTACTTTATTCTGTAGCAGTAATATTTAGTCAGCTGCAGCATTACCTTTTAAGGTTCTTTATCACAGATGTGTTACAATGCTATATAAATGATTACCCAAGATTTCTTTGGTTAATTTCTAAGGGAAAAAGACATTGCAGTGAAGTGTTTGATAGATTAGTTAATGTTGATAGAAATATTAAATGCTAGAGCTGAAAATGAAAAGCTCAGTGAAAGTAACAGATAGTGATATATCTATACAAACATAAACTACGGGAGGTCAAAGGTCAGACAGTCATGCGTATGGCCTACATGTGGAGTTGAATCACCATGTGGGTGTCCCCTAACCCTGCTGAAAAGAGGGGGTCCCAGCACCCAGTGTGATGAATGAGACGTTTGTTTCCTGGGGCGAGGCATGAGTAACTATGTGTGGCATCTGTCTAGTTTAAATTTAGTGTAACTGAACCTACCACTGGCTGCGCTGTATCAACATGTCAGAGGCTGCATTACACCAAAGAGAAATCCGTTAAACTCTTGAATCTTGGTGAATTTTTTGTCTCTGTTCCCTTTTTACCACGAGGCATGACTTATCACATGGGGATTATTCAAGTTTGAATCCCTTTTTATTTTATGCTGTCCTTTATAACCCTATTTCAGTCAAGTTAATGGTATTTGCACTGCATTTTGCATTTTTTCTGGTACAAGTTATCTTTAGATAAAGGATGTCTCTTTTAAAAGAGTTTATTAGGAGTAATTGTTGCCGTGCACCTTAATGAAAATGATCAGTGTTGAGAAATTTTAGATGAGATAAAGTGTGAAATAAATTAAATACTTATACAATTGAAATCTATCTAGGAGTCTCTTCTAAATGCGTAATGTTCCACTTAAATTTTCAGTGGTTTGGTGGACATATAGGGCCCAATGTGGCCCAATGAATAGATTCTATCATAGGCCAAAACTGGAATGTAGATCATGTGGACATACGGCTGGGCTGAAAGGGTATTACACACTAGTTGTTGATAGAGATTGTAGAAGTATTATCACTTCTCTTATCTATACATAAATTTCTGACACCTTTTGTATTAACATTTCTTAATAAAATGTTGCTGCTGTTTATGATTTAAACAAAGCAAGTACTTAATACTAGTTTTAATATTAAAATAATTGTAATTGGAAATTTATAGTTTCCCATGGGGAAAAAAAGTTTTGTTAAACACTGCTCAGAAAATGTGGGAATAATATTATAGATTTTTCACATAACCTATGTCTTTATATAAAAATCTGTGTATCAATGGTTTAAAATTTTTGTTTAAAACATATTGATCTCTTCTAAGTTGATTGTAATTTTTATGAGACCAAACAGTAGCTCATTTTTTCATCCATTAATTTTAAACCTCCATTCAAGTTGATAGCTTTTTTGCAGCGTGGGGTAACCCATTCAATTTCATGTATCTGCTGCATTCTTTCCCAGGCGTGTGCTTTTACTTTTTTAGATTTGTCACACTAAATGTCTTAGCCTGTCACTATGGTATGAGAGAGCATACATTGAATACCCTGAGATCTCAAAACACACCCTAAAATAGTTGACCAACCATTTCAATCTAATACGTAGATATTCTTCATGTGGAGATGGACCCAGGACGTTTGGTAGGGTTCTAATGCCTCTTTTAGGCATAGTCTTATTGCAAGTCAAGTGTTGAACTGACCCAAAGTTGTTAGAACAGGCATTGGAGAACGCAACAGCTAGTTAAAAACACATCTCCATTACATATTTTCTCCATAAAACCCAGACTTGACTGTCACCTCTGTAACCATTAGGCCATCACTTTCTCCTAGATAACAAGAAAAGATGCACAACAACTAGGAAGCGACACAGCTTATCCCACATATCTGAACATCTCACTTACTGTCACTTTCTCACATCTAGGGGCCTAAGACAAAATGGAACATTTTTTTTCCATTGAGTTTTTTAGTTAGTAAAGAAATATTTAATATACCTAAATATATGCTTTCAAACTGTTTTTTAGTCATTATTTATTTTTTTAATATAATCTATTATATATATTATTTGGAAATGATCTATTCTTAGATTTTATCTGGTCATATACCGCTTCCAGTTGTGTTTTCTTTCAGAGGAAATGATCAACTTCCTGTGTGCTCCTTGCTTTCCTGCTTGTTTTTTTTCTTTTTTGCCTGATTATAATGATGATAAATTAAAACTTGACTATTGCACGGCTTACTTGCCCTTTACTTGTGGATTCCCTCTATCAACTGTGCAAGCAACCCACTGAATAGGAAATGGTGCTGCTGTGTGTGTGTGTATAATATATACACATTATATATATATATATATATATATATATATATATATCCATCCATCCATTTTCTGTACCGCTTGTTCCCATTAGGGGTC
>JBAMHW010000001.1:25924210-25937412 GCA_037177495.1 Rhadinocentrus ornatus | reverse complement strand
GTACCCAGGGTGAGAGGTTAGAAAAGCCACATACCTGAAATAAACTATGTGGTTGTATAATCCAGGAGTTTTGCATGCCCAATATGACAATCTATTTGATTTGTTAGGAGCTTGATTGTAATAAAATAACATGGACATGCATTTGGTGTGGATCTGTAATCTCACTTCTCTCTCAGAGCTCTGTAGTATGCAAATGTACACCTCCCTATTTCACTCTCCTCATTTTGTATGTTTCCTCACACCCATGCTCTCTTACATTTCACTCGGAAAGCACAGAAAACTTTGTCTGTCTGTGGCCCTCTGTGTTGCTCTCTCTCTCTCCAATTCTCCCTCTCCCTGATTGACTTTTTTCAGGCACATGCACAGTCAGCTCTGACAGATTGTTTAAATGTCACCCCTGTTAGCAGTACCCTCTGATGTTATCTGCTCTGGGTTATTACAGGCCACCAGGCTGCATGTGCTTTCCTCAGAGGCCACTATTAAAACATGCTGTAGCTCTCCTACTGCACTACAAACTGCCATATACATTTAGCAAGGTTTTTTTTTAAGTGCACAAATACACACAAAAAGGGTTATTTGGAGAAGCCTGTATATGAACTAAATCTTTGAACTAAGGTTGGCATTTCTTAAATGTGTGTGGAATATGATGCTGCAGAAGGATAAGCGCTTTCATTTTTTACTGTGTCCCTTTGTGTAAGTAACTTGCATTGCAGATGTACTGAATTGTAGACAGGCTTCTGTTCAGCTTTGAAAAGAAACATGTATTATTGATAAAAATAAGCGAAAGGTTCTTTAGTTTCTTTGTTATGTCCATAAAAGAAAAGATATTGGGCTGTGAGAGCTGCCAAAACACATCTTGGTGTAACCACTGACAAAGGACTAAAGGCTCTGTTGCTTTTTTGGCGTTATTGAAGATCAAAGTAGTATGTAATAACTTTTATTCAGAGCTTGTTAGTGTACTCTAGACACAGTGATCAGAAGGATGTTGGTATGTTGGTAGGTATTTTGTTCAGGTGGTTACTTGGCACTCTCTGTTTATCCCATAATGTTATCTCGGCATGAGATTGTTAATTAGGAGCTTAATTTAGCTGCCGGCATATGTTAGCATTGGCTTAGACAGCTATTGTTAATCCTCTGCTGGACACTGGGTCTTCTGTGACCGCACATGTAGGCTTTTTGATATAGCCCTAACATAACATTGCAGGATAAGACCATAACAACGCACTGCTTATGCCAGATTATTGGGAAATCCATATCTTAAGTGTCTATTGTGTATTTGCTTACTAAAGCCTGACTATGAATAGATCTAGCCTTTATTATTGTCCCTTACAGTTAAGATGTCTCTTTTGCTCACTCTCACTAAATTTTTTTTATGCAGACCCAGTCACCTACAGATACAGGAATCACCGGAAGTTTTGCCTAAAGCTCAACCAACAAGGATTAAAGTCACAGGTGTAGGCCAAGCTTTACATTAGATGTGTGCAAGTGCGTCACAGACCCTGTGCTTAGAAATGCAGACACAGAGTTCTTGGAAAACTCGTGGTGATGGAAGCGATCATAGGGCTGCTCGATTATGGGAAAAATGATAATCACGACTATTTTGATTGATATAGAGATCTCAATTGTCAAAAACGATTAGAGAAAGAAAAAGAGCCGTGGGGGGGGGGGTTTCTATTGTTTGTCTCAGACCAGGATCTATGTTCTGCCAGGTGTGAACTGGAAAAAATTAGACTGGAGGCATTTTGTTTTCATTTGCGGCTTGACCACAGGTTCATAGTGGTGGTGAAACATTGGACTGTAGCCATGTCCTTCACAACACTCTCACGACACTCTAAAGTGTTGATGAGTTTCTTAAATCCCGGGTTGTTCACTGTGTTAACTGAGCGTTGGTCTTTGGCGAGAAAATAAGTTATGTTTGTTTATAACGTTTGTTATCTCTCTGTCTCTGGGAGCTGGTGGATTATTTAGTCACGCCTCACAAAAATTGAACATTTTTCTATTTTCTTGTGTCGCGGCGTAAGTCCCCGTGTGCACGTCTACATGAACGAGCCTGTCGCTTGGCTGCAATTTACGCCTCATTGCGCGGGTTCCATAGAAAATTAATAGAGAAGGAGCGACTTTGCCTCCCGTGTGTCCAGCCCATAACTTGAGAGGTGTTGGCATCTGGAGTTGAATTAAACCAAAGCGGCTGGGACTGTGGGAGGAGTCTGCAGCAGAGCGCAGCGCCGCAATGCCAGTGGCGCTTGATTTGCAACTGAAAACAGCACAAGAGTAAACTGCGAAGGAGCAAAATAATCCTTTTAATTATGATTGTTGAAAACCCAGATCGTAATTGTGATTAAAATTCGATTAATCACACAGCCCTAAGTGATCATGCTTTGAGAGCCTGCAATCACTGCAAATATCTATATGACCTCAGATGTTGAAATGTTCACTTAAAAATGTTGATGGATTTTTTTTTTCCAAATTGAAAGGGATTGTTGATGATTCCAACATTTAATGAACAGTTACAATAGTGTAAGCTCTTTAAGGCACAGTGGGATACGGGCTTAGTTCTTATCACCAAAATAATCCCTGTTGTAATGTTACTTAGTACATAAGGATTCTTCACATTGATGGTTTGGCAAACAAACAAGGAAACTGCAACACAAGACAATACTTTTATCCAACACTTGGTCTAGGTTTCAAAAATCACTTGTTATTTTTCATTTTGTTTGTAAGCTTTATTATTTATTATCTTAATTTCAGTACCATTAAATATAAAATGTTTACTTGTGTAACTAACACAAAATGACTTTTCTGAGGTCTAATATGACATTTATACCATGATGCTTATAGTGCATGGTGTGTTGTCACTGTTGCGCTGGTCTGTTGATCAGCTGCTTTTAAAGAGAGCTGAAAGAGGAGACCGTGCTAAACACAAAGCCCTCTGTACAGGGCATGTAAGCAGAGCCCATTCTAATCAACCTGCCTGCCCACCACAAAGGGAATCCTGGCTTACATTACCTTCCTGCTCCAGCACCACATAGTATTAGGGCTCGTTTGTAACCTAAGACTGTAATATATGACGAGGGCATGTGCATATACAAATAAGCACACGCAAACACTCCCTTGCAAACTTCCATACACATACCCATGGAGTACAAACACAGAAAAAGAGCATGGCACAGAGGAACTATCACAGGTACTTAGGAACACACAGATATGCCCATTCTCTACCAGCATATTTATATTGTTCCATATTCTATTGACATGTACTTATACATACAGAGGTAGACCCAAGGGGAAAAAAAGAAACATGCAGCAGCAATGATCATTCTTTCTTGAAGAAAAAAAATCCTTCCCACCCCTTGTAGTAAACTGGGCTTTTTTAAAATATGGACCTGTGTGTCATTGCTGGTCACGGGAATCTGACACACTTGGTGTGCAGTAAGGAGGAGGGAAGAACCAAGTCCCTACAGATTATCACCCAACCAAGAATCCTCAGGCAGTGCAATGATCCGCCAGAGGCTTGTTGAGCTTTGTGTCCAGGAGCCAAGGTGAATGCCACCACCACCAGTGGATCAGGCCATTCCCTGCAGTTACTGTGGTGGTGTGTCACAAACATCCTCCAATCCTTGCTTCGTTGAAACATCTCTCAGTGAAGCGGAGCTATTATTAGCTTAGGTACAGCAAAGCCTCTTAGAGATCTTTATTTAACCAGATTGGCTGTCTGATGTATGGATACTTGAGGAGGCTGTGACGCACAGGGCTTTCAGGAACAGTGCAGGGGCTGTGCAACCAAGGCCATTGATAAACCAACAGTACTACTACATGCACTTCTCCTCTCTGACCTCGTCTCCTAAGGTGACTTGAGTTTGGCTCTGATAAGGGGGTTCCCCCCCTTCCGCCCCTTTCCTTACACTGCAGGGTTTAAGGTATCAAGCTAATCTTGATTTAGGGCAAGGAGAGTGCTGTGGGCCAGGCAATATGACAAGTCAATATCACCTTCATCTGTTTACTGCCACTTATTTACTCTCTTTCCCTTTCTTTTTGTTTGGTAAAATATACAAGAAAAAAGTCATAGATTATTTATCCAAACATAGAACTTGTATGTTAAGAATCACATGATAATTGAGCTAGCCACCTTTTGTCAAGTACACAGTTTGAAGCACATGTCAGCTGATTATCAGCGCACAAAGGGCCTGACTTCCCTGTTAGATTTTAGTGACTTTTGAGTTTTGTAGAATATTTTGACTTTTTTTGTACAGCAGTTAAAACTGTTCATTGCTAATGGAACAGTCCACCATGTAATCAAACATGTGTCAGCTCAGTCTTGACAATAAAGCCTGGCATGGTCTTAGACATTGCTGGTCTGGGTAATCTGAGTGAGGTTTCGAATATCACAATTATTTTTGTTCTTTTAGCATACTGAAAGAATTTATTCATTTTAGAATTTCAGGTGATTCAATTATTCTTAAGATTTAATGGCACCAAACATTGGTGTTACGATATTTAGTCAGCATTTCCATTGCTTCTATAGTTGTCCTGTCATTTTCACAACTTAGAGAAGACTGCTTTTTTGGCACTGGTGCCTTAAAGAAAGAGAACAAAAAAGATTTGTAATTATAAATCCAGATTAATTACAGATTAATCATATTTTAATCGCATAACAATACCCCCCCTCCATTTCTTTTTATTTAAATGTATTTTAAACATTGCAGGCTTTCACATCAGTCTCCAAAAGTCTCCAATATCACCAGAAAAAGTCTCTAGATTTGTTGCTAGTCACTTTTTAAAAAAATAGAATCCCTAGAGTGGTTCGAAAACTCGCTAAATATAGTGCTCAAGCACTTCTTACAAATATTTAATGTCAGCTTTGTATATTTATAATATATTTTATATATTTATACTTTACTTTATCTATAAAGTAAAGTCCATCTATACTTCACTTTATCTATTTTTTATCTATACTTTATCTACTTATATAATATATAAATTTATATAATATCTATCTTTTCACTGCCTTAAAAATGTATTTTTGTTTTACTTAAAGTATATTTGTTTCAAAATGTTCTTCCTTTTTTCTTCAAAGATTTTTATTTTTTCTTGTAGCATTATCATTGTACATGTCCTCCAATCATTAAATCAAATCAGATCAAATTTAATTTAATGCACAAGGCAACACAAAGTGCTGTACACAATCAAAACAAACCATGCATATTCAACACAAGATTTAAAGGCCTTTACATCCAAATTATAACAAAAAGTAAAACGGCACACCTCATAACACAGTCGCACACAAACTCAAACACATACAAACCAAGCTTCATGCACACTCGCCCCCACACCCATAACCTATTTTGTACAAAAATGAACTCCCATCGCTAATAACTGTCTCTGAAGTTAAAGTAAGTATAAAAGTAGTAATAAATTGCAAACATCTGGCGCGACACTGCTGTGAGAAAACGATATCATTGGGTATCCAGTCCACCCATGGACACATTTGGCGCCACCACTGGAACCACCCAGGCCAGGGTAGGCTGGGGTCCACATCACAGCCACAGGGCTGCAGTGCGACACCCAGGCACCCATACAAGGGCAGTTACCATGGCAACAGCCCGCAGACAGAGCAGGCAGAGTCACCGGTGTGGAGGATCCCCAGGAGGAAAACACTGAAGTTAAAACAGTAAAAACAACAATAAATACACTTAAAAACAATAAGAACTGATAAGAGTTACAAGAATAAAAATGCAGATAAAGGAGTTCAGCAAAAATTTTAAATAAGATGAAATAACATAAAATAAAATGAGATAAAATGAAAGTGTTTATAGAAACTACTTGGGTAAAAAATAAAACAATAATAGCAAATAAAATTCAGCTATAAGCTAGACTAAAACGAAAGGTCTTGAGCATGTTTTCAAAAACATCAAGAGTCCCTGCAGCCCTGAGGTTCTCGGGCAGGCTGTTCCTCAGTCGAGACCCGTAGTGGTGGAACGAGGCCTCGCCATTAGTCTTAGACATTAGCATCTTTGCTCTTCATTTCAGGCTTCCTAGAAATCTGGAAGTATAGAAGTATGAATCTTTTTGTCCATGTCAAATAAATTTGACTTTTATGGGATTTCTGTCCAGTTACCATCATGCTCAAATTCAGTGGCATTGAAAAAACAGTTACAACTTCCTTTTTCCTCTTCCTTTTGTTGTCCCTCTCTTGCACAATGTCAGTCAGTTAAGTTCTGCTGTCAGACGATCCCTTGCTGGGTCTTGTGACAGACAGGACCAGTGAGAAACTGAGCAGCTATAAATAAAGAACTTGCTGCTGCCGCTGTTGTTGATATTGGATTGAAATATAAGACCGCACGTCTTCTCCCCAAAATGCTTTTGCATTTTACTTACTTCTTGAGGACTTGTCTTAAAGTTAGCAATCTTATTGGTATGTTGTACGTTTAGGCAGGTGGGTAAATTTAAAAAAACATGTTAAAGTATTTTGTAACAATTTCACAACTGTGTCTGTTACAGGCCACACTGTGGTTTTAGCTTATCTAGGTGATATATATGCGCTTGTTGATTTATATTTTTGTCCTTGTTATTTTTACGTTTTGTAAGAATTATTAATTATTTCTTTTTTATTTTTTCTTTCTCAGTAAGCCTGAAATTGTTCTCCCCACAGCTCAAAAGCTAACAGAAAGGGTTCATGTAATTTAATGCTTGCATTGTTTTGCTTTTCATTTTGGTTTCTGTTCATTATGAGTGACTACAGCATTTTTTTGTCTTTCAGAACTATGACATGATTCAATTTTATGAGTTTAAAAATTGCTTCTGTGCTACATATAGATGTTTTGTGGCACATTCTTAAATGTGAAAATGAAAAATTTAATGCAATTAACATTTCACGTGTAAAACAGTGATAGCACGATGGCACTTAGGGAACATGTTCCCAGTGGCAGCAGCAGAGCATACAGAGTAGAAGTATATCAATGAACTCTAACCCAACAGTGCCAATGCACACAATGGAGTCTTGTCTATTTGTTTGTGTATGGGTGTGTTTATGTGTATATATGCTGCCTATGCTGGATGACCTTTGGTATAAATAGCCTGCTGGAGCTAGCTGTGATGACAGCCGACAGCACGCACCGTTGTGTGAATTTGTTTCCTGAGTAGTGCTGTTCATCGGTTATCCCTCTTGGAACAATCCCTGTATGACCGCCTTCTACCCAGCAACCCTCTGGTCTCTAATTTCTTGAATGTGGGGGCAAGCGCAAACTCAGGCTACAATCACTTAAATCATTTAATTTGATTTTGGGAACCTGAGGTGCATCTGTGCACATAGTATATTGCTGTGTGAAAACATGACATAAGCAAAATGAACACAAATATACAGAAAGTAATTTGGAAATTTATTTACAATTCTTCCAAATGACAATTTAGCCTCTGTATATTTTCTTGTCAGATTTTATCTTAGCTTGTCAATGTAATATGCTGACAGTGCTGTTTCTAACCTTAGATAAAAATAATAGTCAGTTTTTCCATGTTTATTTATGTCACCAGCAACTGTTGTTTAAATTGTTTACTGTTATGGGGATGATACACTGGGTCTCCACTATTTACCTGCCGTGTAATCCAGTGGCGAGCCTGATAGGAGGAGTTTTCATCCCCATTTAAACCAGGCTATCACCAGGGCATCAGCCGGATGACCTGCTCAAATCTGACAGCTTATTCTGTGAGAACGCCCCTTTTAAACACGTGGGTGGAACAAGTGGCAGATAAACTTAGAAAACGTTCCAACTTGTAAATAATGTTTATGTTTGGCATTGGTTTGTACAGTAGATAAATTCACATTAATATGATTCCTCAAACTTCTGCTGATATTATGATTCGTTTCAGCTGCTCTAGCGAAGTTCAATTCCAATCCAACCTTTTATGCGACACTGGACACTTGCACTTTGCAAACCACAACCTAAAACAAATGCGTAAAAAATTATGGTTTCATTATTAACTTTTAGTTATTTTTAAGATCAGTTTTGCCCTGAAAGATCCATGCTTATTTTGTTTTGGTAAAAACTCTTTCTAGCAGCAAATGCTTTCCTCTCCATTTAAACGACAAACTCATCATCACTTCTCCCCGGGTCATCACCCACCTTAGGGTAATGGAGTAGACCAAAAGATTGGTCACATGGTTTCTAGTGTTTTTGCCTGATAGGCATAAATAAAACATCAGTTGTCTAATTCCACTGAAGGTTTCATAGTTTGGGGTCATAGCTGATCCAGGTATTTATACCTGAAGCCTGTTATCAGTTTACCCAATTGTACAGATTCAGTGGTTCACTATTGTCAGATGTTTCTTTCGCTGTTTTAAGCCTGGTTTTAAACACACAAATCTTAGAATATTTATTATTATTTTTGGTCAGTATTGATAATTTTCATTGATTTAATATGCATTGATTAATTGATTTTTATGCTTTATGTATTCTATTGCCTTCTTAGATTTATTTTTTACATGTTTTATGGTGTTTGTTTTTTGATTGTTGTTGTTGATGTTGTTTTAATGATTACAGTCTGTAATGGAATCTGTCTTGGCCAGGGCTTCCTTAAAAAAGAGATTTTATCATTTTAATGGGACTTCCCTGGTAAAACAAATGTTAAATGAAAAAAGAAAATAACAAAAAGCAACATGAAAGAGGGAAAGTAGCATCAGTAACAGAAACTCTGTATGATTGCTGTATGGTAATATTTTTTTCCTTCTTTTTTCCTAGACTTGGAACCTGATGATAACACATCCTTCTATATCCTAAATGTGGGACAGCCCCAGTCTATGGTCACTAACCATCAGCCTATTGGCTTGCCTCGTCATGGCATGCACTCCCACTCCCAATTCATCAACACGTCACCACGCCCCCCATCACACAAACCAGGATCTGGGCCTCTAAGCTATGAGGCACAAGACTGCAAATATGGCACCTCCCCTCTTCTGCCTTCTGCTCCTGTAGAGGCACCAAAAGCTTTTGAATGCCCCAGTATCCAGATCACCTCCATCTCCCCTAGTTGCCAGCAGGAGATGGATGCCAATGATGGGGAGCTTAGGGCTAATGGTCCTGATAGGGATTACCATGGCGACAGGCCCTTGTCCAGGGACCACTTGTATTTGCCATTGGATCACTCATACCGGGATTCTTCACTCAGCCCTAGCCCATGCAGCAGCCTTTCCTCCAGGAGCTGGTTTTCTGACGCCTCCTCTTGTGAATCATTTTCACATGTCTATGATGATGTTGACTCAGAGCTGAATGAAGCAGCTGCCAGGTTTACGCTAGGCTCCCCTCTAACTTCTCCAGGTTGTGCCTCCCCTCAGACTGGCGGTGGAGTTTTGGAGGAGCAGCCCCACTGGCAACGCCATCACCCTCCCTTTGTGCACCATTCTCAGTCCATCAGCCTGTCTCCTCGTCAGTCTCCCTGCCATTCGCCACGCACCAGTGTCACTGATGAAAATTGGCTTAGTCCGCGGCCACCTTCCAGGCCTTCCTCACGCCCCACCTCCCCCTGTGGGAAAAGGCGCCACTCTAGCGCTGACATTTGCTATCCCAGCTCATTGTCTCCTCATCACTCACCGACACCCACACCAGGACCTTCACCAAGGGGTAGTGTGACAGAAGACACTTGGGTTGGGAGTCCCTCTGTAGGCATGTCACCATTTCAGTGCTGCCCATCTGAGACTGACATCCCATCAAAGACAAGGAAGACCTCGCAGGACAGAACAGCTATGCAGAGTGGAAAAGGGGACCTGGGACTAGATGACCAAGGAAATATGTCTCCTAATCTGGACTCTCCTTTGGATGAGACTTTGCACAGTCTGAAGAAGGATGGCCCTGTGGAACAGTTCCTCTCAGTGCCATCCCACTTCTCATGGAATAAACCCAAGCCTGGTCATACGCCTATTTTCAGGTAAAGTTGTCAGTTTTGAGGGGAATGGGCAAAATAAAGTGTAGGAGTGTACATTTGAGCTTTCAAAAGCATATGCAAGCTGTTTAAAGTGTAAATAAGAACAGTCTGCAAATATTTTTGATACTAATAAAGGTTTAAAAAATACAATATTAATTCATGGCCACATTAACTACTATGTCAGATCATAGTTTCTTTCTACAACTTGTAAGTGATTTAAAAAAGCTGAGGAGATCAATTTAGTGTGTCCTACATATTGACCTATTTGGGCAAGCTGCCCAGGTACTGAATAATATTGGTGGTACAAGTATATTTGATCACCTGTTAAAACAGCTGGTAAAAAGGATATTTGATTGCAGGGCCCATCTCTTTCTTTCTCACTATAATTTTATGTTTTTTTTTTTAATACAAACTATAAATCAAAATAATATACAGTGGTTCCTTGTTTATCGCGGGGGTTACGCTCTAAAAACACCCCGCGATAAATGAAATCCGCAAAATTACAACCTTATTAATTTTTCACAATTCAAATGCATGTTAAGGCCTAATTATCCCTCCTCCTGTTTATAAACCTTTCCCAAACTATAATGAACATTTTCAACATTCTCACACACTATATAAACTACATATATTTAACAACGTGAATTATTTAATAATTACTCACCCCGTATAATATATTACAACTTCTCTGCTGTTCCCACCCTCGTCTGTAACGTCGTTCAGTCCAGAAACAAAGCACAGTGGGCTGATTCCTACAGTAAAATTTAATCCAGTGCTGTGATGCTTGTAATATAAAAGTGTTTTGGTCATCCAGTTTGATCCCATTAATGAAAAAAATGTGGATGATGGGTTTTAACCTGTCCACTTATTAAAAACACAATAATCAAGGAATAATTTTTCTCCCTTGCCTAAATCTATACATTAGTACAGATGTATTCACAAAGCTACTTGTTAGTCCAACCCCAGTGCATCATAGTTGGCATGTTTAACATTCAAATGTTGGTGGGTAGGGTTGCTCTTATGTTATGTATACAATTCCACTATGTCAATTGTATCATTTTAGCACTTTCCTACAGTCTGTTCTGCTTTTCATTGAAGCCTGTACACGAGAACGTCAGATGGGCTTTAGTCCTGTTTCATGAGGAAGGGTGTTGAGTAGCTTGAGCATGCATGTGAGTTAGCTATGCTTTGAACAGATGTCCCAGGTCGAATGGGTGGGATTTCTCCTGAGAAAAAAATAATAAACTATTAAAAAAACCAAAACAAAACACAAAAAAGCTGTTTAATATTGCACAATTCAGTACAGTACAGTTTTCAATCTTTTAACATGTTTTAAGTACAGCTATAGAACATATGCGTAGTACTTGTTTCCATGCAAATCTCTGAATTTCCTTTTCTCAGACTTTAGAGTACCAACTGCTTTTGGTTGATGTACAGTTATTGAAAGGACCCTATTTAGACAGATTAACTATGTTTGGACTACGTTTGGACTCGCTTTTAGTCACCGTACACGGCCATTCATTGACTTGTGAGCTTCAGTTTCTGCAAGTCGTGCAGCTATGTAGCAGAGAACACATTTTCCTCCATAATTGCATCTTTTCTTTGGTGAATACAGTCAAGGCTGTGGGAAAATACATTGAGGTGGGATCAACCAGAGCAGGTCTAATGCAAGTTTATGAGAGTACAGAGACACATTTATTAAAAAACCCCAAACAAAACTGAAACAAACTAGAACGTGAGGAGCAAAACAGCCATAGAGATTTTCAGACTGAGTAGAATGGAACAAAGTGCTTGATATAATATGGGGTGTCTACTTGACTACGTTAGCGCACAACAAATGATGTATGCTAATTTCCAACATTCGATAGATTTTGTTACCAGTGTAACCCCGGAAAAATTAGCCACACACTGCAAAGTAATTGAGATTTCTCTGAATTCTCAAAAGTTTTAAATCTTATACACTATTGATGATAAAAATGAATCAGTGTTATTCTAAAAATGTTGATTTGCCCCTGCTGTCTTTCATTGAGCAGAAAATTCCCTTTCTGAAATA
Source organism: Rhadinocentrus ornatus (assembly GCA_037177495.1). Taxonomy (NCBI): domain Eukaryota; kingdom Metazoa; phylum Chordata; class Actinopteri; order Atheriniformes; family Melanotaeniidae; genus Rhadinocentrus; species Rhadinocentrus ornatus. Next base: position 25,925,447 of record JBAMHW010000001.1, on the reverse strand, counting down.
CTCAGTTTATACTGAATAGTCTTTTTATATTCTATTTTTTTTTTACATTGCATTGCTCTGTTTCTATCTTTTTTTAATTTGTCACAAGCATTTATTTATTTATTTTACATTTTCAAGTTTCTTTAACTAAACATAAATACAAAACTATTGGGGCGATAACAACAAATGGGATTTTATCAGTTTTGTGAAATGTTTAAAAGTCAACATTTGAGCAAGTTTGTCATCAGTCTTTAAAGAATTAGTTAAGGATAAAGAATAGACAAATAGCTAAATAATCGGGTGAAGGCTAAATCATAAACTAATGTGGTACATATAAGTGTTGTTAGCTGTAATAAAGATAGAAAATCCTTTTTGATGTTAGAAAGAGGTGTAAATATTGCAGTCCAGTTAATAGGTGTGATGCACTTTGTTAGATGATATTAGGTCGATTAATGGACCATTGAGGAACTTTGACCTTTATTTGAGCAGAAGGAATCTGACTTGATTACACAGTAGAGCAATACAAGTATATTAGTGTGTAGAGGAAACACATGGAAACACAAGGATGAGGAGAAGGAGGAGTTGGTTGTCTGCTCTCAAATGTGTGTGGCAGATGAAGACGAGGCCTTGTTTGTGTGCACTGGCCCCTAGCGCTGTAAATCAGCACAGGGCACATATGGCAAGGGGGCTACCACACACACAGACACATGTATAGACATAACACAAATGCTTGCTCCCATAGACCTAACACAGTGCAGACAAAAACAGGGTCAGCTCCATGATGAGTCACAATTTAATCTCTGGGTCTTAACCCCTTGTTAAATGTAATTTCCCACGCAGCTAGGACTGTAACAAAATATATCATCTACATACTGTAAAAGTAAGAGCTTTAAAACAGCTTTTTAAGTTAAGACACTCCCATTGTTTCCAAACTGTTTTAAGAAAATAAACATTTTCATTGAAGCCTTGTACAGGAGAGAGTCAGATGGGCTTTAGTCCTGTTTACCATGAGGAAGGGTGTTGAGTAGCTTGAGCATGCATGTGAGTTAGCTGTGTTTTGAACAGATGGCCCAGGTGGAATGGGTGGGATTTGGGTAGAGAGGGTGAGATGAAAACTGACTGGGGTGTTTAGACACTTGCTACAAAAAGGAATTTGGTTATGCCTTACTCCTTTAGCTGCCCACAATAGCATATTATATATGTGGATGTGATATATATATATATATATGTATATATATATATATATATATATATTTTT
>JBAMHW010000001.1:25893993-25917439 GCA_037177495.1 Rhadinocentrus ornatus | reverse complement strand
TAATATATAAATGAAACACTGAATACATTTACTTGACAATCAAAATATGTTATAATCTGATCTGACGCATCTACATTTTTAATTTCTGAAGTACCATGACAATACAGTGTTTCCCAGATTCAGAGCCAGAAATACTGTCATGTACACAAAGAGCAGGCACAGCTATGACATGCCGTCATGTGGACCAGATAAAAAGCATCAGACTGTTTACTGTTTAATAAAAGGTATAAACCTATTCTAGATTAAATGTGACTTTAATTGAGCATATTGGATTTATTTTAAACTACGTGCGCGGTGACATCACTTCCTGGTGAACGTGGTAGTGACCGTTAGCATTAGCTGCTAATATGGGTGCCGCTATCGTAGTGTTAGCTGCTAACGTGAGCGGTAATATGCTGCAAAGGACTTAACAGGTGAATGTAATCCACCCTGGTGAGTTAAAACATCTGAACTTGACATTATCTAAGTAAGAGAAGCTGAAATGAGGAGATGTAAAAAATCTATCTCCAGTTTTATGAATCGATATTGGGTTTATTTCATTTGAATCGATTAAAAATTGCTAAATCAATTTTTTTTTTACCCCGCCTAATTATTAATGTCTTTTCCAACTGATTGAGAAGGCAGGCCAGCAAGAGGGGTTTGACTATAGCACAGTCAGGTGGTCTGTCATTAGGTGTGAGAGAGAGAGAGAGAGAGAATAGATAAAAGCAATAGCAAAAGATTTCAGGCTCTTGAATATGTGCTGATCTCTCACCGTTGTTGCTGAACCTAACAATAGTTGAGTCCAAACTGACAAGTTGGTCAGCTGTCAAGTCAGCCAATAAGATTTCCACATACAGCCCAACAACTGTATTTTTCACACTTGCCTCTAACCTACAGTACCTAACACTACAGTTGTATCGATATCCTTTTTCCAATTTTGTGTCAAACCTTGTGTTTTGGTATTATTGGCTCTAATTGTTCTCCTTGGACTAGGTTTGTTTGTAGTCATTATGTTGCAGTCCTTTAATTGGGTGTGGGCAAAAATTTGTTGAAAATTGCTACTTGCTATTGGGACTACAGATGGGAAGTAGATCAGTCCTAAGGTGAAGTCAGGCACCACTAATTATGTACATTATGCAAGATCTAGCAATTAGATAAAATACAGCACTTGAACCACTGTGGACACAAAATTTCCTAAAACAACTTCTGCCATTTGTTGCTTTAGAAACAGCCTATGTCCTCATACATTCAGTCATGCAGGCTCCCTTCAGGCCAATCATTAACCATTTCTACCTCAGTTAGACCAAGATTCAATCCTGCCATATGTGACAATGCATAATTTAGCTGCCAAATCTTTTTCAACCAAGTGTTTGCCATTGCTGCCCTAATTTCTTGTCCCCAAATGGAATTGTTTGGTGATAGCACTGTACTTGCTGTAGATACTGGCTAAAGGAAATGTTGGGTCATATGAGGCAATTTCAAAGTTGAATTTGGTTTGCAGTACCTTCAAGTTTATTGCTGAAAGGCAGTGCAAGTGTTTTTTTAATTTTTTTATTTCAATGTGACAGGAATAAGCTCTGGTTTTTCTCAGTATTGTTTTTTCTCTATTAATTTATGTCATCATGGTTCTCGTTTTTTTCTTTAGACTAAGTTTATAATGTAAAGCAACTCCACTGACAACTAAGTAGCAGTTGAGATCAACAGGTAATGGCAGAGTAAACACCTTAAGAGAATTCACATCTATTTAATAATGAATTTAAATGAGCTATTTTGATTTAGCTGTTTCTTAAATTGCCCTTAAAAATGTCAACATGTAAAGTGATACTGTTTAGATCTGCATGGATAAGTGGTCACTTCTTCTCAACTACCATTGTTTACATTCAGCAGTATCCTGCTACTACCAGTGATAAAAAAAAATTAAAATGCTGTATTTGAGCTGAACACCTTCATCAACAAATTTACAAACAACAGTGTGTTGTCTCAGAGTAGAGAGAGAGCAAAAGAAGGGCACATTCAGCATTTGTTGCTCATCAGCTGTGGTTGCAGGGCTCGGTGCAGAAAGAGAAAATGTGTGGGTGAATGGGTTGCAGTATATGGATCAAAGCAGGCTTCGCACAAGTTGTTTCAATTCCCCACTTACACATTGGAGTATAAAACACATTTATACATTACAGTCATATAAATTATTAACCTTTCTCTATACATTAATAACACATTTTCACATTTACATACATATTTCAGAATTAAAAGAGTTTTCAAATGGCAAATTGTCTTTTTTCCCCTATTATTTTAGAATTACTCATTTCTCATAACAGCAAAAAATATAACATGTAACAGCATCTGTTCTTGTAGATGAATATGGAAAAAAAAAGAAAGGAAAATAAAACACTGCATGAACTGCTGTCTTGTGCTGTCTGCAGACAGAAGGCAACAGTACTTGTCCAGCAGGTCTAACAGTCAAGTTTTTGTTTTCTAAACATCCACTCCTCTGTTTTTTTGTCTTCTTCGCCTCCTTTTATTGCACTGTACAGGGAAGTACAGAACCTGATGTAAAAGGTCATTTGTTTACCCTGAGGTGTCAAAATTGTTTTTACAGAAACAAATTAACCTCAAAAACTACATGCAAACATCGTGCTCATTGTTGTTTAAAGAACGTCATTCAGCCAGATATTAAACATTAAGTTTTTCTTCTATTCTTTTAAGTCCTATTGCTTACTCTATAAACAATGCAAGCTTGACTTAAAAAAAGGTTTACTATTTTTAAAAACAACATGATACTCATGCTGTAGCTCTTTCTTTAGATTTCACACACTCTGCTCTATAGAACCTTTTACTCTCCTTGTCTTGTCTTGACTCTGATGGCGTGATGTCACCAAATGACGCCATGGCTGCCATCTGGACATGGTGATGACTTCCTTTTTTGATCATGCTGTTACCCAAATCAGTGCACCACTGAGCTGCTAAGTCAACAGAAAAATAAGAGAATGTCTGGACTACACAGCGAGAGGTGTTTATTGGTCTTAAAGGTCTAAAATGTTTGGCTTATTTTGTTACCCTGTAATAGATAGAATAGTAGGTTACCATGCTCTCTTTAGACAAAACACTTGCATCTTGGACAGAATGTGTATCTCATATATAAAATCGAATTTCAATACAATTTAGACCACACAGTCAAGGTAATTGGAGCCTTAATAATCAAAAGATTTGACATTAATATTGTCCTGTAAAGAACACTTGCACATCATTTAAAACAGAATCATGCACAATAGTTGCCGATAACATCATCCCCTTACATACATTAAAATGCATGCAAAAACTGTTTTAGGGTGCATACACACCAGGATACTCGACTAGACTCGGTCCAATTGGGTACTTGGTTCATTTTGGGGGGTGCAATATTATGCCAGACCAAGACTGCATTCATGCTGCACCTCTCAAACAAATTGAACCTTTTAAATAACGTTTTCCTTCTCAGTGTTTGCATTGAATTGTTGTGATAAAAAAGAAAATAGCATTGGGTTTTCAACAAAGTGAGCTACTTGTGAAATGAATCCTCCCATTTTGTAACATGTGGCTGCCACAGTGAATGAGCTTTTTGATGAGTGACAGACTATTTACAAATTAGGTCATTTATATGCAAAATTGATAGCTTCTCGAATGAATTATCTTCTATAATATGATATATACTTTATATGAAATGTGAATCATGGGGACATAAATAAAATCATGTCTTAGTAGATTAACTGAAATAATGGTTTTCAGTATGATTCAACTGTCAACAATATCAGTTTTTTTTACTCAATTGTAAACAGCAAGATGACTACATCTGTGACTGGCTGTTTGAACCATTCCTCCGGGGCTTGCTGTAGACCTTAATCGGTACACCTGTTGCTAGGAGACACATAAGTCCAAAGCCTCTCTGGCTGAAGGCTAAGGTATCCTTGGGTGTATTTAACCAGCTTATTTGAGTGCTGCTGCACCCACACAACTAAAAGGAGCCTTGATGATTCTACCAGTTTAGCTTCAGACAGAGACAGAAAGACACTGCAAAAAAAAGTTTGTTAGGCAAGGTGAAAACACAGTCACAGTCATTCACTATTCAGCAATTGAGCAAAAATAGTGCAGACGAACACAACAGACAGCTGTGCTGTGTAGCAACACAAGAATGGAAAGTTAATAGAGAAAATGCTGTATGCACCTTCAGCCCTGTTGCCATAGTTAATAAATCTAAATGAAGCTATAGTGTCTGGTGAAAAGGATTTGAAAGATAATACGACAGCAGCTTTCAAGTCAGCTGTATATTTCCACAAGCTTGGATGCATTAAACGATTTTGATCTCAGAGCTTGAATGCACGGCCATGACCCCATTACTGTCCATTTAAGTCATTCGGTCTCACATTTTCAGCGTCTCTGATCCTTTCTCTTGCTAGGGCCTTCTGTTTCTGCTTCTGTTTTTCTGCATTCTTTTTTACTTGCCCTTTCCCTTTCTGCCATCCATAAGGTTCTGCAATATCTTAACATGTTAACAGGTTTCTCTCGCTCTCACTCTCACTTTGACTCTTCAGTACACTGTACTGGGATGAGGCGACACACAGATAACATTGTAGAGCCATGCGGTTAGCACTGTGTGAACTGGCTGGAGCTAATGTTGCCTTGCCCCAGGGTTGTATTTGATGTAAACACATTGGAGGCTTGGCTCTCATTTGTTGTAATCAGGCTTTGCACACAGCGAGAAAACACTTGCAGAGAAGGGGCAAAGGAGATAGAGAGAGGTGTGTGAAAGAGTGAAAGTGGGGGAGGATGGAATGGGAAAAAAAGGAATTGAGCCTGGACCAGTCTAGCAAGGCCATATACAGCCCTCATGCTGTATACAGTAAACGATTCTGGTTGTGTGTGTGTCAGTGTCTTTTGGTGCGCAGGAGCATGTGCATGTGCATGTGCATATGCATGTATTGACCTTGTTTAAACAGTCAACCAACCCCCCTGGCTCTCACTGCCCTCCCTAGTGTGCTGGGCAAACAGCAAGCCTGTGTGAGCTGCTCTGTGTGTGTGAGCGTGTCTGTCCATAGATCCCTGGTGCCACACGAGGGAAGCCGCTGCCAGATAAAATGGGACCTTGCGTGACCTTGACCACCATTTCTCCTGTTTTTACATCTGTTGCACACACATTCTAGTCAGACTGTTAGGCACGCACAGACACTCTCTCCCTGTCGCTCTCAAACATCACAAACCTTTCCAAGGACCACAGTTTACACCAGAGTCTGTGCGCTTAAATCCACACATTCTAACACTCACACCCACTCCCCGACACAAGCTTCAGGGCTGTAGTTTACACCAACGTGGGTCTACGTAGCTGCTCACTCATACACACTCCGGTATACACACAGGGAGTCTCACCATGGCAACAGTGGAGCAACATAGGGAAACAACTTAGAGTCAGGCGCTCGCTGTGAGAAAGTGTCAAGTTACGACGGAGGGCTAAAGCTGAGGTAGGTATGAGGGTAGGACGGAGACAGAGGAGAGAGTGACAAAAGGAAAAAAGAAGGAAGATGAAGAATTATGAAGGGAAGTTAGAGTAGGAGAGAACGAAGAGGAAAGATTAAAGGGAGAGAGTAAAGTTAGAAAAGAAATAAATGTAGTTGATAAATAGCAAAATGTTCATAAAGTGCCATGTGAGAAGATAGGCAGTATTTTGCTGCAGAGAACGGGTGATGTACCCCTCAGCTTGGCAGGTGTTACTAGTCCATTTTTATCATTATTGTTAACATCATCACAGTTACAATTATTACAATTATTAAAGCAGCCCTGAAAACATAATTCTTGTTTTGTTTTGTATTTTTGCATTTCACACAAAGTTAAAATGTTTGGTATGCGTTTGCCTGCGTGCCTGTTTATGTATGCAATGTTGGACATGTTTTTCCCCTCAGCTTGCTTGCCTTATTACTGGCTCAGTGGAACAGATGAAGGCCAAAAATAAGTGGCGACTTTATTTAGTGGAAGCTCAGTATGTAACCGTATCCAGCAGTTTTATTTTAAGGGAAAGGGTTTATCCTAAACTCGATCCACAGTCATGAGAGCCGGGGTCATGTGACCGTTTTTAATGTCACTGTGGTTTAATATAAGAACTGATTTCTGTCAGGACTGACTTGCTGACTGACCAGTCAGACTTACCACTCTCTGGTAGGCAATAAGGTGAGGAGTTAAAAGTGCGTTGACCTCCCTCCTGAGGTATTTCACACTCAACCTTAGATTTAGGAGGTGGCAGAGGGGTGACTCAGGAATGTGGAACAAGTCAAGGGTGTGTGTCATGTGCATTCATGTAGGGAAGCTTCCAGTGCCAGGACCATGGGACAATCCTTGTGTACTTGTTTACATGTCCTGCTGCTTGCAGGTGGTGCTTTACCCATTTTCTCAACTGAAGGTGCAAATAGGCCCCCTGAAGTGTAGTTAGCTACTATTCACTCAAAGTCACTGTCTTTTTGTTTTTTCCTTTACTGATCTGAATCAAACTAAACTGAATCAAGGTAACACCAAAAATAAAATAATTGCAATAATGAGTGTGGCACAGTGACAAATTTAGCTCAGTCATGTAATATGTTTCTGTTTGATTTACTGTCAGTGCTAAGCTGAGCCCTTTATTCTAGGTCCTATAATCATGTTTTCCCGGCTGATCATTTGATTTGGAAAGAAATTCCCCAGCTAAGTGCATGTTTGTCAACACCCACACCTTATTTTGCCTGTATATAAGAGGGCAAAGAATGATGTAAAGATGAAGTGGCCAGACAGAAGAACAGAATAAAGAAATTGTAGGCATTTTGTTTAATGGTGGCAGTTTGAAGTGCAGAGCAGACTAACTGTAATAATAAATGATCTAAACAGACAGGTTTAGCTTAAATTATTACAGTAATTTAGAACAAAACTCTGGTATTATATTGACAGTTTTACTAAAAACAATGAATGGTGAATGTTTTTTATTTATTTATTTATTTTTTGTATATGTGTGTTTTGCTCTAATTTATGTCTTTAAGCTTTTGCATCTTTCTTATGTCTTCTCTGTCCTCTCTCACAGATGCATTCCTCCAGACGCTGTTAACTCTTTTTATGCTGTCTGGAACACACATGGCGCTGGAAATAAACATGGCCTGATTTATGGACACACACACGCACACACACAATGAGTTGTGCAGACTTGCATTCATATAGACATATGCACATGTGTAAACCCTTTGTGTGCTCAATTTCATAGCATACAGACAGGATCCTAAAACAAGGAAAACGGCTCATATGACTGTTGATTTCTGACTTTTTTTCTTTTTTTTTAATCCAGAAAAACAGTCATTTATAGTTCATTCAGGCCAGGGGCCCAATTACCTGTTACGTTGTTACTAATAAGATTTATACTTTTATGTGGCTCTTAAGATCTTATGTGGTTTCATAAGATGATCCCATTATGGGTTATTACAGGGGCGTCATGCTGTTTTTCTGTCTAACTTCCTTTAAATAAATTTCAAGTTCTATATATTGTAGTTTGGAATTCAGTGTTTATCCCAGTTTGACACAGTTTATGGTGAGAAAGCAACGAGTGGAACTATCTCTCTGAGTCAAGAATCTGTCAATTCAAGTTAAGAAGTTTTATCTATTGCTTTAGAATAATTGGGTTTTTGTTTGCGAAAAAGCGTGATTTGATCCTGTTTGCTTCTGCACACTCACCCAACAGCAAAATTAATTACTGATTTATTAAGACATTCACTCTAATTAATTCCTCACTGAGTCATTGTAAAACACATTTGGAGGATGTGGTGAGGGAGTGTCAACATACCTTTGGGTGGGGAGTTTTTTTCTTCAAAAAGCCTGTTTCAGCTTCACACAGATTCTGTTTTTAAAACCAAGGTTTGCAATGTACTCATTGATTTGTGTGTGCAAATCGGCTAACTTTACTACCCTAAATCTACATGACTGTAACAGAAGACTTTCCTTGTGAGCATACAGTATGGCAACGTTTTTTAAATATATTTACAATCCCAATTCTAAAAAAAGTTTAAATTGCTTGAAAAGTGCAAATAAAAACAATGTAATGATTTACAAATCTCATAAACTAACATTTTTTTACTTATTTCATGAAAAAATATTTAAAAATCTTAAATTTGAAAGCAGGAATGTGTATCCAAAAAGTTGAGACCGAGTCTATTTAGCATCCCTACTTCGTTTGTAGTAGCCGGAAAATATTTGGGATTTTGTTGAGACCAGTTGCTGGACCTCTGTGACAGGAATTTTGTCCAATTCTTGTCTGATGCAAAATTGTGGCTGTTCAACTGTCTTGGGTCTTCTTTGTGATAGTTTATGTTTTTTGATATGGTTTTGTGATGTGAAATTGTGATTACAATTTCCATAGCGCTTTTGCTCTAGCCTGTCAACAGCTCCAGTCGCTCTGGAAAGCTGTGGAGACTCGTTGCAGGTTGTTGCAGCTGGCAGAAGTGCTGTGAGGATCAGCAGGTAAAGAATAAAGTCCGGCATTACTTTACACCCCTCAAAAGCACAAATCCGTCCCATTGCAGGAATATTTAATCAGAAATGCTGTGAAAGATTAGATGTCTGAAACTAGCAGATCTGTGAGGTTTTTAAAAATTTCTCGTAACGTAGAGAAGCACCAGTACGACTCAAGTACAGCTCTACATCAAGGTAAACAAAAACTGGTTTTTCCCTGTAGGGGGCATTATGAGCCATTTTTTACCCATAAAATCCTGTTTTTTAAAGAAATGGAAAAAATGACAAATTTTATCAACAGTATGGGTGGTTTTAATCACAATTAAGTAATACTATGTTGTTTACTGCTCAAAAAAACACATTTTAGTAGAATTTTGTTTGTCAGTATGAAATACATTTTCCCCTCATTTCTTCAAATCTGGGGTTTGAGTTTAACCAGGGGGTTCTTCTTGAGTTCAGTGGCAAAACTTTCTAAATACAAGGTTTTTATTGAGCTTAGAACAGTGAATCATTATTAAGAGCCTGGCTTGGATCTGCCTCTAGAGGCTTGTCTTCTAACATAGCTCGCTGTAAACACAGCATATTTAAGCTTTTCCATGTCTTGGTTCAGCTTAGGCACCCCCATACCTCAATCCCTTTCACCACAGGGGACTGTCTCAAAGGCAGCAAAAAAAAAAAAAGGGAAAAATGCACAGAGGTTACTACCAAATGTTGGAGAGATGTTTGTGTTTTGCAACAGCAGATGACAAATTCCAGGCTATACCACCTTTCTGTCCTTCCATTTACCAAACATTCTGTACCAGACACAGAGGTGTGTGACGCAAACATGCAAGGAGGAAGGCGTCAGTAGTAGCCAGCTGTGGTGAGGGTTGGCAGTTCCTGGAGAGAAACAGCAATGAAAGGCCTTGTTCTTCTCTGTTAGCCTCAATGGGCTGCCCTCCATCCAAGTTGGAGGTGTGGTCGCTTCAGTGTGGTGGGAGTGCATATATGTGGGGGGATGCCATCCTGCCGTCAAGGGTTCTGCCAAGTACAACATTACAACAGTGGTGGGATTGTGTGGCCAGTGTGTTTGTTCTGTCCCTCTGTTGAGGAAAGTTCCTGCTTTCATTTCCATCTTCCCCTTGTCTTTACCCACCATGCAACACTTTTTTCCTCATTACAAGATTCATCTCTGAGTAGAGACTGGTGTGGACCAGGGTGCCAGAAGTCAGGGACAACTGGAAATGACAACTGCTGCTTAGTACTTTTTGCCAAATAGTTTGGCTCTCATGAATCACTGGAATTAAAACAACTGCTGACATTTTGACTGGCATTTATTATACTAAACACACACAAAAAAGCCATTTATGTGCATTTGACTGAACAAGACCTCACAAAATTTATTTTGTGTCTTATAGACATAAAATTTTGCCTTTTGGATCCCTTTATTGGGTTTTCTTAAATAGAAATTAATATAATCTCTCTGGTTTGGGGGAAAAAATTAGCCAAAAACATCAGTGTCAAGCTATTTTTTCTAAACTGCTATTTACAATTTACAGTCGATTCCCACAAAAAGAGTTTTGAATGCAGTGGAAATGAGAAAAAAACTTTTTTTGTTCACACTTCCTATCTGGAATCCAAGGACTCACATCTGTTCCTCCTTTGTTTTTCTATCTTTGTCTGTCGTGTCTCAGCTCATTGGCTATAGTGACAAGCCTGTCAACCTGCAGATGTTCATCGGAACAGCAGATGACCGTTACTTGAGGCCGCACGCCTTCTACCAGGTGCATCGGATCACCGGGAAAACTGTAGCCACAGCCAGCCAAGAAATTATGGTCTCCAGCACCAAAGTTCTCGAAATTCCTCTCCTTCCCGAAAACAACATGTCAGCCAGGTACATGTCACAAGCACTTTGAGGGTTACATTATTCATGAAGGCAATTATGAGCTTACCACCATGAAGGATGCCCCGTCCAAGGATAAAGACCACGTTTATGACTGTACACGTGTGTAATATCTTCCAAAGGGTGTTTTATGGATTTTTTTTATTTAAGTCAACAGCCAAATCAGGTATAGAAGGAAAATTTGAGGTTTTCTCATGGAGAATAGGAAACAGCTAACTGATTTTATTAATATATTCATGACCTGGAACACCCAAATGATTATATTTGTTTAAGATCTGGTTTCATTTACACTGGAATTCATAGAAAGGTATTTGGTAGGGATTTTCTCATTTATAGCTGTAATAAATCATATTCACAGGCTTTTTTAGCCTGTGATTCCACACTTAGAGCACTGGATCTCATTGCCAGTCCCCTGCTGGGCTTGTGGGCTGTTATATCACTCCTAGGCATTAACTACTTAAATATGTCTGAGGTACTTACCAACCTGGTGGTGGTGTATGGAGCCAACTATTTTCCCTTTTCTTTACAGTATTGACTGTGCTGGCATACTAAAACTGCGGAACTCAGACATCGAGCTGCGGAAGGGGGAAACGGATATAGGAAGAAAGAACACACGGGTCCGTGTGGTGTTCCGAGTGCACATCCCTCAGCCCAATGGGAAGGTGCTATCGCTGCAGGCCACCTCCATTCCTGTAGAGTGCTGTGAGTGTCTGCTTCCTCACCTAAGACCCAAACACATGAAAATTATTATTCAGAAAAAGTAAAGGATTAAAAAAAAAAAAAAGGTCCTTGCACATACTTTTTCCACACATGCCTCCATTTATTGTTTGGTCTCATTTTTCCAGATACAAATGTCTGATAAATGTTAAAGGTGTAAATGTTTTAAGTCCTGTCTGTTCCCTTCTGACAAATATTCACACATGTAGACAATATAAGAATAAGAAAACCTTTATTTGTCACTCAGTGGGGAAATTGCATTGTTACAACAGTAAGCAGAAACACACAGGTGATATTAAACGAGAACACACACACGAATAATAAATAATATGTACTGTACAGTATATGGTCTGACAGGGTGAGTATGTACAGTATATAAATATGTACATAAACATATATATTAAATATGGAAACATAGTTTACATGTGTTTATTGTAAAATCTGACAGCAGCAGGGAGGAAAGACTTGTGGTTTCTTTCCCACAAGCACAAGAAGAAAACATTTTAATTAATTCAGATTTTTATTTGTTTGTTTGTTTGTTTTTTAAAGCTTTTGAATCCCCAGAATAAATGATTTTACAGTCTCTTGTCCACCTCTTTGTGTCTCTCCCAGCCCAGCGTTCAGCTCAAGAACTGCCCCAGGTTGAGAAATCCAGCCTGACCAGCTGTCTGGTCAGCGGGGGAGAAGAGATGGTCATCACTGGATCCAACTTCTTCCCTGAGTCCAAGGTCATCTTCCTGGAGAAAGGCCCCGGTAAGAATTGTGTCCGTGCAACAGCTTAGCTTTGAGCAATCTTCACACTGAAAGGAAAATGTGTTCAAAATATTTAATGGTTATTGACAGATTTAATCAAAATGTTATATAAAATAAATTATGTATGATATGAAGACATTTTTCAAGCTCCAGCCAAACAGGAAAAGGAAAATGAATGCATGCTTTTGATATTAGGGTCACAATGTTGGAATACAGTACAAATATAAAATGGAAAATGAGTAAAAATGAAGATCTAAAAATTTGCATTAAAACTACATTATTGATTGAAAAGTCTCTTAAACCACTTTTCTAGAACACTGTTTTTTTTGTTGAGCTTAAAAATGGCTTATATCTGTTAAAGTCTTCCTACATAAGCTGAAGATTTACTAACACTGCCTGTGGTATTTAACTTGCATCTCTTAAGTCGCAGGTTTTTCTCTGCCTTATCCTTTCTCCTTTTCCTTTTGTACCCCACTCTATAATAAAGCACATGTAATAGCTGGATGGAAATTTTAAATGGATGACATTTGTTGAACCAGTCTCTACCTGCCCAAGGTACCTTTATTATGTAGAAAAACAGATTCAAGTCTGCACATGGCAGATAGTCAAGTAGTTTCTCTTGGTAAGCAACTGCAATCCTTTAAGATTTTCTTGAAAAAAAATCTACCTGGAGGAATGTATTGAAGTCCTTTTAGGCATGCCAGCTGAAGCACGGCAGAGAAAAGTAGCAAATGGAAACCTTGGGTAGGGAGAAAGGTTGGGCCTCATGGTGCATTAAGGACACTGGATTGTGGAAAGAGACAGAAACAATACAAAAAGTAATGGAGAGCTTGGGGTTGATCATGATTGTGGAAATCAACCCCCTCATCATAACTAATCTTCCTGCTTTAGTGCTGAAAGACACTGATTAGTATAAGTAGAGAAATGGAAGAACAGATTGTCAGAAAGAATAAGAGGCAGTGACCGATATTTTTCCAGCATCTTTCATAACTGAAAAACAACAGCAGATTTACTAACAACTGGTGAGACTGGTCTACTGCTTGCATGTGCACAGAAATTATGGGACGGCTCTAACGTACTGCAATCCACTCCACTAGCTGTTGCTTAAGGGAAATTATATGAAAAACCCCCATAAACTAAGAAAGGTTATGTCTCTGGCACAATTTTAGTGTGATTCTTGTTTTTTTTATCTTAATTTAACTTTTACATTGCCTGTTAAATTCATTTCAATCGCACTGATTTACATTATTTTAAATTAAAACCTACATTTATGCTTAAACATGAGTAAATTAGCATAGTAGCTTGATTTCATTAAATACTGAAAATGATCTGATTCGATACTTGGTATAAGTCGTTATGCTTTACAAGCATCAGTGTTTATACAAAAGGTTTGACATTAAGCAGGGATTAATACAGGAGGGGCACTTAACTGGTGTTGTGTTATAGTAAAAGCCAAATGAATACGGAGTTAATCCCTAACTTTTCTTTAATATTGCTTATTTTTCTAGCGTAAAAGGATATGTGTGCTTCTTTCCTCACGCTGGAGAACGCACGGTGCCTCTGTGATCTGAGTTATTGTTGTAGTGTGGTATGAGGTTTCTGTTGGTGCTTGTTGTCTGACAAAGCATGTGGGGCCCTTGCTTCTGCCTGTTGAATGTCAACAAGCTGCATCGCAGTAATGCACTGCTGTCAGCTGTACAGACATTCAAGGTCATTTCTCACTGGAAAAAAAATCTGCATCAACTAGTTGAACTCTTCCTGCATAAAAGAAAGGATTTCTTTAGGGTTACAACTGTCTAAAGTGCTAGTGGATTAATATAACTACGGTAATATTTCTTGTGAAATCACAACTACCAAATATTGGGTTTTTGTAGAAAACTGAACAATTAAAAAACATCAGGACTCACAGTTAAACTCACTTGAATCTTCATGTAGGTGAGGCCTCTCTGCAGACATTTTGCAGATGCCTGACAGTGGTATTTGGGGGAATCCTTTGGGTTTTGTGGAAGAGGCCATGCAGGTGCAGAGTATACTTGCACCATGTAGGCATCATGAAAAAGGAAGCTGCACATTTATTTTCTTCAGCTTAGAGGCCACTCAGCCATTGTCATAGTTTTTATTCATCTCAAAGCTCCAATGAATGTGGAGTCTTCCAACCACATTGAATGTCTGTTAGTGTTTTCACACCAGCTGCTTTACTTCAAGCAGCTGCCCCTGAAATGTTTTGTTAAATAATTAAGTAAAATAACTGAAACAGAGAGCTGGTGCTTTTTTTTAAGGCAGTTTAAAATAAATACTTGGCTAAATGTTAACCAGGTAAACCAAACAGCAGGATATTTGCACATTTCATTGCTATTTAATGGCTACTTAGATTTACTCCATGGGGATTCTGGCCGCTGTTTATTTTCATGTCTTTTGATTCTCCAAAACCAAATTGAAATTCTGCTCTTTTTTTAAGGCCTGTCATAGATATTAAGCTCCGTCTTCTGGAACAAGCACTGCCCAGACTTTTTAAAGAAAACAGAAAAAGAGCCTCTCCATTTGGAAAAAAAAGACAAAAAAAAAAAAAAATCTAAATCTAAAATACAGCACTCTGTAGAGATCTTCTGTGGATTGTGACTATTTCTGTTTGTTACATAAAATTATATTGATTTTCAAACAGTGCTTTACATTTCAACAGTTCAAGATGTAACATTTATTCAAATATAGGAGAATGTAAGATGTCACCCTCATCTCTATTGGTTCATTTGTTCATTAATTAGCTTCCTATTTTATGTTATTTTTAGCTAATTCAGTGCACAAAAACAGTTGAATAGTTTCCTCATGTATTGGTCTGATTGAATAATTTTATGATGGTTTTGGTGGAAGTTTAGACTTCAGTCTATTGAAGCAGAATTTATAGAAAGAAGAATCTTGAAGTAAATTGGATGATTTATGCTTTCAGTGCAGGATTTTAACCAGATGGCATCAGGATTATCAGTGGCTTATTGATTTAGCCTGTTTTTTGTTTTTCTTCTCAATTCCGTCCTAGATGGACGACCACAATGGGAAGTTGAGGCCAAAATAATCCGTGAGAAAACTCAAGGTGTAAGTACTTTTTTATTTTTATTTTTATTTATTACAGCATTTCGTTCTGTAATATTTGGACAATTTCTTCGTTTTTTGTATATGTTTTAGTTGTATGTTTTTATGTAAATGATTCCATGTTAATGGTGAAATGTGTACATAATTAATGTGAAAATGTTTTTCTAGTCCTGCATCATAGTGGAGGTCCCTCCTTACCACAGCAAGACTGTGAGCTCAGCTGTGCAGGTGCAGTTTTATGTCTGCAATGGTAAACGGAAAAGAAGCCAATCACAACGCTTCACCTACCTTTCAGGTGAGTGTAGAGATTGTCGTAATATTTGAAGTGACTTCAAGAACCATGACACAGTAAATCAAACAATGACTGAAATGACTAATCTTATGCTGTTTGTAGATGTGAGAGTATTGCTTTGCGAATTTCCAAATTTTATTTAAAAAAAAGGTTTGACTGAGAGTGGAGATGATGTGCTCATCGGGCTACACAAAGCCTGGGCTATAGCCTTGTTTCTCTCTTCTTCAGAGAAAGCATTGCTATGGTTTAGAGGAGAACCTTCCACAACCAATAACATTTACACCTGTCATTTGTTTATTTTGTAAAGCCTGCTCAAACTCTTAAACTGGATTTTATTTATTTGTTTATTTATTTTTAAACATGCACAGGTCCAGTTACATTTACATGGAATTTTATATCCAAATTTGGTGTGTTGCAATCATTTTGTCATCAAGGAAACTCAGCATTTATTGTTTGTTTTTTTTAAATTATAGTCAGATTTTTACCTTGTTATTTATTATTGGGTTTTTTTCCCTCCAAAAGCCAGTCAAATTGAAAGAACAGTTGGCGGAATATAATCACATGTGAGCATTTTGTGCAAAACATCCAAACCTTAAGTTTAACCGCAACAGTGTGTATGTTGTGTGCGTTTTCTGTTTTGTGTGTGTATGTGTGCATATGAGCGCCCTTGCCCATCCACCCACCTAGCCTTTCTGTTTGCAAGCACGCCCACTCTGCACAGGCAGTTCCTGTTTTCTCCGCTGACATATCAGCGCAGCCAATCAGAACAGTGTAAAATCACTCGGCTCTGTCAGTCAGGCTGGGTCGCTGACACCACTAGTGTCACCACGGACACCGCCTGCTTTATTGTGGCAAAAAAAGAAAGTCAGCCAATGAAGTGGTGTTTCATGTTTTATCATGCTCTTCACTGCTGAGGGCCTGTCCCAATTTAAGCATAAATGCATAAGAAAAAAATGTAACCTATTTATAATTTAATCTTGTAAATATATTGTTTTTTTGTTTTGTTTTTTTGTTAATCTCTGCATTTGTTTTACAAATGAAAAGTCATGTCTTAATACAAAGTACAGAACCTGAACCTGACCTGGCTCCATTTTCGGTCTGAATAAAATCCCATTTAGCCTTTCTGTGCGATTTGCCTGTAACTCCCAGAGGCATTGCAGGGTGAGTATAAGCCACAGTCAGTGAACTTGTTTGTTCTTTCCATGTGATCCTGGCTGGGGGGCATTCAGCTCCTCTTCCCACACATTGCACATGATGGCACCCAGTCCGACAGCATATGCTCTCCCTCTGATTCAGAACTGGATAAAAATAAAACTTACTGTCACAAGGCACCAGATTGGGAAATAGGTTACCAATTGTGGCATAGCAGTACTCTAAGCTGTCACAGTAAAAGGAAATGGCCCCATTTACTATGAAAATGTCACACTGTTTGGAGGAGAGTTTATCAATCTTTTAAATTTGTAAGACTTATTTTGCAGTTATATATATCTGGGAGGGTTTAAATTTTTTGGCCCTCTTTTTTAAATTTATTTAATTTATTTTGTCTTTAAAGGAAAATTGAGGGAAACAGTCATGGTTAAGAATCTGGTAAAACTGAACACAGCTACTCTTCTTTGTTATTTTTTTTAAATTAATTAATGTGTCTGGAATTTTCAATGTATTAAATTTTTGTACTTCATGTAGCTCAGCTCAGTTGTCTTTGTTCATTATTTTATGTATTTATTTGTTTATTTGCTATAAGTAGTACCTTATATGTGTTCACCCTTTTTTTTAAAGTATTACTTTAACAATAATATTTAAACTCTGCATTTTGCTCCTTTGGGTGTAACAATGTCTCTACAGCAGCCCTGAAGTCCTGCACACACTGAAACACTTCCTGCTTCTCTAAAGAGAGAAGTCATTTGTAAATCCACTCTAGACACACGGGGAAGTATAGTGTCCTGCTTGTGTCACCGCAGCTTCACACTGTGTTGCAATAAGTAGCTGATCCCACCCACATTAATGACAGACTGTCTACTATGGAAGATGAAGTAGAGAAGAATCAAGTCAGGCTGTAGCATGCAGTCACAATTTTTATTTCTGTTATTTAATGTAATCTATTTTAATGTTTATCGTCCTGCTTTCTTTTGTTTCTTTTCCATTCCTCCCTCTCCCTACAAATCTGTCCTTTCAGTCATGGTAAAACAGGAACACAGAGACGAGCTGGACCTTCCTCCAGTACCCTCCATTTCCATACCCCTGGCACATGCTGCTAGTCTGGTACGCACCCAGCTGCCCTCTCCTGAGCAGGGCCACCCATCGGACAACCTTCTGTCTAGCTCCCCCTGTGGCCTGGCCACAGGCTCCGGACCTGGCCTGCTCCCTCTGCCGGGCCCCTGCCCTTCCCTAGGCTCCCCGTCTTTCCAGCACCTGCCTCACCTCCAGGGTCACAGTTTGCATCACCCCTCTGCAGACTGCCACATGACGTTCCACCAGAGCTCTGGTCCTGCTTCACCCCGGCCCTCCTACCAGCCTTTGCAACATGGCCACAGTCAGAGTCACAGCCTGTCCTTCAACGGCCAGCCCAGCTTTTCTCCTCATGGTTATGAGAGTATGTCCTTTCAGCAGAGCCCCATTGCAGCATCGCACCCGATGAGCATGGGGATGGTATACCCGTCCCCTTCTTGCTCCTCTCCATCAGCTCCCTCCTCCTCAACCACCAACCCCATCGTTGGGTCCCCACAGACCCAGCAACCTCTTCTCACGCCTTCATCCCAACACCTTCACACACTCAGAGGCTATCACTGCTCTCCAAATCCCAGCCAGGTGCCTTCTCCAGGTGGGCATTCCATTACTGGGCAGGACTCGTCACAGCTACAGAGAGCTATGTGCTACCACCCAGTGAGTCAGAGGTCAGCTTCCTGTCCCACACCTTCCACTGCCCCTCCACCACATATGATCCCTTCACCTCACTCTGGGCCTTCCTCTCCTCAAGTCCACTCGCTGCCCTACCAGTCTCCCACCTCCTCTTCTCCCACCTCATGCGGCAGCCCTCTGGGGCCCCTGCAACAGCAGCATTCAGGACAACCATCTCCTCAGGCCACAAGCCCAGTCATGACCAGCCTGTCCCCAGGAGCTGTTGGACCACTGGTTCATCCTCTAAGTCCTCAGGGGCCCTTCCCTTCAGAAGGCGAGAGCCTGAACATTAAACAGGAGCCAGAGGACAGGGAGCCCACATTTCGCTCCATCGGCCTGCAGGACATCACGCTGGATGATGGTAAGATATATGGAGTCATATTTATCTCAAAAGATCAATGAAACAATTTCTTTTTTTTATTCCACCTGGGGCCTTTATGTATCAGTGGTGTTTCAAGCTTTAATAGTACTAAAAACTGATAAGAACAATAAAGTTGGTTCCAGGATCTGATGCCTTTGCTGCTGTGATTAGTATCAATTTAGATTTAACTGTCACACAGAAGAGGCAAGGCCATCACCCATCATCACTCCATCAACATTTTACCTTTCCTTTTCTGTCTGTTTTCCTCATTATAAAATTATACTGTGCATGTTAAACTCTGATTATTAATTGTTCTATCAATCCACTTTTCTGGTGTCATTATCACTCATTATCACTTCATCGCCCAGTCTTTTGGCACAAGTTATTTGGAGCACAGCCATCTGTAATCAATCTCATTTTCTGTCTGAAACGAGGGACCACTAAGAGATTAAATTTACCCTACAAAATGTGACACAAGATAAATTACCTAATGTAATGTTTTACCTAATGTAAAACAATACCAAGCCCCAGTTACTGTATTTTCAGAAAGCTGGAACCTTGATGTTTGATAACAGTGAGAGCGTTTCATCTGTCACTGTGGTGCACAGTTTTGTTCACAGATTTATTACTGATGGGTCCTGTGACTTGGTATTGGGTATCATACGCACAATAGGACTGATAACTGTTGTATTACATTGAAGAGCCCAATTAAGAGGTGCTAAGCTTTTGTATTTCTGGTAGCAGCTTGAAGATTATTTACACTTTTTTTGACTTCTTGGAACTGGGGAGCGGAGAAAGATTGCATCATTTTCAAAGACTGTAGCTGGTACACTGCAGTAATTACATCCTGTGTGTGCTTGTGTTTACATGAGCTTGTGTGCACTCATGTTAACAAGTCTAATTAGGATTCCCAGTCAAACTTGTTGACTTAACAATTAACCTTGAAGTCTTTGCATTCATTTAGCACCTTTTTTCCCTCATGCTTGCACTTATATTCAAATGAGGGTTCTGAAGCTTTAGGGTTGATAAGTAGCCCAGTGAGGCGGCGTCAGGGAGTGGTGATATTGTGCGTTAGCAGGGGTCATCCTAATTAACACAGGGCCACTGTCAATAAATCATGCGTGCAGGACCAACACCCACAGGAGTTCATCAGTGCAGAACATTAACAAACACACGTACTTGCCTCCCTGAGTCACTGCCTCTTTTATATGGACAGGTGAAATATGTTTGTCTTGAGATTTCTCACTTAAAACTGTCTTTCCAATATTATCGTCTTGACCAGCAAGACACCAGCTGCTGTGAAAGTAGCTGTGTGCACTCCAAAATAGTGTGAGAAAAAGTTTGCAGCACAGTTCAGCCGGGAATGTAAGATCTCCCCATTGAGCTTGTGGCTAAAAATAGCTTTCTGTGCCAGCCCAGCTCTGTAGGCCATGCTTTAATGTAGCAACAGGAAGCCTCACACAGCTTGGAGTTTTAGGAGGTCGCGACACACTCTCTTAAGTAGATCACATTTACTTTAATATGGCTGACAGGCAGGTCAGAATGGATGCAAATGCAAATTCACATCCATTTCAGTCAGCTTTTATCATCTTCACCTCCCAATCTTCCTGTAGTTAGTTGTCTGACATCCTTGCCTTTACATTTTATATAGTACACACCTTTTACTGTCAGATTTTAAGTTGCTGTAGAAAATTTTACATGAAGAGTTCATCACTCAGTAGTAGTAGACAGCAAATGATATGAAAGGGAATGCAAATATGTGTGTAGAAACTGCTCTGGTTAGCAAGCAGATGGCCCTTGTGACGCACACCAGAGCATGTTTGAGATGTGTGTAAGAGAGAGAAATGTCGTATTGTGTTTGTGTGAATCTATTTGATGTTGTGGAAGTGTGTGTGTGTGTTTGTGTGCACGCACAGAGCAGGAGACGCAGGAGGTGAGAAGACAGAATGACAGACAGATGGACAAGTTCAAGATCCAGCCCCACTGCAGGGTCACTCAGCCGAGACATTCAATCTGAAATGTGGTTGGCATCTGAAATAGAAGTAAACAAATATTATTTTTCAATAAAATAGTGCTGTTATTAAAAATAATTGTCTTAATGAAAATTAATGCAAATAAGGACACATACCTCTTAGTCACAATAATGGACAAGTAAGCTTTATTTTTTTAAATAATCTAATAATTTTCTTTTAACGGTCTTTAATGTTGATGTTAAAAAAAGAAGAAGTTAACTTAAACCAAGACACAAAATCCAAACTCTCTTCGTTTTAATTTTGAAACAGATAAAACAGACAGGCCATAGATAACTAGAGTATTTAGAAAAATTTGCTCATCTACGTTCTATCTTCAGTGGGTTTAACCTTTACCAAACACCTGTACAATAGTGTGTAGGTTCTGCTCCAGTAACAAAAGTGACTTGAAGAGTTGTGGTGACAGAACAGTCTGAAGCTAATTATCTTTACCACTGTTGGTTATGTTTGTATGCATGAGAGTAGTGTTGGCAGTGCATGTGTCCATGACAAATACATGGGGGGGTGTTGAAGGGAGAGAAACACATTGTTGTGTAAATGTCATAATATATAATATATATATATGACTGACTATTATGCTTCATAATGCTGACATTTTACTTTTTCTTTTTCTTTTTTTGCTTATTTGTTTTTTTTCTACCAAACAAGCTACAGTTTTCTTGCTAAAGAAACTTGCGTACATGCACACTACATTATCTGATTTAAAATATCTATTAAGCAACATTTTAAAAGAACAGCAGACTTGCTTATTCATCTTGTAGCCGACTTGGTTGAGAAGATCAATGCTGCTTTCTTCTTTATGTTAAATGTGAGTGTACATCAAGCAGTGATTTTGGGTTAGCAGGTTTTTTTTCTATCAAGCTCATTTTCGACTGGGAGCGCTTTGCCATCAATCTGATACTCGATATATGAGAGTTGTACAATGAAGCAAGCGAGAGGAACAACATTTAGCAATCAAAAAAGACAGAAGGCAGAAAATGTCTGTGAATGTTTTGCTTTACCTTTGAAAGGCATCTCATGTTTTATTCTAAATGAAATTAAACATAAAATTAGATTAGGAAATGACCTTTTGTTTTTGGCTGCCTTTAAATGATCTTTATTTACATTTTTTACTTCATAGGGATTTCTTTTAAAACCACAACATTCAACAATGTTGAAAAGTAATTAGTAAAAAAAAAAAATAGTTCGAAATTTATGCTTCTGTTTTTTTGTCAAACATTTCCCATTTGCAGTAGCATTATCTCAGCAGAGAAACATGATTTTTATCTTGCTGCTCTAAAAGTCAACCAGTCTAACAAACCCATAGTTCTTTTTTAGCTGTGATTAGTTGTAATGAAAAAGATAGATCATCCATTATTTTGTTAATGCATTAGTGTATGAGGGCAGCATCTGAGTCATTGTTTCGTGCAGCCACCAATCAACCAGAACAGTAAGAAGATTAAACTCTTCATTCACCAATATGAAAAACAACAGTTGAAGGAAAGTTAGTTTCCATCAAATGCTGCTGATCTTTAAAGACAATGGCAAACATTTGCTGTTTTTTTTCCCTTAAAGAAGTGGAAAAGGATTTTCTGTGTCATCTTTCCACACAATTAATGTCATAAAGAGTGCAATGCAGAGGTCTTGGCAGAGACACGAGCTTCATGTGGAGACGGTGCCAGCTGATGAATTTTTAGTTAGGAGGGAATACCTAGAAATCCTTCTGTGGGGCACGATCATTGTATTAACTCTTACCTTGTTTTTGTCGGTATTTGCATTGCACCAGTGTATATATACTAGTCACCACAGTTTTTATGGGTCACAAGTGAGGACTTGACGGAAGGTGATGAAGTAGATTTCAATCCCCCTTGTAAACGTGGAGCTGCTGACATGTACGTGCAACCCTGTTTATGTGTAGCTTATTGTAGCATGCTGCAATTGCCTCCAAATCGGATTTTGTTTTAGGTCTTATGAGAGAAGTTTAGATGTCATTTTAAAATCTGCTTTATGTTTTTTGATAGTCACTTGAGAGGATTGGCTATTTTCTTTACCTGATAACATTTTATTTACTAAACAAGCTGATAACAAAAATGATCAGCATTTGGAGCAGGAAACACTCTTCAAACAGCCATTCTGGCTCTGGCTTAAGTCGGGTCCTGAAGTCACCTGCAGAGTGGAGCCACTTCTGCGTCCCACATCAAAACCTGTTATTCCTGTGAATCGCTTACCGTCAAATCAAGTGGGAAATCCACAGATGATTCAGAGAGATGAGTGACTTTGAGAAACTGACTTTATGATGAGCCTCTCTGTTGTGCTCTGCGCCCTCACCCACTCACTCTCTTTACTCCAAAAGTGAAATTAAAGTGAAGCAGAAAGGAATCGCAGAGGCTGCCGCAGAAATAAAAGAGTAGAGGAGAAGGTTCTATGCAGCAGGCTAAGTTCCATTAACTGACCATCTATTTCCAATACGTGTGTGATGGCTCAGTGGCTTCTTCACTCTTAACTCGAGGCTTTGCAGAGATGTGTGCATGTCATTACAGAGCTCTGCAAGTGGAAACTGTGCTTTGATATTCTTTCTTGCAGGCAAACCAAGTCTCTGTACCCTTTGCACAAAACTTTTCCATTGTGGCATGTTGTCTTCATTTGCTGGACCGAAGAATCAGTCAGTCTTCAAATTATTTGCTTAAGCTGCTCTGCCAGCGTAATGTTTTTTATGCCTTGGTCAGGGAACTTTTTTCAATGTGTCATCGAGGGTTACGATAATTACCCATTTTCCATTTCAACAGTAGACATGTTTATCATACTAAATGTCCATCTGCCTTTTTCACTTCTGTTTGTCATTATAGAAATCTTTTTTTAACACGCACTTTAGAAAAAAGAGGTAAAATGACTCCATCACCGTGGTCTCATTCTACAGGACTGTCTCAGAAAATTAGAATATTGTGATAAAGTTCTTTATTTCCTGTAATGCAATTAAAAAACATGAA
>JBAMHW010000001.1:25877285-25893893 GCA_037177495.1 Rhadinocentrus ornatus | reverse complement strand
GAATCCAGAATGTATGACATTTCATGTTTTTTAATTGCATTACAGGAAATAAAGAACTTTATCACAATATTCTAATTGTCTGAGACAGTCCTGTAGATGTGAACACTGGGTTTTGGAAAATTAAAGAAAGTCTATTTACTCTTAGCTTTATAGATTTATAATCTGGGACATTGATTGATGGGTTATATATCTTTATTCTAAAATGTCTTACTTGCCCCTAACTTTTATTGATGCCAGGCAGACATGTTGCTCAGCTGGACATAAGACTGTAACTAACTTTTCTTCCTTCCTTTTCCCTTTTTACTATTTTTATGCTATATGTACTCTCCTGCTGCTACCACTGCTTCTGAACCAACATTTTGAATCTTGCAAGATAAATAATGATAAAAAAAAGTTAATACTTCGATATTAAAAGCAGAACGGATTAGAACCTTTTGGTGCAGTCTGATAAAAGCTTTGTACTACTTGTAATAGTAGTAAATGTATTAGTCGGCTGACTGCAGATGTATATTTTGACTAGGGAGCCCCCCTCCCAGTCATCTGCAGAGGATCTCCCTCCGGCTGAGACATTAAGAGCCACAGTTACTACGGCAGGCAGCGCTGAATCACTGGTTTTCTGTTGCATTGTCATGAACAATACCAGTAAACCTGAGAAAACGCTATCAGCATATGAAACTAGTCAGAAGCTGCTCAACTCAAACCTCTCTTTCACTTCTGGATTATTGATGTGTGAAGCTCCAGATTAAATTGAAGCAGTGACTGCATATTGATCACCAGGGTTTTATGTAGAAACTAAAAGACTGAAATGATTGCTTTTCTGTCAAAGAGAACAAATTCTCCATTTACTGAAGCTATTTTTAGCTTTTAGTTCACTTGTTGTAACTTTTGTCTTAAACTGAGTTGGAAGAAGTTTGTCTGCTGACATTTACTGAGAGAGGAAGCAACGTAGAACAAATATAGAGCCAGAGAAGCTGTCACCATCTTTCCATTTTTCATGGCTTTTGCGATGGAAATGGATATGAACTTCCTGTCTAATGGCCCCAGATCAGATCATCCAAATTGACATTTTGCACAGCTGTAATTGCGGGAGTGAAGCGACCGAAAGCTAAATGAAAACATATTTCTGGCGAATCGTGTGGGGAAACCTCTCCCTTTGCGTCTTTTATGAGAAAACTGAGTGAATCAAATTTAGATGAATTACTCTGAAGTTGCGCTTGATCAAGTGGCAAGTTTTCAGTTGGTTTCATGCTAATTGGCCTCAGTTTGCCTCCTTTTGAGTTATTTATCAGTTCATAGGTTAATGTTTGCCTCTGCAACAATCTGATCAGTACAGCGGAAAGTGATATGTTTTTGCAGCCGCCCACTTAATGTCGCTCATATTGCTGTGGTATTAGAGCAAAAAGACTCCTGTGAATTAACACGGCTATACAGTTTACCACATAACACTTTAGCTGTGCAGGAGGGGTCTGTCTGGTCTGTAAATGCCACTCTGTGATGGTCCCACAAATTAATGTGGCCCACTTGCTCAAATTTGAGCTTTCTTTTAACACTATTAAGTTGTTATTATTTTTTAACTCATTCAATTTGTTCAATGTTATCAATACAGCTGCTCTGCCACTCCTTTAGCATCTGTAAGATGCTGTTTATTTTTGAGCCCAGCTGCACCGCTTGTCTCTCAAAAGGTCACAGCCTTTAAAGGAGATCTGCCGTCCTCCATTACAGTTTTATTTCACACATGGAATTGTGTGACAAAATGAATAAACTGGCCCACTTGTCATGCGTAAGCCTCGGTGTTACACTGCATATGCAAAGGTAAATGTTTGCTTTGATAGTCACACGGTAGTCTCATAAGTGCGTGGTGGTTCTCTGAGTGTGACAGTGTGTGAACATGGTTGACATGGGAAAGGAAGAGCCTCCCACGCTAACAGGATGATGTGAGTGATGGTGGCCAGACACAAAAGCAAGCAGCAGAAAACACAAAAAATGTACACCCGTGCAGTAAATTACGTCAGCTGCTCCTAAAAAAAAGACTAACAAAGTTATAGAAGTTATGTCTCATATATTAAAACTGACTTTGGGTGAAGTTTAGTTTGATCAACTCATAATCAAATTGTGTAACTCTAACTGTGAGGATCATTATGTTTTAGAGAAGTCATGAAGATACTGAAGCTTGCTGTGTCTTAGATGCAAATATGACATGTTCTTACTCTTAAATCACACTCGGCTGGGTTTCTTTGCTCATCGTTGACTGACTCATCCCTTGCCGTCTCCTTTTGTTGTTGTTTTTTTTCTCGACTGAGTTAAGGTAAAACATTTGTTTATTATGTCCTGGGGAATGTCTGATTTTATAGTTCAGTTGCACAAGTGGCCTGAGTTTGCAGGAGAGGAGTTGAGCTACATGTTGACTGTCATGCACAGACAGGTCTACTATTTCCCTGCACCAAACTGGGCCAGAGGTCTCTGCTGCAACCCTCCCAAACCAGTTTGCCCTGCCTGATTTGTGCGATTTCCTCGTGCGTCTGACCTTTCAGTGTCACATTTAAAACTCTTGGGGAAACCACATGAAGACGTCAAAGGACGTCCCTTACATGTTACAGTGGAAACGAGAGACATTTTCCATACTTTTCTGTCAAATGAAGTTCTTCTCTGTCTCCATGTCCTCGTGTCTTTCTCACCACGTCAAAGTATCTGATGCTGATTTACTTCACGGCTGCAGCTTTTACTAGTTCCCTGCTGTTTCTTGTGGTCCCACTGAGTGGTGAATGGAGGCAGCAGATGTAAAACAATCACACATGCTGGCTGAAAAACAAGCTGCAGCACAGAAAAAGACTTAGCTGTTATTTATTTAAAATCAAGCTCTAGCTGAGTCGGTGGAGTAATTAACCTCGCTGTGCTCGAGTGCCTCTCTGGGATCAACCGTGTTTTTAACAATGGATTGGTTTTACACAGCCCCCTCTTTTTTTCTTTTTTTGCTTACAAACCCCATGAATGTGCCTGAGGAAATATACTGAACCACCATTAAAGCTCTAATGAAGTAATGGACAACTGTGCTGCTTGGCCAGCTGCACAGGCGTGTTTAATGCGCTGCGCTAACTGCTTACATTTCTTGGACTCAAACAAAGGTGAGAGGCGACACAGTCAGTAAATGGAATAGTTTCTCTCATTTGTTATGTCAGGAATGATTACATTTCATGTCAGAGCAGTGACTTTGCGACCTTTGAGTTTGCCAGTCTGCTTTAGTTTTTCCACCTTTGTGCTTCTGGCTGTTTGAGTTTGACATTTTAATACTGGCAGGAACTCGGCGTGGAACTACACTGCCCTCTGCTGGACATCTGCATGTTGTCAGGTTGCAATAGGAGAAGAAAAGAACATAAGGAAAATTAATTTCTTTTATTTTCAGCCTTTGTACAATAAACATCTTGCACCAAATAGATAAAATAATTATTTAAAAAAAACATCAACAATAAGACAACCATGTTGGTCTATGACATCATCTGCAAAACGGTTTTACAAGTTTGTTGTTAGATGGATTAAAGTTGTTTCTGTGTGTGTTTTTTGTTTCCACAGTAAATGAGATCATTGGCAGAGACATGTCCCAGTCCCCTAGAACTCACGGTCCTCCATCAGCTCACACCCAGTCATAGTCTGTCCAGCTGTTAGCTTAACAACGTGGACTCCAGACCTGGTCCTGGTGGAGAAAGAGGGCCGAAGAGACCAGACTGGAACAAGATGTGAAAGGCCTGACGAAAGGGTGTTTCTTTGATTTCATTTAAATGATGCTCTGTCTGTCATTTGGAAATGTGGATGAAAAACTGAGGACTTTGTGCAGATCCCAGCCAGGTGTCAGAGCTGAGCTCTTTGCTGTTCTCAGGCCTGTGTTTGACTGTCTGACCCTTCGAAGCACCCGCTGTCTTCCTGACCAATTAGCTTCCATCTCTGTGAGCCTGGAGCGCTCACTTTAAAACATGAGTTTGTAGTGAAGACAACACAACAGGGGGGGTGTTGTCTTCGCCCTCTCACCAGAGTGACTTGACTTTCATGACTAAAGACGTAACACAGTTCTCAGGCAACATTGTTAAAGCTCCCAGATGCTATAAAACATTCTCCATAGAAGTGATGCAAGGTGTAACCTGGAAAAACTGACTAACATGTAATTGGATCAACAAATTCAAATAAAACCTGCTTGAACAATCAGACTAGCCATCATAGAAAGAAAGTAAAAAATCTTTCAGAAGACTTTCAGCTTCTTTAGCTTTCTGGCTAACAAGTAAAAACTTGTAGTAAAAACAATGTCCTCTTGATTTTACCCCAGAGACAAAACCGCAGGTCTGGATTGCAGGGACCCGCTTCTGTAGTGTCGGTCCAGGATCTGCAAAATGCAACATTCCACAACTTTTAGTATTTTAGTAACCTTGCAGCTGTGTAGAATCTGTACATTTATCCCCAGTTTCTGCCTCTTCTTTCCACCCCTTCTGTCTCCTCATCCTCCTCGAGTTGATCAAATGCCTTATTAATGTCTAGTAGCTTTGAATAGTCGCAAAAGCTTTTTTTCCCTCTCTTTCGTTTTCAAAAATAGACGTGCAACTCTTGACGTGGGATGCGTTTCACAATTTGTAAACTCGTCCATTCTTTCTGTGTTACAGAGAAGTGTTTTCATTGGTCCACAGAGACAGAACGCTCTGCCTCTGAAATTTTTATTGATGCATCAACTCCGCAAGTATCCCAGGGGTCTTTGCGTGCCTTCTATTTTCTGCAGCTCTAATGGTATGACAGCTTAGGTAACATTAGGTGGGACAAAAGTTGTGAAAGTATTTTATACATAAAGATTTGTCTATATATTGTATTTATGTATTGTGTCCTCTTCTGTAATGAACAAGGTAAAATCTCAGTCCAGAGAGCAACATCTGGATGCAATGTGGTCTTCCACATCTCCCCGCTTGCAACAATCATCGTTTGCTGTCCACAATCGAAGAATTCTTAAATAGTTTCCAGAATAATGACATGTTCATTTTTTCCTACTCTGACAGTTAAGTAGTGCCTGTATGGTAGCAATAACACATGGTCATATATGACGTAGATCTGAACAGATAGAGACAGATGTTGTTTTTGGCTTTTTTGCCTTAAGATTGACAATGATGCTCCTGCATGTTAAAGTTGAGGAGTGTTGCTTAGAGTGATTTGAAGTCAGTTTCCAGGTGAAAATGATTCTGCTATGCATTAAAACTTTGCTTAATGCCTTTAAATAGAAAAAAAACGGAGAAAAAAAAAACCATGATGCCTATAGAAGTAGACTGTAGACTTGTCGGTGCTTGATTGATTCTGTTTGCATCCTAGATGGAAGACGCAGTACAAGCATCTTAATAGGCTCAGTTGTGTATGTGTGTGTGAATGTGTGTGAGGATGGATTATAGACATTTGTACCAAATATCCTGTACAGAAGTCAGGAATTCTGAGAGTCTGTTTTCAATAACAGAAGCACACAGATGTATTTAGGCTATGCAAAATAACAGCAGCAAATGTGAGACATGATGTAAAATATGAGATCATAAACTACTTGTAAAGTTGCTTATGGAGAGAAAGTGTCATATAGTGAGAATATCATGCCGCTATGTGAATATTAGGATGCCTTAACTCCTGTTTAAAAACCAGTTTTTTGTGTTTGTCTGTATGCAGTTCTGGGTTTATTCTATTTTTCTCCCCACGACTAAGACACATGTCGGTAACAGTTATTATTGTTTTGGGGGCACATAAAAGGTTGGGTGGGAGAATAGAAGTTTGCATAAAAGTTGGTTTTACAGCTTAAGAGACTTGAGTTAAGAGAAAAACAAACAACAAAATGAAACAAAACCAGCATTGACAGTTAACTCTGGCTGCCGTCCACTTCTGCCACAACCAAAGACCGAACAATATGTTCCCATTTTACACGAGAGTAAAGCTACAGAGACTGTGCAACTATTTTTGATACTTTGAAATGGATGTCATTCCTAAAAGGCTAAAGACATGTATGGGTGTCATATATATATATATATATATATATATATATATATATATATATGATGTATGTAAATTAAAAGGGAAATACAGGTTTAGCTGATGTTTACCAAGCCTTGTATTGTCATTTCTTGTATATTTTGTATGTTAAATTTTTTGTAATTTTTAAGACTGCAGTGCTTTTTGAAATTATTCAAAGGGAATAATACCTAGCATTATACTGTAGGCTCTAACGTAGTGTATGTCAATAAAAGAAAAAAGTCATCCTGGCTCTGTGTCACTGTTTCCTCATCTTTACAAGAGAAAACCTGATATTTTCCAGTCTTTCTTTTCCATGAACTTATGCAACATCTTTTCACACCCGTTGCATACAAATATTCGAGCAATGTCACCTGCAGATGTATTCTGATCAAGCAAACAAGATGAAGTTACTGACCGCTGAAGCTGAAATAAGGAAATCTGCCTCTCTATTGAAAACTATGGCAAGACAATGACAGCTTGTAATATGCTATATGCATACTGCATTTAGTAAATATTGACTACATTTCTAAAGAGCTGTATAGGCTCTGTAAATGGGTAATCAGCACAGAGATAACCTTTTCTACTGCCCAGTGGTAACTGGGTTATGTGCTGGCCTGCCTACAACCCTGAACAGGATAACGCAGAATGAAAAATGAATAAATGATGGTTATAATTGTTTCTAGTTATAGCCTGATAAGAGCCAAATCTTTGAAAAGAACTGACCCTCCCAATGCTAGGATCCATACACAAGTATTTACGTATATTAAACTATTCTCCACCTATTGACATTTTAAGGAATTTCATCACATTTCCATTTTAAATATCAAAATTTACCTTATTCTACCAAAGACTTAAAATGTGCTCCTTTGGCGCCCTCCACTGGTAACTACAATCGTTCCCCTGGCTTCCAGAAAGTCACAGAATATAAAACACTACTACTAAGTTTACAAATCCCAAGACAGTTTAGACCCAGAATGCATGTCGAAAAATATGCACCTAGAAGAGCTCTTAGATCCAAGGACTCAGGCCAGCTAGTCCAGACTAAACATGGAGAAGCAGCAGTTAGCTGTTGTGCTGTAAAACAAGTGAAACAAAGTTTATGGAGATTAAACTTTCACAATTTTTTTATGGTTTTTGTACACCCTTTAAGTCTTAATAGGATTTTGTTTCTCTATGTTCTTTAATGTACTTCCAAGTACTTATTCTGCACCCCACTTTAATGCTATTTTCTGTATAACACGTATATGTTATATATGAAATGTGCTATAAATATAAACTTGCCTTGTCTAAAACTCATCGATGACAGCAGAGGTGAAGATTAGGTTACATGAAGAATCTTAACTTTCTTCCTAAGTACCTTTTAAACATCTGCAATAAAAAATTGTCAGACTTGACAGTTCTGTTGGGTTTTGAAGTAACACAGAAATTTATTGCTCGATTTAAACAGGACAAACTATCATTAACAAGACCTGAAGTAGACTTTGATAAAGAATGCTGTCACCTACTAATTATAATCATTCTGATTTAATTTCAACACATTTATCAAACTCATTCTCTAAAGAAAACAAACATTAATAGTCAATTTTTTTTATTGTTTACAGCCTATACACAGATTTAAATTCATGCAAGTCCCACAATCAAAAGAAACAATTTTATCCTCTGCCACCAGAGGCTGACTTTGCCTCATTAGGGCCAGCATTGCACTCTGGGTAATGTAGGCACAGTAATGATGGAAAAACTAAGACAGCTGTCAAGCAGGTCTCACACCTGAAGAACTAATGCAGCTTGATACATTTCTCTGGTTGTAGCAGGAGTTAAAGCACATGCAGACTGACAGTTATAGTCTGGGTTGGGGTGGGGGGGACTAAAGAAAACAGCTGCTGCAGTTCATCATAAAAAATATTTAAGGAAAAGCTGTCGCATTACATTTTATAACAAAATTACAGATTTAGAAAGAAATTGCATTAATAAAAAGAGAATTAATTTGTCTCTACAATGCTAAAGATGCACAGCTCATTTCTTTGAGGGGAGCGAAAGGAAATCTGTAGTGCTTAGAAAATGACCAAATGGGATGACATGCTGCGTGTTCCAGCAGAAATTATTTTTTACAAAACAAACAAAAATAAAGTCAGAGTAGTTGGTACACTTGCACAGCTGTGGTGTATTGTAGTATTAAGTAGTCCCTGAATTTAAATGCTATTCAAAATTAATTCATGACAGTGTAAGCATGCAGATTTAGAAGTCTAAATTAGTCTTTATGGCTCTTTTCTTTTCAATCACATCACTACACAGCTGGAGGACATCAAATAATAAATTTCAAGCACACACACACGCGCGTGCATGCACGCACACACACAGACAGAGCTGTATTTGCAAAGCGCTAACACAAACATTCATTAACACAAAAGTCTAAGTGGTTTTAAGAGTGAAACTTTAGAAATACATAAAGGATTTGTGTGTAAAAGTTGTCAAGCATTTCAGGACACACATCTGTACAGTTATATAGGGACATATATATGTATATATAATATAAATATATCTGCATGTTTGGTTTAGCAGAGCTGCTATATATTCCGTTTCAGGCTCTGCTCCGTCTTTTCTCCACAACCAGCCTCCAACAGCAGGAGCAAACATACAGAAATGGAATCCAGTTATTTGCCCAACATTCAGCTGCTGCGTCACATGCAGATGCACGAACTCCAATAGCAGCCTCGGGAGTGTCAGGGCCACCACTGCTAGGTGTGTTTAAAACAGCAGGTCGCAAAGAAGAAAAAGGTTGAAAAGATGTTCTGAAAAGAACTGGAGAACTGGAGTTTGGAGGCGTTCCTGAAGTAGAGAAAACAGATGGCTCTTCTGCAGGATGCTAAACAGAGCGAGTTGGAGAGAGATGGAGGGTGAGCGGTCAATTACAGACGCCCAGTTGGATCTGTTGGCCATAGAAAAGATGGTTTGAGCGCTCGGCAACAGCTCGCCTGGCCATCTCCTCAGTAGGGAAGGTGATCAAAGCATCGCCACTGCATTGGCCACTGAAGTTATATAAGATGAGTACTGCGTCTGGCTGCAGCTGCAGAAAGACAAAAAGACAAGAAGTCACTTCGCTGCAGTGCAATATGAAAACAGCAGGGGGAGCCGCAGAGCTGAGGCAGAATCATGCACTGGGATGATCGATTCATCAAATAAGTCTCATAGAAAGCAGAAAGATTAGAAGGCAAAGTTAGAAGTTAAAGCAGAGTACATGATGTTCTCAGAGACCTGAAAACCACATGGCTGGTGGTTAAGACATTTGTTAATAACCCGCTAGCTTGCATGCATTCAGATGTACTGAAATCAAGTTTGTGGCAGAACCACACAGACAAAAAAAAAAGAAACCCGATTTAGTAAGACATGCACAATTTTAAATGATCAATAGATTTCATCAGCAGTAAAATCCACAAATTCAGAGAATCAAACAGGCAGACTGAAGGCGAGATGACGCTTTGGATATATTATTAGAAATAGTGAGAATGATGACTTTTAAAAGGCAGTTTTTGTGTAGTGTTGAATGAAGCTCTTTCATCATTAGTTCCTCTAATTCTCAACAATGGCTGTTTTAAAATATTTCGTATGTTTAACAAGTAGTGATTGGATTTTTAAACATAAAAGGTGTTTTTTTAAACTAAATTAACAGAGAAGCGCAGCATGTGTAAATCTCTTGACTCTCCCTGGGGAAAACTGTGCAAACAGCATCACTGTGCCAAAAGGCTGCAGGCCTTTATTCAAAGACATGAAACATGAGTGATTTACCAGTTTAATTCTTTCTCAGGTTCAAGCTTCAGGTTGGTGAACTCGTTTGAGTAAAAAAAAAATTTATGGGCTAATTTTGAACCCCTCTTTAAGATATTCATCATCTCCTTTTAACATTCAGAATGTACAACATCTGAACATTCTTTCTTTTTTGTTTTACTTTGAGCTACAGATAAAAACCTTTTCAGCCACAATCTAAGTGAAACTTTTTTGGGGGAAAATGTGATACTTCTTCTTAGATGTTAGTGATGCTTTGATAATGAGAAACCTAATGCTGCTGATGACAGTGCCAAACTTGTATGTCAGAGATGGTTGTAAAGCCCTAAAAGCTGATGGATGGTGGTTTTGGTTGAATTCCTTCCTAAAAATAATTCAAAATAACACCAAAAAGAACATTTAATCAAGTCCATGCGACATGTCAGCAAGCTGACAAGCTCTTCACCCTTAATGGCTAAACTTGTCAGTCTTCTTCACAAACGACATGATGAACACAAATCACTGCAGTCAAACAAGGTTTTTCTCGTGGAAACAAACAGCTTCATTAAATCTGCAGCCTGTTACATTTAAGATGTTGCAAGGTGTGCAGATTAAAACATTAATCCAAAAAAAAATGGTATTTAATTAAAGAAAAAAACAGAGATTTGGTGACTCAATTTAAACCAGTGACCTTACAGGTTAAAGGAAGCTCATCTATAAACAATAAACTGGTGATCTGAAAGGTAAAAACATTTAAATGTGTATTATGGGTTTAAGGAATTCTAAGAAGAACATTCAGAGAAGTAGTAACCCCCTTGAGAAAGCTTTGTAGACCTGAAGATCCCCCACACCTCAGCATTCAGTTGGTGTTTTAAATGGAAAGCAACATCTGTTATTTGGAGTTGTTTGAGACATACAGATGTTATTTAAGTAGAGAAAATGTCCCCTCTCTCCACTCTGCCCCTCTGCGGTGGAGGCTCTTCTTACCTTGCAGCGTGTCCCTAAAGACAAAGCCATTCTTTGGGCTGAATCAGACTCCTGGCCTGTTCGCTCATCTGAACCACGCCGCTGTACTCGTCAGGGGCGTACTACAGACAGCATAATGATGGACACACAGTCAGGCTGGGAGGCCTTCACAATGCTTCACAACACATGACAGGTTTACACACAGATGATGTACAACAGGAGTGTTAAACTCCGGTCCTCCAGGGCTGGTTTCATCGTTTCCCTGATCTAGCACACCTGACTGAAATTAATGGGTTACTGTGAAGAAGTTGGCAAGAAGCTGTTGGATTTCATTTTATTTATGTGTTGGAGCAAGGAAATAACTAAAACCTGCAGGATAGCGGCCCTCAAGGACAGGAGTTTGACACCCCTGGAGTGCTATGACATTAAAAAAAAGAAAGAAAAAAAAAGAAAAAAGGATAAACAAATAAAAACAAAATAGTCAACAAATACAGTCTGTAAATGTGTTATTCGAACTACACAGTGTTAAGGCACGGGAATACATGGTACTGAAGTGTTTTCTCAGCCAGGGCCTGTGTGAAAGATGCTGCAACAGCCAGAAAACACACCATTATGGATACAATTGCATCAGTTCAGCCAACAGTCAGAACTCAACTACACACTGTGTACACTTATGGACTTACACTTCTCCATTCTCATGTTCACCAGCCTGAACCTCAAAAAAAAAAAAAAAAATACAAAATACAAACAAAAAATACAAACTTATTTGGTGTGAATACACACACTCTTTCCAATATAGGGGTTGTACCAGCGTTAGATGACATGAGCCATGAAGACCAAAAGCAGACCCAAGATTAGCCATTAACAACAACAACAAAAGCACACCCCTCCCCCACCTCCCTCACAAACTCCACCCCTCTTTCTCCTCAACTTGCAGACTGTCTGAAAGCCACACCTGTCAGGGTTCATACCTGCTTCAGGGGACTCCACTTAATTAGGGCTGGCAGCAAAAAATATGGGAGGCAAAGAGGAAGGGGGAAAGAGCACAAGTGTACACATGTTCTTAACTCAACAGTACAATGGCGATTCTGTGATGAAAAGGAAATGAGCTCAGTAGTCCATCAAGCTAGAAGCTTTGTAGATTGTGGAAAAATGTCATAATAGTCAACAAATACAGTCTGTAAATGTGTTATTTACAGCAAAAAATAAAAACAAAAACTGTTGTACTGACCCGTATTTTCTTATTACCAAGAAACTGAAACAAATGGTTAACACAGAGCTTGGTGGGGTTTTCTGTAAATGTGAAGCAACTTTCTATACATTTGAAAAAAGTACACAACAGCAGTACAACGCTGCATATTTCTGAGATATTCATTGTTGCCCAACACATCCTTCCAAGCACAACTTTTCATCTATGACTTTATTTCAGTGTTGTCTGTACTAACCTGGTATCCCTGGAAGAAGCTGAGGATGTCTTTGACCCCTGTGTTGTAGGGCAGACCCTGCATCCTGACCAGGGCACCCGGCTGAGGCAACACAGAGGAGCTGGCTGCAGCATGGTGGGGCTGAGCTGCAACTGCTGCTGCTACTGCTCCTGGTGGTGCTGCAAAGTAGCCAACTGTGGAGGGAGAAACTGGGGGGCTGGACAGCAAAAGCCAGAGTGAATGTAGACAGAAAACCAGAGGTAAGACTTTAGAGAAGTGCACGAGGCATTGCTCCATTCGCAGCTGTAGTTGACATCAACGTACCTGGGGTAGTAAGCAGTGTAGTTCATGTTCATGTTCATGAAGAGATGTGGCTGAGGATAGTATGCCAAAGGGTGAGCATGGCTGTGTACTGTGGTCTGAGGTGGTCTGGGGGCTGCTAGCAGGGGCGGCTGGTAGAGGGCCTCTGGGAGGATGGCAGGTGGAGTGGGGAAGGCAGCATAGGCTGTGGGAGGTGACAAACCTACAGAAAGAGAAAGATTTGGACTCTATGTTAGCACGTTAAATAGTCTAAAGAACTTTTTATGTACCACAGGAACTGTACAGAAACAACACATCCAGAGTTGCATTCACTCAATCCTCTCAGGTTTTACAAATTGATAAAACTGCACAAATAAAAAGCTGTTAACAGGAAGGTCAATATTATATGCCAATTGTTCATTTAGCTTCAGTTTTCCTAATGTGATCATTTACTGCTTCCCCTTTATAAAGACTATAAACTAAACAGGATGGGCTTTCATATTGGTTGCACAAAACTAGACAGAGGAAGTAACCTGGAACATTAGTTATACTTCTACAGAATTAACCATGCATCAGATGCTCCACACTATTAAATAAATAACACTTAAAATGAATATTTGCTGCTTTGACACAGACAATCAGAGATGTCTGTCAGGCTGAAATGGTTTAACTCGCCTACTGCATTAACCATGTCAAGCAGGTTTTGGACATTTGGTACTCACTGTTTTTACTTTAAAATAAAGCTTTGATACTATCATGAACTGTAAGCTTGATCAAGCAGGGAAACGGCAAGAAAAAAAACAACAACAAAAAAAACAGACAGGCAGTAGACGACAGACTGGAAAGAACACACACCCGTTATGCAAACCAGATATTTTACACAACCTGGAAATTTACCCATTATAAACATGAGTGCCATAGTTTCCATTTCTTTGAATTGCTGCGTTTCTGGGGCAGAATGCATGTGTTACATTCACACAGCACTGATGTATGCTTGGGGTCATTTTCTTGTTGCAAAAATTGCTCACCTGTCAGGTGCTTTGGGAAATATACTAAAGATCCAATGTTAGCTCTCCTTCATTATTTCAAATAAAAGCAGTCCCACGGCATTATGCTGCCACCTTCATGTTTAAAGAGTGGTGCAGACTTTTCAGAGTTCAGTGTT
The DNA here is from genome assembly GCA_037177495.1 of Rhadinocentrus ornatus. Classification (NCBI taxonomy): domain Eukaryota; kingdom Metazoa; phylum Chordata; class Actinopteri; order Atheriniformes; family Melanotaeniidae; genus Rhadinocentrus; species Rhadinocentrus ornatus. The sequence continues at coordinate 25,880,267 of JBAMHW010000001.1, read as the reverse complement.
TTCTTTACTCCGCTACATTTGCTTTCTTTTATTATGGCCTTCCTGCAAAAGGCTTTTTCTTTGTGGAAAATTTTAGTTAAACCTGAACATGGTTGATTTTAAAGCAGGAGCTTCTTCACAGGACAGCAGCTTGCATGTCAATGTAAAGTTTAGTTGACAACAGGCAGCAAGAATTAGCTAAAGCAGCTTCAGCCAGTGTGGTTCTTGGGTTTCTCTGACCATTCAGCACAACTTTCCTCTCAGCTGACACTTTGCGTTGTAGCCCTCAAGCTCTTACGAAAGATTCAAATTCTACTAAAATTACATTAAACTGAACAGAAGATCTTTTGACTCCAGTTATTAAAAAACATGTGTTGGCCAATCCCGCTGGTACTGCTGAATTACTAATCAAAGTTTATATCAAGTACTTGGACAAATACTTATACTCATGCCTGTGGCTGCTTGTCTTACTAGAAATGTATTTCCAAAACTCTGTTTATCCTTCAAGCTGTGATACCTGCAATGTAAACACGCAACTGACGGCAAGGATATTTTTACATACAACCACTGTCTGTTTGAGGCTGTGGGCAGTTATGGTTTGCCTCAGTGTCAGCCAAGCAACACTGACATCACTAATGACCTTGTTCTGGCTTAAGAGTTTTTAGGTCAATCAGGAGGAAATTCTAGTTCAGATAAAGGCAGAGAAAAACCTATATTTCAATCAATTATTCAATTAAACAGGCATCAAAACACACAAAAAGAAATAAGTAAGAAGTAATTGTGCTCTCTTCGCTTCAATCTAATCTCTCTCAGCGATGACATGAGGCATAACAGAGCAAAGTACATAGTTAAGAGTTGCTTTCCACCCAGTCTAAACTTGCATCAGTGTTCCAGAGGTAAATAAGAGTGCACAGCAACATGTTTTACCAGCAGACTATAGACAGGTGACAAGCACAACAAATACACTTGTCTGCAAAACACTTGCCATTTAGTACAACCAAGGTTGAGGGATATACAAGTCCTTTCTGAGGTTTCTGGTACAACTTTCAAAATAACCTGTGAGAAGGACATCTATGTAGAACTGATCTATGATGCTGCTGATGTCGCATCATATATTTCCTGATAGCAGTAAATAAAATATCACAACAATCAAACATGTGCTTCCTTAATGACTATCATTGTGTGGTCTTAACTTACAGGGAAGCTTACAGGGTGGAGGTGAGAGGCCGCTGCGATTTAGTGTTCCTCCCATCAGAACAATGCTCATCTCTTCGGTAGAGCACTGGAAGACCTCAACATACCGGTCCTTCATTGTCTTTTTATGACACTTCTGGGCCACCAGAAATGCCTTGTCAGGGGACTTCATTTGGATGAAAGCATCCCCAGAGGGCCGGCCCTGCACCAACAGAGGAAGACAGTCAGAGCAAATGAAAGACATCAGTAGCATGTCAGTAGTCTCTGTCTGGACTCAAAAGGGCGGACAAAAATCTGGAGCCCAAACAATATTTCTTAAACAGTTTAAGCTGTTATGTATTGTTCAATCATGCAATTATTAGATTTTTCTTTCTGTTCTGCTGTCACTGGAATACAGAATTTTCCCCAGTTCAGCTGGATTGCAAAGTTTTACCACTAACGATTTCTGAGATCAAAAAACACCCCCACCAATCTGACCTGTTGGTTGAGGACCATGTGGACCCCGTGAGGTTTGATGTCTACAGTGTGCTCGCCCATGAACTCTAGGATGTCTTCGATGCCGGCTGTGTAAGGCAAACCACGAAGACGTATACAGTCGCGAGAACTGCTGGCCGCTGGGAGGAAGGGAGGTGTGGTGAGCACTGGGACGGGTACTATGGGTGAAGGGGGGAGCGTTGATATCAGAGGTGTGGACATGTAGCGATTCAAGACCTGGGAAACATGAGTTTACTTATCAATCAACTCTCCCATGACAGAAAGAAATATATTCACTGCATTTGAGACAAGACGCACAAAACAATGATTAAAAAAAAATAATAATAACTTCAAAAACAAACCATGGCAACAAGTTCCTATCTTTATATTACCAGTAATACTGACTTCTAGAATTTCTCACACAATGAAAATTAAAGTAATTCCCTTCATCTAAAAAGAACCATTGCCTTCCACACGTGCCACCAATGGACTCTTAACATCCAGTTAATCATATTTCATAAATGCAACATATCTGCAAATTTATCCTCATTTGGCTAAAGAATTTCCCAGGATTCTCTTCTTCTAATGCAAAGCTGTAATAGTTTTCCTCCCAAACAACTAAAAGGAAATCACCTGTTGCACCTCAGCTGCAGTGCTCCGAAACAGCTCAATATACCGTTTTCCCAGGATCTGCTTGTGTTTCTTCAGGGCATTCTGGGCATATTCTTCACAAGAGAAGAGCACGAAGGCGTCACCAGTGGGCCGTCCGTCGGGGTATTTGACAAAGAGCAGACCCTCTGCACCATCTGTAACTGGGGTCTCAGGACCAAGGAAGGACAGAACTTCCTGAGGTGTAGCGGTGAATGGCAAACCCCGCATTCTGATAATCACCTGGTTCTCTTTAGACAGGAACTGGGCCACTTCATTGGATGTCCCTGAAGTCATAGAGGAAAGTAAATATGAGATATTAAATAGGATGGTTTTAGGTTCATGCAACTTGCTTTTAAAGCCATGGTATTGTTTTCTAAAGTTAGGGATAGTATAATCACAACTGTATACTGTAAAAAATTATCTATTAAGCTAATTCAAATTTAGCATATTAGCATGCCATATCTTTATATGGCACAGTTGAGGCCAATGGGCTGTCATCTGAACAGAACTTATCGCAGTACTTGAGAAAAGGTCATGTGATCAGTAGAGATCTGTTAAACGTCCATCCAAAGTGGTGAAACAATAGACGCACATGAAAATTATAACTAGGCTGAATTAAGGCTAAATTCTAATAAGTAAAATAAAAGACAATCCTGTGATAAGCTGATTTTTTACATGCGTTTT